>BSQZ01000001.1:32699687-33299687 GCA_033239005.1 Lamellibrachia satsuma | reverse complement strand
AGACTTCAGCCGTTCAAACAGTACCGCAATATATGAAACTATTATGTCTTTGTTGATGTGTATTAACAATCCCTTAATATCGCCCACGTTACATTAACAATGCTGGAGCTCGTTAGGCGGCGCTAGCAAGTCGACCGAAACGTGTACCCAGAGTTTCCAGAGAGGCCCGTTCATAGGGGGTGCCTTTAACGGTCCATAGCAGCCGACATAGACCACCTATAATAAAAATGTGCATATGCCTGTAAAGCTGAATAAACGTTCTTTACTTTGATGTACATCCTGTTTTATTTCTTTAGGTGAAAGTATTTTGTTTTTTAAGGTGAAAATTTCACGATTCTCGCAAATCCTGGATTCACCTTGATTCACAAAAAAACAGTTGTGTGTCTTTTATTGATCAATTATTAATACAAAAATATTTTTTTTTTATTTTGGCTAGGTCTAGCTCGTAATGTACTGTACAACTAAAACAACCCCCATCACTATCCACCGACACCAAGAATTATCTAGCTATTTGAACGTTAGGTGGCGCCACACACGTCAGAATAATAAATTATGCGGTGTCCTAGGCCGCTGTTGTTTCAAGTTCGTCTTTCTCGTTGTAGTTGTTGAAAGTTCATAAATATCCATTCTTCAAGAACGTGTGTAAGTAGTAATTGATCTATATAACTATATTATCGTGTTGCAGTGTATGTTTGAAGTTCTGGAGGGTGTTTTGTTCATTTTGGCGGGAGATAAAACATGTAAACCAACTTGCAAAGTGACAGCGTGACTGACCTGTCAAATGATGTCCCAGCACTCACATTAAGCTCAAAGCTGACAGTCTTACACTTGGAATGTTAATATGATTTACACTGTGCTTTCTGATTGTTTTTCATTATAAGTACTATCATAACTGTGGATACGACTTATGCATGACTAATGACTAGTATTAGTAGTAATGTAATATTTGTTTATGCCAGATTTATCTATTTTGGATATGATGATGGCCTAGATGATGGGTGAAGGTGTATGCAGGGGTGGGTTCAATTACACATAATTATATCAATTATAATTACAATTACATTTAATTTTTTAGTTCAATTACAATTACACTCATAATTTTTCAATTCAATTACAATTACACTTTTTAAATTTCAATTACAATTACATTATGCGGAACCAAATATATTCAACATTTGTTAATTATATAGTTTTGCACTTTTGCTGAATTTCAATATTTTGTACACAATTGATAAACAAATATAACGGTAATGATTGTAAATTGTTGAAGAATTGTGGCTTGAATTTTGAATTGTACTAAATAAAAAGACAGCCGTTTAAACATATTTTTATTATATAAATATATATTTTAAATCTGGTATATAGACATTAATAAATTTTATATATATATATATATATATATATATATATATATATATATATATATATATATATATATATATATATATATATATATATATATATATATATATATATATATATGTTGATGTATTTATAAACTCTTTCAAATCAATCTAGGTACTTGTCTTAACAGAGGGTACATGATTTTTGCTTATATAAAGACATTAGACAATGTCCACAAGGCTTCACCTCCTGTAGTTGCATAATCTGTCTTGGAAAGGAAAGCATGCTGTGTGTCTGTGGCTGTAGCAGTGCTAATTATTGTTTGCTGAAAGGGTGGATAAGCACCTGTCCATGGCCCTGTGTACTCTAAGGGTCTCTAACCAGACTGCAAACTGGTACAGTATTAAACAATGGTAGCCCAGACTGTCTCACTTGAGTCAACATACTGAACTGAGAACAACTAGCACAAGCTCTAAGTGGACTTTAACTCAGGGCTTCTGACTTGAAAAGATAATTCCTCTGGAAGACAACTTTGTGTAGCTTCACTGCATTCAAAAAGGGAATAGCTCAGACATACACAATGTCATAAAATATTTGACTGTCAGGCTATCTGGTGTCAATACAGCTACACAAGTGTCCACACTTTGTGCTTTTGTATTAAAAGACATACAAAACTCTGTTGATCTCAATGCTTGTAAACAATTATTTGTGCTAAATTCATATAAATTAGCGATTAAAAAAATCGGAAGTAAAAAAAAATCATAAATCAATGATTTTTTGGAGTGATTTAAATCATGATTTAAATCAATGATTTAAATAAAATGATTTAAATCAAACAACTCTGAACCTGTATGAGACTTAAATTACATTTTATTGACAGTTTGTTCAGGCAGTTTGTGATATGAAACGTACTGTAATTGATTGTAATTGAAATAAATTTTTAATTATACAAAATATTACAATTACAATTACAGCACAAATTTGAAACCATAATCAATTACAATTACAATTACACATTTTGCTGTAATCAATTACAATTACGTAATTGGACCCAGCCCTGGGTGTATGAAACTCTAAAAATGATGTATAACTGATAGTTGGTATGCAATATTGTGTCAGAATGGTTATTCACTCAACGATCCACACATATTGATATGATACTTGTAATGACGTACATATTTATAGTAGTTGTTTCTTATTTTAATTGCTAATACACCCAGATAATGCAATAAGTATGACAATAAAAGCTTACATTACATCCTACATGATACAGCTGTGGAAAGGCTTCTGTCAAAATCTGCATAATAGTTCGCAGTTAAAACCTTGTAAACAATATTTTCATATACATAATAATGCTAATGACCTATACATGTCAATCATGCTTAGAACTAGACACCAAGTTTTAAAATGTCTCTGTAGGGTATATATTGTTTTTTTTCTTTTTACCAACTGCCCCTGTATAAATGTGCAAAATAAGTGAAAAATAGCACTGTTTACAGATTTCTTGCAACCAAAATAATGCACATTAACGTTAATATTAGTAATTTTTTTAAGCCAAGTACACTTTTAATCAAAATAAAAAAAAACGTGTTTTGGAAATGTTTATGGGGTGTCTTTAAAGTGCTCTAACATGCAAACTAATTAACATACAGCCACACAACTGATTCCATGATGCATCTTAATAATATGTCTTTCCAATGATCATCATCCTACGTGATACACATGTCATGTCTTCAGCTGTGAACATGCTTCTGTAAAGATACATAAAAGTTAGCAGATTAAAAAAAATCTTGTAAAAACTATTGTTCACATATATAATAATACTAATGACCTATACATGTCAAACATGCTTACAAGTAGATACTGAGTTTTAAAAATGTATCTGTAGGGTATAAACTGTGCTTGTTTTTTACTTTTTACCAACCGCCCCTGTAAAAATGTGCAAAATAAGTGAAAAATGGCACTGTTAACAGCTCTCTTGCAAAAAAATAATGGATGCACTGGTATGAATGACTCCCACACAGGTTGAGAACATTGAGTACTTCCACAGTATGTAAAAAAATACATTAACATTAATATTAGTACATTTTTTAGACCAGGTACACTTTTTTGATCAAAATAGAAAAAAACCATGTTTTGAAAACGTTGACGGGGTATGTCTTTAAATTGCTCTAAAATGAAAACTAATTAACATACAGCCATACAACTGATACCATGATGTATCTTAATAATAGGCCTTTCCAACGATGTATAATACTTTGCAATAACTTAATTATCTCAAAATGGTCCAGCATAGCTAGTTACATTCCCATTTCTGTCGATTATTTGTGCCAGCCGTCAAAGATACAGATCACAAATGCACCATGTTATATTGGTTTCACATTGCTAGAATGATTTGAGCAAATTCTACGTTGGGGACTGTTCACAGTCGTCGGAGTCGGTTGTCATTCGATTTTAAGATAACTGAAATTTTCGTCTGCCATTTTGTACATGATTGATGGTGTAAACAATAGTTATATTATTGTCAGCACACATATCATTTTGTATGTGCTGATTGCGTCAACTTAAATTAGTGATATATCCGATATGACAATCAATACCAGACATGGGGTCAATTCCAATCCGGGAATTGGAATCGATTTTCAAAAGTCATTTGGAATTGGATTTGATTTTTTTAAATTGGAATTGATTTTTTTAATTGATTTATTTGGAGTTATTGACTTGATAGTGTTAATCTTTACACCTTAAATTTTTTATTAAGATCATATTTGTCTGCTATTAGTATGGCACCCCGAATCTGGTAACAGCCAGAAAGCTGTCAACATTATAGCATATACACTGTCTACTCTGTTACTGAAACATTGTGAACAAGAACAATATAATCAAGAATTTGCGTCAAAAACAAATGCTAAGTTGCTGTAACAGACAGTAAAACCAAAGTCAGACCATTCAGGCCTTATATGATTTTCTTTCTCAGTGGACAAGGTTTATTTCCCCATGGAGATTACATGTTGGTGATTAGGATGTTGAAAACTCAAAGTTTACAGTAAATTTGATGATATATCAATGATACCACAACTGATATAAACATGGGAACTGTTCAACACTCAGATTAACGATCCAACTGTCCAGGGCTGTCCAAAATGTCTGGTTAGCAAAAATCCAGGAGAGATGTTGCAGCAGAAAGAACATATCAAACGGCTGAATTTTTATTTATTTTCTTATACAAACCTGACACGCACATATATATGTATATATAAAAATCAATTCCAATTCCGCCTTGCAAAAATCAATTCCAAATTGTCAATTCCAATTCCAACTTTTAAAATCCTAGGTTAAGGAAAAATTCATTTAGTTTGATATATATATATATATATATATATATATATATATATATATATATATATATATATAAATCAATATCAGATTGTCAATTCCAACTTTTATAAAATCCTAGGCTAAGGAAAAATTCAAATTCAATTTGTTTTATATATATATATATATATATATGTGTGTGTGTGTGTATATATATATATAACAATTTGAATTTTTCCTTTCTTCTGCTTCTGGTAATGTGATCTGATCCAATGCACATTTGATAGTTTGATATATATATATATATATATATATATATATATATATATATATATATATAACAAATTAAATTATTTTGAGATATATATATATATATATCTCAAATAAAAAAAATATATAAAAAAGGGGGATATTTGTGTTATTAAATTATTGTAGCATTTATTTTCTATTCAACTGAAACGTCACAGCATACCACTTAGCAGGGTCAGTTTTTAAACTATGATATCTGGTTTAACGCCTTTTCATAATGTAAGATAATTTGATATTCAAGCTTAATGCACATAACCAACTATCAGTTACTGACACTCAAACCTGGACTATGAATTACCAAAAATGGATTGAATGAATAACTGACATTGTAGAGTGTACAATGTCATTCATAATAATTTCACACGGAGTGGACTGTTCAGCCAGTATATAAGTTGTAAGAGAAGATATACAGACAATTACTGCCATAAATGTATGCATGTTAACAGGGCAGCTGAGATTGCATATGCATTGGATCAGATCACATTACTAGAAGCAGCTTCACAGCGAGAAAAATCACAGGTACAGTACAAAAAATACTATTAGTCAGTGTCTGGGTCGATGAACAATGACCTCTCTATAGTATCAGCATGTGGTGCCATCTTGTCCTACGTTGTCTTAGTTCACTGTTTGCTGCAGTGTACTTCTGCAATGCTGGTTCCTCCAGTAGGTCAGTCATGTAAGAAAGACAATTCATTGTGCCATCACAATCTGTTATCACTGCATATTGAACATATGCATAGCCTGTCTGTGACACGTTGGAAGAATGTTTTAAACATTTGGAATTCATATAAAGGGTATACAGTGGAAACCCTCATTTAAAACCGCTTACTCAATAAAAAAATTTTAAATGGGTGGTCGTAAAAGAGGGGTGGTCTCTTATCAGAGATTTTACCACTAGTAAGCATGGGCCTAAACTGTACACATGACCAAATGTTGCTATAACTACATATATGATATATATAGTTAGTAAGGTAGTATTTGGTAACACTGTTCAAAGAATGTTCGTTATTTTGCTAAGTAAGTTCACCATTATATTTAGCATATTTGTTGCTGCATTTGAGTTTTACAAACTTCACACTGCAAGAATACTAAAATACACTGTTTTCATTGTAGTATTCAGACTAAGTTTCAGTTTTTAATTTACTACACAACTATTCTTCACTTGTTTCTTTGCCTTGAAGGAATAATGCGCAGCAAGTTCCAGGATGTTCCCACAGTTCATCAACTGAAGAAATCCTTCGACAAGTGTTGGTCATGAAAGATTAGCAAGGCAACTGTGTTGTTCTTTGTTAAAGATGCAAATCAGTATCTGTAAGTAAAGGCTTTGATTATGGCAATGGTTGTGTACACTATACAAACATCTGTTGTGAATTTTTCTGGGTGTGTATTCCTGAGAAGTTACAAACTTCATAAATTTGAGTGTGTCATAACTTTAAATATGCCTATGTCTGAGATATGAAAAATGGATTTATTCATGATCTTTCTACCACACAATGTTAGAACGCCAGACTCTCAGCTCAGGGAACCCGGGTTCAAATCCTCTTGCTGCCAAATGAAAGCTTTGGCAATTTTGTTCCCCTCATTATCACAGTACACTCAGCTGTAAATGAGTACACACGTACAGACGGTTTGAAATGTGAACGAGTAGTCTTTGCACAGTACTTGCAGTTTGGCTGAATGCTTCCCAGAGAAGTTGAGATGGTGTTGCAATGAACAGGATGCCAGGGGGTGAAGTGTTAAACACATTGAACAGTCCCAAGGACTGGATACCGTGCTGTATCAGAACATTCCTTTACTTGAGGTCTTCCTACAAGTGCTGTGGTTGCCAGGAACAATTTTGGTGGACCGCGAGTGAATAACATCAGGGGTCACTTCAATTGGATCGCTGTTGCCTATCCCCAGTTTGTGTGTTTGTACAGGTATGTGTCATTACTAGACATAACTGCCTTGTGAGTAAACCAGTCATGGTCCTCTTGCAAATACATTGGATTCGTGACTGGAACAGACATTGCAAAAGCTGTAATGATGAATGGTGGGGGGGGTGGAAAATGCCACATTAGATTGAAAAACTAACCTTCACAGGTGTTCTAGTAAATCAGTATTGGTGCTGAATGGTAATGGCTTTTGCTTTGATAAGCATGCTGCAGTCAAGAAGAGTACATCATTTCTAAGAGTATAACCATCTGGCAAAAAATGCATATTGCTCAAACGAAGATGCGTATGATTGGTTGATTATGTAATTTTCCTCAGCGTGTGTGTGTGTGTCTTTGTGTGTGTGTCATTGAAGCAGTTCTATGTAACTTGTGTGTTTGTGTGAGACAGGATGAAGGACTCTGCACGCTGGCATCTCTTGTGGACGAGTCCGTGTCTGACGGAGGTCATAGATTAGGTGGTCCTCAATGCCAATTGCTCAACGTTGGCCAGGAGAACTGTAGCAGGATGGTGGCCACTGCATTCCACTCCACCATCCAGGTGTGGAGCGTCATGGTCAGCAATGATGACGACCTCATCACGCGTGAGATAGGTCAGTGACCAGGGCTGTATTTATATTTTTTAGAGCTTTTTCTTGTAGTTTGTTAATGAAAAAATACTGTAATTGATTGTAATTGATTGTAATTGATGACATTACGCAACACATTTTAATTACAATTACAGCAGAATGTCAAAACCGAAGGCAATTACAATTACAGCATTTTGGTGTAATCAATTACAATTACATAATTGGACCCAGCCCTGGGTCAGTCTGTCAGGAGTAAAGGGCTCTGAGGAGAATCCTGTCACTGTCATGGGCACCAGGTTTCTAAATAGTGCACCAAAGTCACACAACACTATGTTTGTAGAGGGGTGTTAAAATTTGGCAAACTTTGTATTGAAATGTCTCTCATAAGCAATTAATACACTATTTATGAAAATGTTTGTTACATCCTTAGATTTATTAAATATAACTTTTTACCAAACTAACAGTGCTGTTCCTTCTCATTCTCTGCTGTACAGGGGCGAGGGTCAGGTAAAATATTGTCGAGCCATTCTTTCTATTCTTTCTTTCCATAGGTATCTATATGTTATCTTTCATCCTCCCCCAATCTTCTTATATCCTTCCTCATGCAGTCCTCCCATCTCAGCTGTAGCCTTGCCCTTTTCCTGCGTCCTTGATGTGTTTCTACCTCTGCTCTCTTTGCTAGTTTGCCTGCATCCATTCTTACCAAGTGGCCATCTCATCCTGCTTCTCACCAATCTTTCTGTTAGGCTACATTGCATCCCAACCTCTTTCCTCAGGTCACTCATCCTTCTTTTGTCCTTCCTCTTTATTCTTGTTATTCGGCGAACCCAGTTGTTCTCATAAACTTGCAGCTTCTGTTGTTGTTGTTCTGTCATTGCCACTATCTCCAGACTATACAGACATGCCAGTGTGACACACACTCTGAGGACTTTCCCTTTCAGCTTTCAAAAAAAAATTCTGTCCAACTTTACTCCTACCTATCCCCAAGCATTCGCTCCCGCTTGTATCTGATGTCGCACTTCTACTTTTGAATACGCATCCTCCGTAAACATTCCTCCAAAGACACCTGCTTGATCTCCTTGCCATCCAACCTGATGTTCAACTCCTCTCTCTGGTGTCCAACCCACGTCACTTCTGTCTTCTCCAGGCTCAATCTCAGTCCGTGCTTTTTGAACACCCCTTCCATTCCTCCAACACTTCCTGTAGTTCTTGTTTGCTTTCTGCTATTATGGCCAGATCGTCTGAATACATCATCTTCCTGAGAATATCCTTCATGCTGATCTTCCTGCTGATTAGTTCTGTCACTATAATCAACAGTAAAGGGCTAAGGGCACTTCGTCGCCTCAAGCAGATGTTAACTGGAAACTCTTCCGACAACCCAGATCCAACCACCACTCTTCCTTTTGTTCCCTCACACATTGCTTCCACCATCCTGGCTTCTGCTTCTGGAACTTCCATCCATCTCACCGTTGCCATCACCATCTCTCTAGGGATTGTGTCATAGGCCTTCTCCAGGTCCACAAATCCCACTGCCATTCTCCCTTGTATCTCCAATCTCTTCTCTACCAGCTGCCTTAATGTAAATATCCCATCAGTCGTCCCTCTGCCCTTTCTGAATCCCTGTTGTTCTTCACCCAATTCTTGCTCTACTCTCTTTTGGATCCTCCCATCCAGGATCCTCTCTAGCAGCTTCATGATGTGACTTAGAAGTGTGATGCTTATGTATTTCCCAGGGTCTTGAACATCTCCCTTCTTCTTCCATATTGGGACAATTAGCCCTGTTCACCATTCCTCTGGTACTTTACCTTGCCTCGTACATGTATTCAGCAGCGTCTTTGTCCAGCTTATTCCACTCTTCCCTGCCGCCATTACCATCTCCACATGCATCACATCGATACCAAGTGCTCTTCCCTTCTTCATCCCTTTCATCCCAGTTTGCATCTCTGTATCCGTAATATCAGTGAACTCCACTTTCCCCTCTACATACAATGGTAATTCCAGATCGTTGTTATTTCCTTCCTGGTTCAGTAGCTCCTTGAGGCTTGAAGTAGCTTTCCCAGAACTTCAGCACTGCCTCTTGTTCTGTCACTAACTTCCCATTTCTATCCTTGATCACTGTCCCACCCTTCGCATCTTTACTATTCTCATCTCTGTCTCTGGCCATTTTGTATATCATATTCTTTCCACCATCCTCAGCTAGCTTGCTATATATGTCTGCTTCCATATCTCTCCTCACCTTATCAACAGCTCTCTTTGCCGCTCTCTTCTTCTGCCCGTATGTGTGTAACTGTATCATCCTTGCATCTGGTTGATTTCCTCTCCTTGGTCTTCTCTGTATCTTTCCAGGCTTCCTTCTTTTCGAGTACTGCCTCTGCAACTTCTCAGAGGCAGCATGCTAACAATGCCCCTATAATGAAGTATGCTGACAGTGTATGCTAACAATGCCCCTATAATGAAGTATGCTGACAGTGTATGCTAACAATGCCCCTATAATGAAGTATGCTGACAGTGTATGCTAACAATGCCCCTATAATGAAGTATGCTGACAGTGTATGCTAACAATGCCCCTATAATGAAGTATGCTGACAGTGTATGCTAACAATGCCCCTATAATAAAGAGAGCCTGTGGACACTGACAATGTAATCTGGTTGGGTGAGCAACTAGCTACTGCAACACTACTGCACATGGCATGTGGCAATCTGTCTCTGCCAAGTGCAAATCTATTTCCCCAAACACAAAGGTTCCAAACCATCCATGGCTCAAAACTGTAGTTCGTGAAACTAAAAGGGAGTACAACATTATACAATGTTGTTCCCCTATTGTTCACTTTATGTCATTAGATAGGACTTTGCTCTGCTCTGTATTTGTTCTTATTTTGTAGAGTTACAGTGAATTTGAATAATTTTTTTTAAGCCCATTTGACTAAACTGATAATTTCAGACTGAGGATATACTACATAGGTAAGTGGGGTGAGACTTTGAAATGGGCAGACAAAAAAGGGTGTTGCTGCTCTTGAGCTATGATGCTATGGAAGGCTGTTGGTTATTAGCTGGATTGAAAAGAAATGTTGATTATTGAGAACAGTGATGGTGAGGGTACTTTGGCCACATTGCAAGGAAGAAGATGTTTGATGTTGGCGGGTATGTTGATAAAGGATGGCCAACAGCCCAATGGATGGATGAGAATCTGAGGATAAGGCATTCAGCAACAGAATTCACCAAAGCTGCTCAAAACCAGAGACATTAGTGGTCAACAAGGACTCTCATGGCCACACAGTTAATATAAGCTTGTGTACTGACAGGACAGTAGGTGACGTGATGCTGGTATTGAGGGGAGGAAAGGCAGCCATATTTATTATCTTTATGATGATATAGAAAATAAAATTTTAGCCACCACCCCCGGAGGTTCATGTGGATGCTTCCACATCTTACCCCCAATGTTCGTCAGAAGGGGCTCCTGGGTCACCTTGTAGAATTTCATCTCGATTGGCCCACAAATACAGCCATGAATAGGACACAACAGACATTTCTTTATAGGTTAGATATAGTACACAGAATATGTGTATGCAGGCATTGAAAACTAAAGCCGATTGTGTGCTGTTGTTTTTGCATCATAGACATGCAGAAGTTCCCGCTGCATATGATGGTCAATGACCTGTTGATCACGGATTTGTACAGAGACCATAGTGGGGACAGTATCACAGCCCTCAGTGTCTATCTCACCCCCAAAATAGGTGAGTCTCCCTGCTTACTACATTTGACGAAATATTAAAACTAAAGATTATAAATGCTGACTAATTCATAGAAACTATGCTTAAGACTGATGTCTCATTTAGATGTGTGGATTACATTTATTATGCTAATGTGCAGGTTGCTCATGTGAAGCAAGGCAGTTTTGTTAGTGCACATTGTTTGAATGTGACCGAGTAGGAATTGGATTCAGATAGCCTATGGGAGTTTGGGAGCTATGTGGGTGATTGCCTACAGGACAATGTGAATCAGTGGGACACGGCCCACAGCTCTTCCAGACGTTCACTGTACAAGCAAAAGCTTGGTTTTCTTTTCAAGTACACGTAATCCAAATTGAAGCATTGATTATGATCATACCTAAAGTCATATTAGTCTGGGTGAATAGGGTTAGGGCACAGCTAATATCCCAAAGTGGGTTCCAACAGATCAGAGATAGGACTTTGTTGTAATTTTGCTGAGCCTATGTAATGTCGCTGAGCCCCATGTGGTTTGGATTAGCTCCCAGGACATGCAGCTTCGCCTTTCTACACACAATATAAACTTTCCTTTGATACATTGTGGCTTATCAGTATCAGGTGCTTGAATAATGGAAAGTGAATCAAACTGTAGCTCACTGCTGTGTTTGCAGTGTGCTCTGAGTACAACCATGTACATACGTGGAACATGACCTGATTCCTTGGCATAATCAGCACACAGCCTGGCTCATCTCCATAGAGAACGTGGAACCGCACCATCAGTATGTCCACAGTATCGACTTTGGTAAGTCATATTGACAGGATCTTGAATTTAAAAAATTAGATATTTAAATAAATTAGACTATGTTAGGTTACATAGTAAAAAAAATTCAATTTTGTATTTACTTTCCACTGTGCTGTTGTCTAGAAAGTGCTGTCTGTGTGGAAATGTGGATAACTATAGTTGCTGTTCCTGGTGTTTTATTGGAAAACTGGGCACCCTTTTTTTGTATTCTGGACCCGCCCATTGTGTGAAGAAGAATGCTTTTATTTAGGAAAAGAAAACCAATTCTAATCATTCTTACATCCGTAAATACAAATTATAATAAATATACATACATCCACAAATCAAAAGTGTATAATGGATATACAAAATCATGGTATGCAATAGGAGCATAAGTTGATAAAAAATAGGGTCATGAGACACATGTAAGACTTTAATAGTCAAATTCGAGGAGCCACGTTAAATTTTTTATTAACTCAAATTACTGGGCCAACAAATTGCAATTTTGACTGATGTGACTGCTTGAATAATAAATTACTAACCATAATTCAATTATACATCTCCAAAGACATCCAAAATCAACCTCAGAAATTAGACAATTTGCAGACATTCTGTATAGAATGCAGTGGAAGAACAATATCCAGGATATATTTTGTCTGATAAACAGTATTTCCGGAATATTGTCCATGGAGTTAATGATGCGATATTGTCCAGATAATATTGGTAGGGATACAATCAGGAGGGACGCTAACTTATATGAAGCATACTTTGCTAAACTTTTAGTATGTGTAACGCACGACTGCACTATTAGCAAAAATGTCCTTTCCGTGGTTGTGCGACTGGGTCAATGAACATACCATGACTCGTGCAACTCGTGCACACTGCTGTGTTCGTTAACCCCTGTTAATAATATAAGACATTTTGAAATTCAGGGTTAATGCACAAAACAAAACTATCAGATACTCACAGATACTCAAAACTGGTTTGAATTACCAAAAATGGAAGAACACTAAAATCCACTGTTTTCATTGTAGTATTTAGTCTAAGTTCCGGTGCCACTTTCTTAATTTACTATGCAACTGTTCTTCACTTGTGTCTTTGTCTTGAAGGAATAATACGCAGCAAGTGGCAAGATGTTTCCACAGTGCATCAACTGAAGCTTTCCCTTGACAAGCGTCAGCCATGAAAGGTTAGCAAGGCAACTTTGTTGTTCTTTGTTAAAGATGCAAATCAGTAGATGTACCAAGGTAAGTAAATATTTTGGTTATGGCAATAGCTGTGTACACTATACAAATATCTGCTGGGAATTTGTCTATGTGTGTATTCATGAGAAGTTACAAACTTCATGAATTTGACTGTGTCATCTCTTTCAATATGCCTATGCCTTCGCAATATGAAAACTTTATTTATTCACGATATTTCTACCACACAATGTTAGAACGCCAGACTCAGCTGAGAGAACCCGGGTTCAAATCCTATTGCTTCCGTATCAAAGCTTTGGCAGTTTTGTTCCCCCACATTACCATAGTTCACTCAACTGTAAATGAGTACCCAGGTATAGACAAGGGTGGAAATGTGAATGAATAATCTTTGCACAGCAACTGCAGCATGGCTGAATGCTTCCCAGAGAAGTTGAGATGGTGTTGGAATGAACAGGTCAGCCAGGGGGTGAACGGTTAAGCACGTTGAACAATCCCAAGGACTGGATACAGTGCTGTGTAAACATAAACATACCTCTACCTGAGGTCTTTTTACAGGTGCTGCAGTAGCCAGGAACAATTTTGGTGGACCAAGAGTGAACAATATCAAGGGTCACTTCAATCGGATCGCTCTTGCCTATCCCCACTTTGTGTGTTGGTACAGGTTGGTGTCATAAATAGACATAACCGCCTTTCAAGCAAGCCATTCATGATCCTCTTGCAAATTCATTGGATTCATGACTGGAACAAACATTGCAAAAACTGTAACGATGAATGGTGGGGGAGGGGAGAATGTCACATTAGACTGAAAAACTAACTTTTACAGTTGTTCTAATAATCAGTATTTGTGCTGAGTGGTAATGGCTTTTGTTTTGGTAACCTGCTTGATTTGTATAATGTTGTTATTTATTCTTTCCCTGTTATACTTTTTGTCCATGGATATTTTATTTTGATGAGCATGCTGTAGTCAAGCAGAGTACGTCATTTATATGAGTACAACCATCTGGTAAAATGCATATTGCTCAAACAGAGATACATGATTGGTTGATTTTGTAATTTTCCTCAGCAGAATACCAAAGTGTGGGTGTGCGAACTGTTTCATTGAAGCAGATCTACAAATCTATGTAACTTGTGTGTTTGTGTGAGACAGGATGAAGGACTCTGCACGCTGCCACCTTTCATGGACTAGTCCGTGTCTGATGGATTTGATAGCTCAGGTGGTTCTCAATGCCAAGGTGCTCAACACTGGCCAGGAA
The DNA here is from genome assembly GCA_033239005.1 of Lamellibrachia satsuma. Classification (NCBI taxonomy): domain Eukaryota; kingdom Metazoa; phylum Annelida; class Polychaeta; order Sabellida; family Siboglinidae; genus Lamellibrachia; species Lamellibrachia satsuma. The sequence goes on along the minus strand of BSQZ01000001.1, from coordinate 33,285,276 downwards.
AACTGTAACAGGATGGTGGCCACCATATTCCAGTCCACTATCTAGTTGTGGAGCGTCATGGTCAGCAATGATGGCGGCCTTGTCAAGCGTGAGATAGGTCAGTTAGTGAGATAGGTGTGTCAGGAGAAAAGGCTATGTGGAGAATCCTGTCACTGTCATAGGCACCAGGTTTCTGAATGGTGCACCATAGTCATACAACACCATGTCTGTAGAGGTGTGCTAAAATTTTGCAAATTTTGTATTGAACTGTTTTATCTCATAAGCAATTTATACACTGTTTATGAAAATGTTGATCACATTCTTGGATTTATTAAACATAACTTTTTTTTATCAAACTAACTGCACTTTTCCTCTTTGTACCCTGCTGTACATGGGTTAGGGTCAGGTAAAATATTGATGAGTCACTCTTTCTGTTGTTTCTTTCCATACTTTTCTATCGGCTGCCCCCTCTCCATCTTTCATCCTCCCCCGGCAGAAAAGAACAGCCCCTTACATTGGACTCCAACACGCATGCATGAGGGAGGAAGGCGGGGATGGAAGCAGACAGATCCCTCCCTCCCTCCCTCCCTCCCTCCCTTACAGTTATTGGCCCCATGTCAAAAGAGGCATTGCATGGTTTTATATAACACATAATGTTAAGGATGATTGTAGTGATTAAAAACACCATGGTAGATAGCTTTGTAAAAAGTAACTGATTATAAAATAAAAAATTTAACTTGACGCCTTAACCATTGTGTATAATAATTATGATGTTTGCACTTGTAATGTAGTATCTACATTGATGCAGGTGTCAACATCCACATTTCAAACTTTTTATATTAGAACATCTGATAATATGATCTCCCGCCATTAGATCCCATATCCATGGGGGGGATTTATCGCCATTTGTTTGTTGTAACTTGTTTGGTCTGAACCTCCACGTCCCACATAATACCACACATCCCTCACACAACCCGTCGGCTTTGGCCTTTCTTATCAATCTGTGTAAGCCAAATACAACTACCGATTTGACGTATACGTGGTAGCTGTATTATCAAAGCAGCAGGTAAGCAGCGAGGTGTAGTCCTCCTGTTTCTTGGGTGTTGCATCCTTTACCGCCAGTTCTACTGGATAACCGCCATAATCACCGAGATCACAGTTCAATGCGTAACAATCATGGAGAGTTGTCACATTTAAATTAGACACGGACAACAGAGCAGCTTCACAAAGAACAGCGCCAAGTCGTACCACCCGCCAGAATGTGTAATCATGTTTGTTACATATAAACCGGGGGAGGATTAACTCCACCCCTTTCATTCGACTTCCCGATCAGACCAACTTTCTTAGATTCCTTATTCCCAATTTTGCCTTATCAACCCTGTTTATAGAGATTATTTTACAAAACATTAGAAAGGGCTAGGAAACAACACAAATATTACAACATTAATATGGAAAATGTTAGCACTGCAGTTGTTGAATCGAACTATAACTCACACAGTCATGCCCTAAAACCAGGGATACCTGGTCACTATGCTTTTTTCAGTGTGTGCTCAATTGAATAAAACGTTAACATTATAGGAAATATAATAGTACCAGCTTATGTGTAACTAAAATATATGGTTTCGTCTTTAGTAAGTAAGTAAGCAACGCTGTCATTGCGCGTAACACTAAGTAAGCAACGCTGTCATTACACGTAACACTAAGTAAGCAACGCTGTCATTGCGCGTAACACTAAGTAAGCAACGCTGTCACTGCGCGTAACACTAAGTATGCACCATTGACAAGTACAGTTTGTGCCATTAAAATATTCTAAGCGACGGGGTTGTTTGAGCAAGTTGTCACTAATTCGATGGACATTGATTGTTTATTAAATGTTTACATTCCTTTATTAATACAGTTTTTTTTCTAAGCACATATAGTTAATTGCATAACTGCAAATTAGGGAAAATGTGCGTTAGCAGCCTTCAATCAGTTCAGGGACAATTTGAAATGGCAAGAAATTTAGCATGACGTCTAAATTCGGCACAGCGCAAACGTTCTACCAATCCTGCAGTACGGGTGCGAAACATGGTATCCCATACGAAGCCAATACAAGAAAATCGACGTATTCGAAACTAGATATATTGGACAATCAATGGAGTAATTAAATATGTCCCAAGAAGAGATCAGGGAGCGATGAACGGGCGTCAGACCGTCGAGAGATGTCAACTGGTGGTCATCAGAAGATGGAGCGACGTTAGGATGCCAGCTGTTCCCCAATCCAAGTGGAGCACTTTGACTGCCTAGAGTCTCTAGAGAAGAGCTAGCTGCTAAATAAAATTCATGTCCTCCTGTTTTTGGCACGACAGACATGTCTAAGAAACACTGATGTTTGAGTAAACGAATGGCTTTTTGAGCTTTCCTACGTACATGAAACGTAAAATCGAAGACAGACGATTTAAAAACCTGATTACGTGCGTGCGCAGACATCAATTCTAACACTTCAGCGATGCGCGATGTCGCTTCCTTTGATTCACAGACAAAGCATACCATTTCAGATAATTTACGACACAAAACATGTGTCGTCTTACAAATTTGTCTTCGTAAAGAACATGCTAACTTCACATTGTGTGGTGTAGAACTCCATCCAACTGCCGAAAATCCACGGAGGAGTCAGTGCGTTTTGTTCTCTGCTACTGTAGTGGCAACGCTTTTTGGAAGCATAAAAACAAATACGATTCCTCCTGTTCTTGATTTTTTCCACTTAATTATTAATTGAAACAACGACATAGTTAGCCACATTCCTTGGTTTTATCAATCGTTGAACAATAGGAACATCATAATGCGATTCATAAAGTATGAACATTGTGTGTAGCAAATTAAAATCTCGTGACGATTGACGTGAATCATTCAATCATATACGGATTTACAATATATGTGTATGCAATATGCATATTGTTGAGCATTTTGTGTTTTGCTTAGAAAACATTATTTCATATATTCTCCTGACATCGTAATCTATACAGCGAGGATGGCACACCATGTATTTCATGTCGAGCAAACAGTATTAAAAATATTATCACCTAAAGCTGAGTCGCATTCCGTAAGTATCTCGGAAGTGTCGTACTTTGTTATATGTGAACAGTGAGGTGCAAATTAACTCATATCAGTTTGAAATCTCTACGCATCGTTTTTGTTGCCTGTGCTAACCTACAACATGGGTATTTGGAGCGTGTCGTTGGGGCGTGCCCTGCTGGACTCATATCACCGTCGCCAATTGCGTCAGACCAATGGCGTCCACTACCCACAGTTGATAAATACAAAAGCCGTGTGTCGTCGGTGACAGCGCCGGCCGATCAGCCGGTTGGTCCGATGAGCCCGGGGGCGACTCTTCGGCTATATGCTACATTTGCTACCGAACGTCAACTTATTTCAATCCGGACAGGGACGGCTTTCGCGGACGACCGCAGGTGACGTTTTGAAGCGTTGTATTAATAACAATTGTTGAGCGCGTCTTTATTCGACATTTTAGACGATTTACACATTGGAGAAACTGAAAATCTTAGCGGGAATTAGTTCCCAAATGTGATAATCAACTTTAATATTTGTAGGGTTGTCTCGCGGACTATGGTGGTAGCTATAACTGTCAAACTGTAAAAACATATCTACTATGTTTGAAACATGCAGAAAGTGCATCGTTACAAAGGCGCCGACACTGTCCGCGGAGACATAGATATATAGCGTTCTCACACCTGCTCGGACGTCCAGGCGTTTGCACGCAACATAATGTATGATGTGACGTGTTTCTCTAGAAAGGAAAAACACGATGGACGACACATGCTTTTTGTCATTATTTAGATTAAATTGTTCTCGGTTTTTAGTTCATTGTGTCCATGAGTGAAAATAATTGCGAGTTGCGTAAGAAAACTTCAAACGATGTGGTTCACTCTGTGAAGCCACATGGTTTTTATCGATGAGCAGTGACGTTTTTTGATGGCGCCATCTGAACGAGGGCATATCCATGAGATACCGTTATGTTACATATTGTCCCTACATATGCGTGCACAAGCGGATTGTGCGTGCGTTTTCGCAGTGTAGAATGTTCATGAAAAACATAGTTTAACAAGCGTGTTTTTTAATAGCACATAAACCACCTGTATGGTGTCTACGGTTCCAACGGTCAACATGACACGTCGTTTGAATGTCGATATTTCCCACATGCGAAGGAACAAACCGTTTTAGTCCGTGTCGGGTGTCGAGACTAAACATCATCCAAAGTTAAACCAATCCATTCAATCGTGTTCTCATGCGAGGTATTTAGCAGAATTGACTGATCCGCGTCATCGACGCTTCTGCTACTGTTCAAGTGGTTGAGAGATGGAGTCCACAGCAGGCTACGTGTGGGATATGTTGCATCTCCTAACACTAACGGCTGTTAGTGTCTCTTCCGAAAGACAGACAAAGTGGGGTGAACAAAGTTGCCTAGAAGTTTCGAAACAGCAACATGGTGACATTACCTAATTAATGTGCTCTACAGGTGAATCAATAAACTGATAACATGTCCGATGAACTATTTTTTTGCCACAATAAAAAAAAGAGGTGGGCATGCGAAATAATAGTCTACGTGTAGTAAATGCACCGTGGCTGAATGTAGGCCCATGTATATAATGAAACACGTTAGTGCAGCCGGAGCAAATAACCGAGACGCATTTCTGTCAAATCGTATATTAAACATTGTCCTCATACCTGCGTGCAAAGTCTAAGTCATGCGTGTGTTCTCGTAATACACAACGTCAAGTTATCTCTGCGAAGAAACACAAGTAATGTTGTGCACAATACTAGTTAACATATACGTCTTACAACGACGTCTCCAGTTCCAACGATCGACACGGCAAGTCACTTGAACGTCGATATTGTCCACATGCAGAACAATGGACTATTTTGTTGTACTGGCTGTTGTTGCGTCTATTCATGTATTAGAAAATTGCATTGACGTTTTCCTTTCAGCAAATGCGTTCTTCTTCCGTTGCAATCACCACTTATGTTAGTGCGGTACCTGCGATGTTTCTCTGCTACCGATATAACACATATGCATATATTCCATAACTAATTTCTGCAAATATGGAGTAAATGTTGATACATACCTGAGTTAAAACAGTTGCACGTGAAAATTATATTTGTCTTCCAAAAGAGTAAAATGATTAAATGTCGTTGCTTTTACCGTTTGTGCTTGTCGTGTTTCCGCTTGTACAAAACTACGACACAGAAATTAAGAGTTTTAATACATTTGTATTTCACAGAAAACATAGCCATTCCTGTCATTAAGCGCGGTGTCTTGGCGGCAGAGCGCCGCACTGTCGATCGAGGGGCAATTTCGTTCACTCCACACTGCCTGTGTCTTTCGATAGAGAGACTAGAAGCTGTTGGCCCCTATTGCCTGGTGTCTATGAAGGAGAAATAAAACATCCCACACCGGGAAATGGAAACAAATATGTCGCGGAATCACAGAACTGGTGATATATATATATATATATATATATATATATATATATATATATATATATATATATAACTCACAATCTTCCAGTTTAGATGTGATTAATTGTTTATGGAGTATCACACCAAGCACCAAACAAGGAAAAACATCACACAAATAGCACATTAATTATAACATATCATAAAACAGTAGGAAAGACGTTAGTTGAAGGCATCCCTTACCATTCATAGCGTCAAGATGCACAAATCACGGGAACACGAAAAACAACGCTGCCTCGTGTCCAGAGTTTGCTTTTGACAGTATTTACTATCGCAAACTCAATTTGAAATTGGGACGCGGTCAATCAGGCTGATTTTTGGCCGCCGTAGCAGGAAACCCATTAATCCGAGGGAAATTCTATTATTATTATTATTATTTTATTCATGATCAAACTGAAATGGACGAAAACATAATGTAGAGACAATTGGTGATGTATATAATAATCTGTCTGCCGTTGATAAAAAACATAAAATGTGTTTTTCTTTCTTCCTGGGAACATGCATTTTTGCTTAGCACAACATCATTTAATCCACAATGACAAGGAAACAACACATATATTCAGTGTTCAGCAGTACTTGAAGTTATTTTTATATGATACCTACGATACGTTTAATAGGAAGGTATAATTTAAATCATTAAGCCGTAGCTTTTGAATGTCCAGGGAATAACATTTAGAACATTTAATACGGCTATTTACTACTAAGTAACTAAGTTGAAATGGCGTAATATACACATGTAAATTAATTTCTCCTCAATTGTCGAAGCGTTCTCTCGAGCTATGAGAACAAGCGCTCAGCCGCTACCGTTATCTACACTGGAGAACTGCCTTTAAGCTGACGTTGACGTTGTCTGGGGACGAGTCAGCCCTATAATCAGCAGCTTCTTCGACGATCTTTTATAATTCTGCTTCGGTCCAATCAATTCTTAGGCATCGAAGTGAACAGTAACATAAACCAACCAGATCAATATTCACTGGTTGCAGAATACAAGTGAAAAGCATACTGACAAAAACGAAGATTTGATTGCGTGATTCGGCAGGAAGGTTGAGTACGGTAACGATAAAATGTCACAACTAACTGTCAGCATGTTATACTGATGTTTGCAGACAACAACTCACCTAATAAATTACGTCTACGCCGGCACAAAATACGTATTAAAAAACTCATATTGCATGTGAAGGCAAATTCGAGATGGCAATACAAATACTGATGTCACTAACAACGAACACGTCTGCATGCTGACGTAATGCTTCGCTTTGCTGAATCCGTTTCAATGATCACATACACGCAGCACATTCACGCTTGCTTGCTTTATAAATAGGGATGGCTAGGTCGGATTCAACACTGAAAGGGCACGACTCGTCACTTGAACGAAGACCTTCTTGCCACTGAATCGGGTAAGGAAGTGTGACGTTTGTTTTCAAGGAAATTAAATTTTATTAAAAGTTGCTCTTCATATCAGCATAGAATATGAATATTTTTACACTTGAAAAAATTGTATTTATATAATGTGAGGCGAGAATCTACTTTGCCATGTTTGTTGCGGTCCGCAACACGAGAAACAGTCCGGAGTACGCGAAATGGTTTTAGTCCAAAAACGTCATGTGACCACGTGACAAGTTAAACCCTGTCCCTTTGTGTTGCAAACTTCGCTGACGGAAGTCGTGTTTTCGTGAAGCAACACATTGGACGTTTTTCCTCCGACCATCCTCCCCTTTCTACCACCAATGTTCTCGTGTTGCGTACCGTGTTATCATGATTATGTACTGTGGGATAAATGATCGCCCCACCTTTGCTACTTTTACAAGTCATTTAATAATTGCTTTTCTCGATGAGCTAGTTTGTATTGATGATTAAGCTATATCTCATCGATTTACACATATATGATATGTTTCTCGATGAACATATTTGTACCAGCTATTTTCTCATCGATACATGTATTTTATTATCACGATGCATTTATTAAATGACCTTTAACAACAGTTACTCTTTGTGTGTTCCTGTAGCAAACAAGCTCAGGTTTCTGCCATTACGCATCTGCAAGGTATCAACATTAAGCATCAGCAGGGTATAAAATACATTTAACTGAATGAAATTGGCGAATAAGCATTGAGTAGAAAGAAAAAAGTTACGAAAATGATTTGTACAATAGCGTGAATTATATAGGCATGCGGGTTTGCATGTATGTATGTATGTATATATGTATGCATGCATGCATGCGCGTGCGTGCGTGCGTGCGTGCGTGGATGTGTATGTATATACGTGAGCGTGTTTCCGAATGTTCGTACATACGTATGTTCGTATGTACGTATAATAGCATAATACTACTACTACTACTAATAATAATAATCTTTGCAATCATGACGTTTGAATGCAAGTACTGGAACCAAATATGCTTTTGGTAAAACTATATATATATATATATATATATATATATATATATATATATATATATATATATATATATATATATATATATATATATATATATATATATATATATATATATACAGTTTTAGCAAATGCAACAACAGTCTAAGTTTGACAGATATGTGCATGGGCTTTCTATTATGTGTTTATTTCTGTCGTTGCAGTTGATGGCGCTCGTGTCAAAAGAGGTATTTAATGCACATTTCCGTAACTTTATTGTTTAGGTCCATATACTGGTTTTCTACGAACGATATGTTAATGCTGATAACAGTTATACAACAGCAGCATTTTATGTATCTTGACACAACTGATTTTAATATATGCGTTTTATCTTTACACGGTGACGGTGTAAATAATAATCTTCATTTAGCCCTAATACTATATATATATATATATATATATATATATATATATATATATATATATATATATATATATATATATATATATATATATATATATATATATATATATATATATATATATATATATATATATATATATATATATATATAGCGTATCCAAATCAATGCAGAAGGCAGAAATAATATTTCAAATTTGCAGCAGATATCACCGAAAATAAGAACTATTTATTTTTTTCAAATGTTAGAATTCATTTGTTGCAGCACTGGATCCCATTTGGAGTGATTGCCGCTGCATCTCCTTGGGAAATGCCGCCTGTCAGTATACTCAACATGGATGCAGCTGCTCCCCAAAACTTCCAATACGTGGAGGCTGCCGAATTTACGTTATTATAGACCACGTTTTGCGTAAGTGCAGTGCAAAGGGTCCCAAAGGTGCAGTGTGCCTTTGCCATTACCCCTCCCAGAACATGAAGTGCACGAAACAGTAAGGGACCGCCACAATGCAAGCAGATGACTGCTACGTGGTGTCGGTTAACGTTGTCATTTGATTGTATTTGACTGTGTCTCCAATATTTTAATTTACATTTCATGTGCTCTTGGAAATATTTAGTTATACTAACTTTGTCTACAATAATAACTGTCACAGTAACTAGTCCATGTTTTGCACGAAAGATATTACCGGTAACCGGTTACACAGTAAGGTTGCTCACACGGGTGTGAGTTGTGTTTTAAATTGTTTTTGTCATTGTACGTGGTCAATCAGTCATTGATAATGAACCGTATTCCACCAAACATGCGTTTGTTTTGTTGGCTTAAATGACACAATTAGTTATCGAATGCTTACACACATAACCATTACATTCATATTGTTGTGGACAATCTGAACGTGAATTCTTCCGATCCACGAATACTACCAACAACATGTAACACAAACGTCAACAGTGCAGTAGCATTCTAAATGCGATTCTTGCCATACAAGAGGGGATGTGACATAAGTATATATCTCCCACTTTCATCGGGGCTAGGGGGTCCTCATCTACATCCATTTTGCGAGTACCTTCCACGTCATACATTCGAGGGGTTTTGATAGTGGTATTATCGCATCAATAGCAGTGTAATGGCGAAATAATAACTAAAGGAAAACAAACGTCTTGGGTCGATCTTGCGCTTCGCATCGCAAATCAGACTGTTCATCCGCAGTCGTTCTCATCGACGGAACGGACGACTCGACCGATCATCTTCGACATCGAGGCATATAGCAGGAAGGAGGGCGGTGAACTAAGTCAACGTGTCTAGATATGCATGAGTGAGTTGTCAGACAAGGTGTAGGAAGTCACATTCATTCAAGGCCAGTTGACTTGTGTCCAAGGGAAGACAGGAAGCAATCACGGCGCACACCTATCCTGGGAGTGTAATCCGAGTTTTCTTTCAATAAATGCTATTTCCAAGGGGGGTTTCGTATAATTAAATTTCCTGAATAAGTTGACATAGTAAAAATATGCAGGCGCCGTATTCTTATTTTAGTGAGATGGTTTGGCGGTGTCAATATATCGGTGGCCAGCGTGCAGCATGGCCCGCCAGCTTGGTCTGTCCACGGCCAGCGTGCAGCATGGCCCGCCAGCGTGGTCTGTCCACGGCCAGCGTGCAGCATGGACCGCCAGCTTGGTCTGTCCACAGACAGCGTGCAGCATGGCCCGCCAGCTTGGTCTGTCTACGACCAGCGTGCAGCATGGCCCGCCAGCTTGGTATGTCCAGGGCCAGCGTGCAGCATGGCCAGCCAGCCTGGTCTGTCTATGGCTAGCGTACAGCATGGCCCGCCACCTTGGTCTGTCCACGGCCAGCGTGCAGCACGGCCCGCCAGCCATGTATGTATGTACGCATGCATGTATGTAAGCATGCATGCATACATACTTACATACATACATACATACATACATACATACATGCAAACACGCATGCCGATTATATATGTAATTCACGCTACAATTGATCAAACACAGAACTAGTCAAATGTACTGATTACCACAAAACATAACATTGTACGTGGTGAATGCATGTTTGTTGTTACAACAACAAACGGCTTGTAGTGGATTAATTGCTACCCGCTTCCTCTGTGATTCTTTCTCAGAAACTATCACACCCTGCGTGTATTCGTTTGCATTTCTGCTCTAATACCAGCATCCCTTTGCTTACATTTGCTCAGAACACAGTACCAAAGCGATATAGCTAGCAGTACTGAGGGGGTCTTCGCATAAGTCCAAGAAAACGCTTAATGCTTCGATAGGTTCCGACCACCGCACACCCCTCAATACGTGTTTGTGGACATAAAATAACGCGCATGTTTCCAATAAAAAACATTCGTTTGTCCCACAAAAGGTAGTGACGACCAAACTACCACCCACCAATACGCAACGCTATACGTTTGTGGACTTGAAATGAAACATCTTATTACACACAGGAACGAATAATGTAAAGAGTTGGGAAACAGCTGTCACACTTAGGAAATACAGGCAGTTAATCTAAACACTAAAGCAGTTGATCAGACAATGCTGTCAGGGATTTTACCAGTAAAGGGACACCGGGGTCAGGGATATCGAAATTGCCGGAGACTTGCAATTAACATGCTAGTCCTGCAGACATTTCGGGAAAAGGAAGTTGGATTTGTGGATTTCTGGGGATGTTTTTTGTGGATGACTGATATGTACAAGAAGGATGGGCTTCATTTAAGTGGAAATGATGCAGACGTATTAGCTAATGAACTTTCAGCTGCAGTCGAGTTGGTAGTGGATGGGTTGCTTCTGGTGATTGGGAAGTGGGTGTGATTTTTTTGTGATTGAAAAGTGGGTGGGGTAAATATGATGATAGGGAAATGGGTGGGGTCATTCTGTTGATTGGGACGTGGGTACGACAATATGGTGTTTTGTAAGTGGGAGGGTCAACCTGGTGTTTGGGAAGTGGTTGGGATCATTCTAGTGACTGGGAAGTGTTTCGTAATTCCGAAGTGGTTAGCGTCATTCTGGTGATTGATAAGTGGGAGGGGTTATTTTGATGATGGGAAGGGTGGAGACATGCCGGTATGTGAGAAGTGGGAATGCTGCTTCTTGTGATTGGGAAGAGGTTGGAATCTTTTTTTTTTTGATTGTAAATTGGGTGGGTAATTATGATGATAGGAAAATGGGTGAGGTCATTATGTTGATTGGGATGTGGGTCGGTCAATATGGTGTTTGGGAAATGATTGGGTTCCTTCTAGTGATTGGGAAGTGGTTGGGTTCATTCTTGTGATTGGTGAGTGGGTGGGGTTATTCTGTTGATGTGAAGGGGTGGAGAAATTCCGGTGACTGTGACGTGGGCGGGCTGCTTCTGATGATTTGGAAAGTGAAAAGTGGGTGTGGTAATTACGATGATATGGAAATACGTGGGGTCTGGTGGTTGGGAGTGGGTTGTCAATGTGGTGTTTAGGAAGTGGCCGGTTCAATATGGTGATTGAGAAGTGGGCGTGGTTAGTCTGGTTGTTGTGAAGTATGTGGCGTAATTCTGGTGATAGGGAAATGGATGGGGTATTTCTGGTGAGTGGAAAATGGTTGGTAATTCTGGAGATTGGGTGAGTGAGTCAATCTGGTGATTGGGAAGGAAATGTTTGGGTCATACCGGTGAATGGGAAATTGTTGGCGGATTTTCTTGTCATTGAGCAGTGTGGGGTTATTCTGTTAGTTGGGTAAGGGTGGGAAAATTCCGGTGATTGGGAAGTGGTTGGGTCTTTCCGATATTTTGGAAGTGGTTGGGGTCATTATGGTGATTGGAGAGGGGTGGAGAAATTCCGGTGATTGGGAAGTTGGTGGGATATTATATGTTATAAAGTTGGGTGTAGTCATTGTGATGATAGGGAAATGGTGGTTGTGACGAGTGTGGGTCAAAATGGTGTACTGGAAGTACTGGGTCAATATGGTGATTGAGTCGTGGGTTGGTGATTTGGAAATGGTTGGGGTCATTCTGGAGATTGGGAAGTGGGTGAGTCAATCTGGTGGTTGGTGAGGAAATGTTTGGGTCTTACCGATGAATGGGAAATTGTTGGGGATCACTATGTTTATTGAGCAGTGTTTTGGGTCATTGTGGTAAATGGAAAGGGTTGGAGAAATTCCGCTGATTGGGAAGTGGGTCGGATATTATATGATTGAAAAGTGGGTGTGGTCATTATGATGATAGGGGAAAGGGTGTTTTTATTTTTGTGATTGTGAAATTGGTGGATTCATTCTGCATATTTGAAATGGATGGGATAAATCTAGTGATTGGGAAGTGTTTGGGTAATTCCGGTGATTGGGAAGTGGTTGGGTTCATTATAGTGATTGGTAAGTGGGTGGAGTCATTCTGTTGATGGGAAGGGGTGGAAAAATTCCGGTGATTGGGAAGTGGAGAGGCAGCTTCTGCTGATTGTGATGTGTGTGTGAATTTCTTTTGATTGAAAAGTGGGTGCGGTAATTAAGATGATAGGTAAATAGGTTGGGTCTTTATGTTGATTCGGACGTGGGTCGGTCAATATGGTGTTTGAGAAGTGGGTGGGATTTTTTATGGGATTGGTAAAAGGTGCGGTAATTACAATGATAGGGAACGTCGTGGGGTCAATCTGTTTAGGAGGTGGGTGGTTCAATATGGTGATTGGAAAGTTGGTATGGTCAATCTGGTGATTGGGATGTGGGTCTGTCAATATTGTGGTTGGTAATTGGGTTGTCGGTATCGTGTTTAGGAGGTGGGTGGTTCAATATGGTGATTGGAAAGTAGGTATGGTCAATCTGGTTGCTGGGAAGTACGTGGGGGTAATTCTGGTGATAGGGAAATGGCTGGGGCCAATATGGTGATTGGAAAATGGGTGGGTCATTGGGAGATTGGGAAGGAAATGTTTGGGTCATACCGATGAATGGAAAATTGTTGGCGGTCATCCTAGTCATTCAGCAGTGGATGGGGTCATTCAGCAGTGGGTGGGGTCATTCAGCAGTGGGTTGGGTCATTCAGCAGTGGGTGGGGTCATTCAGCAGTGGGTGGGGTCAGCAGTGGGTGGGTCATTCAGCAGTGGGTGGGGTCATTCAGCAGTGGGTGGGGTCATTCAGCAGTGGGTGGGGTCATTCAGCAGTGGGTGGGGTCATTCTGGTGATTGGAAAGGTGTGGGAAAATTCCGGTGATTGGGAAGTGTTTGGGTCTTTCCGGTATTTAGGAAGTGGTTGGGGTCATTATGGTGATCGGAAAGGGGTGGATAAATTCCGGTTATTGGGAAGTTGGTGAGATATTATATGATACACATTTGGGTGTGGTCTTTATGTTGATAGGGAAATGGATGGGGTCATTGTGGTGATTGTGACGAGTGTGGGTCAACATGGTGTTTTTGAAATGGGTGGGTCAATATGGTGGTTGAGAAGTGGGTTTTCAATATGGTGTTTAGGAAGTGGGAGGTTCTGTGTGGCGATTTTGAAGTGGGTGTGGTCAATCTGGTTGTTGGGAAGTATGTGGGCTAATTCTTGTGATAGGGAAATGGATGGGACCATTCTGGTGATTGTGAAATGGGTGGGGTCATTCTGCAGATTGGAAGTGGTGATAGGTAAATGGATGGGGTCATTATGTGGGGTATGTGGGGTATGTATGTACGTCCGCGTGTATGTATGCAAGGTGTCCGGATTGTGCTAGGCAGTGGACAGAGCGGACAACAATACAAATCGCGTCGTGAGTCCTAACATGATAAATCAGTAGGGCAGGCCGATAGCGACATAAATCAGTAGGTCAGGCCGATAGGGACATAAACGCGGTAAACGTCACGCGTCTAAAAAAATATCTTAACGTGTTGAGTTATCAAACAGTGAGGACTCGAAGAAATTAACGCGTCAAATTGTCAATCAATGATGACTCATTTAGCTATTCACCAGATGGCGATACAATGAATGTTATGTTTAGTTACGCATCATAAAAAAGGCGGTACTTTACTGTATTATTTATTTATTTGGTATACAAGAAATGAAAAATTGTCCGCTTGTCAATGTGGGTCGACAAGTCTCCAAAGGATATTTGAATTTGTGGAAATCGAACACTGGATATCGAGCGTTAGTAAACCAAACCCATATTATTGTTCGAACCCGGCAAACTGACAATACAAGTACACCGGAAGGACGACCTAATATCTATAATGGGAATGTTTTAGAAGCAGTACCTACTCTACTAATGGACCCATCTAAGCTTTATTGTTAACCCCGTTACACTGTCTAGTCCAGACTGGCATTGACCCCCTATGCTCCACGAGCCAGTGTTCGAAACACCAACGTTAATTTCTTCGAGCCCTCGTGGGCTGATAACTCAGCGCGCTAATTTTCTCCGAGAAAGCGTTGGTTGATAACTCAACGCGTTAAGATATAATTCAACGCGTAACGTTTATTGCGTTTGTTGCCATATCGGGCTGCCATGAACCAGCTCCTGGATCACGGAGAAACACAAGCTACTGCTCACCTCAGTGGCCAGAAAGACGTGTCATCAACCAGATTGTATACAATGCCGAGGTTAAACAAAAACACGGGATGGCGTCCGTCATGTTGCGTGCAAGTGACAAAGACACAGCGGCAGCTATACGTCCAACCACGGCCGACGATGCTGTGAAGGTCCCTATCATTCGCACCAGCAGTGATGTCTACGTCGACACAACAAACCCGCCAGCAAACTGCTCTGCCAGGCATCCTCTGTGGGGCCACCATTACCGCTGGGACATTCACGTTCCACTTCGCTGCACCTTGCAGCAAACCGTACTCGACGGCTGACAGAGTAGCACAACTAACCGGCCTCGTCCAATTAGTTGCGCTTCTCCGCCACCATCTCGTACAATTCACGGGCGAATCCCTTCGCTATCTAGCAGAATGCTCATACGTGCTTGTGTGCAAGTGTGCGAGTATACGTGTAGAAGTTCCAGTTAATTCGAAGTATGATGCTTTGTGGTATCTATGATGCTAAGGATACCTCGTCACTGTGCTTTTAAAGTGTGTGCTCAATTGAAGAAAAAAATAACATTATAGGAAATATAATTGTAACAGCTTATTTGTAACTAAAATATATAGTTGCGACTTTAGTAAGTAAGATTTTAAAGAAAGTAAGCAACGCTGTCATTGCGCGTAACACTAAGTAAGCAACGCTGTCATTGCGCGTAACACTAAGTAAGCGACGCTGTCATTGCGCGTAACACTAAGTAAGCAACGCTGTCATTGCGCGTAACACTAAGCATTCACCATTGACAAGTACAGTTTGTACCATTAACATATTCTAAGCGACGGCATCGTTTGAGCAAGTTGTCACTAATTCGATGGACATAGATTGTTTATTAAAAGTTTACATTCCTTTATTAATACGGTTGTTTCTAAGCACATATATAGTTAATTGCGTAACTGCAAATTAGGGAAAGTGTGCGTTAGCAGCCTTCAATCAGTTGTGGGACAATTTGAAATGGCAAGAAATTTAGCATGACGTCAAAATTCGGCACAGCTCAAACGTTCTACCAACCCTGCAGTACGGATGCGAAACATGGTATCCCATACGAAGCCAAACAAGAACATCGACGTATTCGAAACTAGAAATATTGGACAATCAATGGAGTAATTATATATGTCCCAGGAAGCGGTCAGGGAGCGATGAACGGACGCCAGACCGTCGAGAGATGTCAACTGGTGGTCATCAGAAGATGGAGCGACGTCAGGATGCCAGCTGCTCCCCAATCCAAGTGGAGCACTTTGACTGCCTAGAGTTTCTCAAGGAGAGGGAGCTGCTAAATAAAATTCATGTCCGCCTGTTTGTGGCAAGACAGACATGTATAAGAAACACTGATGTTTGAGTAAACGAATGGCTTTTTGAGCTTTCCTACGTACATGAAACGTAAAAACGAAGACACAGACGATTGAAAAACCTGTTTATGTGCGTGCGCAGACATCAATTCTAACACTTCAGCGATGCGCGATGTCGCTTCCTTTGACTCACAGACAAGGCATAACATTTCAGATAATTTACGACACAAAACATGTGTCGTCCTACAAATTTGTCTTCGTAAAGAACAGGCTTACTTCACATTGTGTGGTGTAGAACTCCATCCAACTGCCGAAAATCCACGGAGGAGTCAGTGCGTTTTGTTCTCTGTAACTGCAGCGGCAGCGCTTTTTGAAAGCATAAAAACAAATACGATTCCTCTTGTTCTTGATACATTTCCACTTAATTATTAATTGAAACAGTGACATAGTTAGCCACATTCTTTGGTTTTATCAATCGTTGGACAACAGGAACATCATAATGCGTCAATCATTCAATCATATACGGATGTACAAATATGCAATATGCATATTACTGAGCATTTTGTATTTTGCTTAGAAAAAAATATTGTGTATGTTCTCCTGACATCGTAATGTATACAGCGAGGTTGGCACACCAGGTATTGCGCTAAACACTATTTAAAAACATTACCACCTAAAGCTGAGTTACATTGCGTAAGTATCTCGGAAGTGTCGTATTTTGTTATATGTGAACAGTGAGGTTCAAATTAACTCATATCAGTTTGAAATCTCTACGCATCGTTTGTGTTGCCTGTGCTAACCTACAACATGGGTATTTGGGGCCTGTGTCAGACGAACTTTGCCCGGCTGGACTCGTATCACCGTCGCCAATTGCGTCAGACCACTGGCGTCCACTACCCACAGATGATAAATACAAAAGCCGTGTGTCGACATTGTCCGCGGAGACATAGATATATAGCGTTCTCACACCTGCTCGGACATCCAGGCGTTTGCACGCAACATAATGTATGATGTTTCGTGTTTCTCTAGAAAGGAAAAACACGATGGAAGACACATGCTTTTTGTTATTATTTAGATTGAATTGCTCTCGGTTCTTAGTTCATTGTGTCCACGAATGAAAAGAATTGATAGCTGCGTAGGAAAACCTCAAACAATGTGGTTCACTCTGTGAAGCGACTTAGTTTTTATCGATGAGCAGGGACGTAGGTATGACTTTTTTGATGGCGCCATCTGAACGAGCTACCTTCTGAAGTAGAGCCCCTGGTGGATGGTAAAGATAACGGTACGTTCTCATACAGTGCAGTATCTTGTCGTTGCGATTGTTCAAAGCTCATTAGATCACCCCCCGACAGAGTTGTTCATTTCAAAGCCATCTCTACGGGAAGCATTAAATCACGGAGCAATTACTGCGCGAATATTGTTTCTTCACATATCCACCACTGTCTGTAGCCAGGTAATCATTTATACGGCTAAGTGAACTGAAGCATCGTGGGTGAATCGAATTGCCTAATCTTTGAAACTGTAGCGTGCGGATTCGAACCCAGGTTCTCTCGATTGAGAGTCCAACGTGATAACCACTCCGCCTCCTAGCCCCAAATGGTTAGAGGGTGACCTTGCAAAGTTGAAATGATATAGTTTTCAGATTGAGTTACATAATTTGCTCCCCAAAAAAATTATATTTTGAATAAAAGTTTATCGACGTTGTGACACATTTTTCGATAACATTTGTCAACCCATCATTACCAATGATGACTCACGTCAATATGGTATTTTCAGAAGGCTATTGACAAATCGAAGATTACTACTTAAATTAAAATCCCTCGACAGGACAGATGGCTGACTGACAGTTGACAGCGAGTTGTAGCAGATGGGGATGCTTCAAACTGGAAATCAGTTTTAATTGTGGTACCACAATGATCAGTATTATGAGTCTTTATAACCATATATATATATATATATATATATATATATATATATATATATATATATATATATATATATATATATATGTGCATCATTACTTTGCTGATGACATTTATATCACAGACCTAACAGAACACGAACTACAGAAACTCGCAAAATATCACTATGATAAACTATGGCAATGCGAAAACTGTATGAATAATGAGGAAGGGATAACACCGAGAGGAAATAAAACCATTTACATACATTAGAGCCATCATCTCATTTGAGGGCAGTTCGACAGCGGAAATAAAAGCTTTGCAACTTCAGCAATATCGATACTTATGGAGCAACAACTTCACTACAACTACCAAGAGCTTGGTGTATAAGAGGCTAATGGTGGCCATATTGACTTACTGTTGTTAAAGTTGAAACTTTAACTCAGAAACTGAAATGAGATTACTAGATTTTGAGAGGAAGTGTCTTCGAAGAATCCTGTAAATTGCATAAAAAGGACAAGATGCAAATTGTTCTGCTAACTATCAATAACATGTCAAGTCCCCAAAAAGTTCTTCAAAACCTTTAGGAAAGTTAGCTAAGATCGAACATAATTATATTCATACACGTACACGTATTATGATACAGAAATAAAATTAACGAAAAATAATTAGTTTGTGTGAGCGTGCGTGTGTGCGTTTGTCTTTGTGTGTGTGTGTGCGTGCGTGCGTGCGTGCGTGCGTGTGTGTGTGTTTGTTTGTTTGTGTACCTAGAATAGATATGTTTAATGTAAAGATTCATTTTACAGTAAACATACGATTTTTATAGTTGATACCTTCTGTTTTATTTGAACAGTAAATTCAATTATGTTCGCTGATAGCAAAACAATATAAATTATTTCACATTGCATTTGAATGTGTGCTGTGAGAATGAGAATGCTTACAACCATTTTTCCATTTTCTTCGACTAAAGCTAATTTGTGCCGTATATTTCTTCTACATTAATTATTGATCCGTAACATAGCCATATCTTCATCGTGATATTCATTCAGTATTGTAAAAATTAAACAATATAATTACCCCATTCCTGATCTTTGGTGTCGTTAACCCTAATTTTAAGATATTTTCATAGTTTGTTATTGCATTATTTCCATCTCCAATGTGCCATATGCTGCTCCGAATTTGTCCCCCATGTAATAGTCCAAGTGTGGCGTGACACTTTTGTTTATATATTATCTTTCTCGTTATATGTTATATAGTAGTAATAGTTAATCTACACTGTTCTAAAACGTCTGCGTCAGCCTGAATTGATATACCTAGATCTTAGTATTTGATTTTTGCACCTAATACATCTATATCCGGTATTGGTTTTGAATTTATGTCGTCCTGGTAAAGAAAAAAATATTTGTATCCTCTGTCATTTCGAATTCTTGTGATGCTTTTTATTCTTGTAGTTACTCCTTACATAAGCAACTCTTACGTTTACTACGACGGGCTTTGACATTATACATTAATTCGATTTGAGAGGACAAATTATTGATGAGACTAATATTGAAGTGGTGCTAACGGTCTTTGTACATCGGCTCAATGAGCAACATGAAACACACAACATTAAAAAAAGCATTGAGCCAAGTTGGCTATACAGCGAGAAACATTACATGTGACATTGTCTCGAAAGCTGATGACGTCAATATAAACTAGAAGAACATATGTGTGCACTTGCTAGTTTGGAGCTATGCGTAGTATCGAGGTGAGGCATGCAAACTCAATAAGGAGGACGCTAATAAATTACCATACTAAGAATTGTGGGCATGGTGAAGAATGGATATGATAAGCTGGAAGCATATAACTATAAACATGTAACTATAAACATATAACTATAAACATAATTATGGGTCAGATATATAGTAAGGGTTAATGAAGAATACTGTATACTATGTTCCATCAAGAAAAGATACGCGAGCCTGAAAAGAAAACATGTAAATGTGGCACTTAGCAGCACAGAAGGTGAAATATCGGGGAAAACCAAAGAGGTTAAATAAACATGGAATGGATTTAAGGTAAACATTTGACAAATAGCGGACTCGAATACCACTACCACCACCACCAACAACAACAACAACAACAGCAATTAACAATCAGCCAGTCGTGATGAAAAGGCTTTCCGAAATATAACGCTAAATTCATCATCACTTTGTGTCACCCATATCGGGTAAAACATAGAAACATTGAACACATTATGCCTGAATGTTTTGGTTGTAACTGATATTGCATAACAATATATCATGGACAGCGGTGATCGCTGAGTGTTGTGAGCTACAATGAATGAGGTAAATGCCTCGGTTGGTGTTCTTTCAAAACTGATACGATGAAGATAATTATTGTTGTTCCGTCTGCATCACACTGTATACATAAAACACGTTAGTGTAGCGGGGGCACATCCATGAGACGCCGATATGTTACATATTGTCCCTACATATCCATGAGACGCCGTTATGTTGCATGTTGTCCCTACATATGCGTGCACAAGCCGATCGTGTGTGTGTTTTCGCAGTATAGAATATTCATGAAAAACATAGTTTAACAAGCGTGTTTTTTAATAGCATATAAATCACCTGTATGGTGTCTACGGTTCCAACGGTCACCATGACGCGTCGCTTGAATTTTGATATTTCCCACATGCGAAGGAACAAACCGTTTTAGTCCATATCGGCTGTCGAGACTAAACATTATCAAAAGTTGAACCAATCTATTCAATCGTGTTTTCATGCGAGGTATTTAACAGAATTGACTGATCCGCGTCATCGACGCTTCTGCTACTGCTCCAGTGGTTGAGAGATGGAGTCCACAGCAGGCTACGTGTGGGATATGTTGCTTCTCGTAACACTAACGGGTGTTAGTGTCTCTTCCGAAAGACAGACAAAGTGGGGTGAACAAAGTTGCCTAGAAGTTTCGAAACAGCAACATGGTGACATTACCTAATTAATGTGCTCTACAGGTGAATCTATAAACTCATAACATGTCCGATGAATAATTTTTTCCACAATCAGAAAAAAGGTGGGCATGCGAAATAATAGTCTTCGTGCAGTAAATGCACCGTGGCTAAATGCTTTCCAGATAAGTCGAGATGGCGATTGAATTAACAGGTCTGCCAGTGGTGAAGTTCTTAGAGCAGTCCCAAGGACTCGATATCGGGCTATGTAAAAATATGTTTTTTAATACAGTTGAATAGTTTGTCGTGTCAAAGATTATAAAGAAGCGACATGGCTCGCTGGTGTAATAAGGGCATTGATGCATTCCTACACGTAGCTACAATATGTATTGTGTAATATATTACTAGTTTTTCAATTGCTTGTTGTCTGTCGTCTCATTCTGCCTAGTGTTTTCTTGTTGAAGTGTTTCTCGCCACTTCGACCAAGCCTAGCACGCGCAATTCAACATCGACTGTCGAAGAGGAAACGTTGACCTCCGAGAGTGCCATAATGACGACGAAAAATGGCTGGAAGCGACCGGTCATCTCCCAGTTCCACTGGCGGACTGAAAAGCTGAACGGTGTGCGTTGAGAGGAATGGACATTTACCTGAATGACCACCTGTCAACGCACAACAGTGAACTTTTCCGACAAGCCCGGCAGCTGAAGCGCGACAAAAAAATCCACAGCGTGTGGACGCAGAACTACTGCGTCTTCGTCAAATTTCGTTAAGACGTTCAGAAACTGAAGGTGAAGACTCTCACAGACCTTGCGAGAGTTTGAACTCTGTAACATGATTTCGATTATTCGAAATGCCTTTGGACTCACTAGACACTCTCCTGTTTGCAGGAATCTGTGATATCGAGTTTATGATCATACAGTCTGTTTATGAATTTTGTGAACAAGTATTTGTTCAATTCGATCAGTTAAACAATGTTTCGTTTCAATACTCTGGTTATTTAGCCCATGATCAAGAAGGTAGCATTGATGCAGACAATAATTTATATAACTATATCTCCTCAAATTTTTAATATTATATATTATTTTGAACATAAATTTTACGAAAATATCAATATATCACGTAGTATTTTTGGTAGAAATATATATTTTATTAATTTTAACTCACGCAGTTTGAATGTAAATTTCGAAAACATTTGTATTTACTTATAATCACTTAAAATTGTTTTATTCATTACTATTCATGAAAGATGGGCTCAACCCCGGTTTCAACTACCAGGCTATTCATCTTTTCATAGTGTAAGGGATTGCAAACGGGGTGATGGGATCGAATTATACGTCAAAAATTACCTCGATTGTTCTACTATATCGAGTAAGACAACGGCTATAAATGGTGAGTTTTTGAATGTGTAATTGTGTCATTATTGAGCAAAGTTGGACAACAGTAGACTTGTGGCAATTGCTTGCAATTGTCTACTGTTGTGAATGTGTCCTATCCAAGTTCATTAAATTTTTTCGATCTCTTACCTGATGCTGTTTCATCGTGAGCTCTTTGTTTGTGACATTGTCCTACTGTTTACCGTTTTTAAAGTTGTATTTTATACATATGTCTATGCGTGTTTGGAGTTTTCTGGTTGTTGTCTTGGTCATTCGGCATGTCTGAGAGCCATATATTAACACGCTTTTCACATTGCTATTTCATAAATTCGGATGTTACTTCTTGTTGAGAATGATGTATTCCACGTTGTCTGTAAGGTGCTCAATGAATGAATGAGAGTTCCAATCCTGCATTTGACATATTAATTTTTTCTCCATTTTTTGTCACTAAATTGACCATATAGGTAAATGTGCATATATTTATGTTTCAGCTGTTCTTTGCAATGGCATTGGTTGTTCACTTTTAGGATATTTATCGTCTGTACATAATTGTATTCTCAGGGAGATTTCTGCAAGAAATATTGCTGATATTTTTGGATTTCTGCTAGATAGCGCATAGCGCATGGATACCTGAGATATTGAGCTTGCATGATCGTCGCGTTTCTAGAACACACTCTATGACAACATGATGATAATTTTCTGGAGTCAATGTTACCTCCTGTCATCTGTGTTTAGCGTATTTGTTTGGCTAAGATCAATAGCAACAATTTCGCCATATGTATGACATATGTATGACATATATTACATTTGGTTTCAATATCTTAAGTGGAAAAACACATCGAAAACAGGGAATCAAGGGAGCACATTGGTTAGGCTACATCCAGTATATTACCACCATCGAGACCTCCTAGAAGTTAATAAGAAACAACGCATAGAAAAAGAAATCCAAAAAACGAGAGTTGCTGGAAAGCATAATTCCAACGTGGCATTAGGAATTCTCTTCGATTCCTTCTTTTTTTTATCTCAAATTAAACCACGACAATGCTGTTTTCGTCTTACTGCTTTGTTATTATATTCCTGGCATCTAAGCATACACATTTTAATACAGCTGTTGAAATATTTTTTGAATATTTCCTTTCTGATGTATTTGCACAATTGACGTATTGTTCTGTCCGAAACACCTCCAAGAGTCCGTCAACACATATATTTAATTGATTAATGCTACCAGTTCCTTCGTCAGCTGTTTTACGAACATAAATTCAGGAGCTGCTGCTCCGTTGTCCCAAAAGTAAATCAAATCCTTCGCAAACATTTAATTGTGCATACTCATAAATTCGCTACAACCTCAGTCGAGTCGTTGACGCAACATCTAAAATACACTGGTAATCGTGGAGTGTCATCTTCCGCAGTAAACGATGTGAACGCAAATTCGAGACGACAATACAAATACTAATGTCACTAACAATGAAAACGTCTGCATGCTGACGTAATGCTTCGTTTTGCTGAATCCGTTTCAATGATCACATACACGCAGCACATTCACGCTTGCTTGCTATATAAAGAGGAATGCTAGGTCGGATTCATCACTGAAAGGGCACGACTCGTCACTTGAACAAAGACCTTCTTGCCACTGAATCGGGTAAGGAAATGTGACGTTTGTTTTCAAGGAAATTAAATTTTATTAAACGTTGCTCTCAACATCAGCATAGAATAATTTAACTGAATACAATTGGCGAATAAGCATTAAGTAGAAAGAAAACATGTTATGTATTATTAGTAATATGCTGAATGCATTAATTCTCTCCTTACATAGCTGCTTCGAAGAGACAATGCGTGCGAGTGTCGTCTTGCTTTTCGCCTTCCTGGCGTTGACGTTTGTAGCAGCCTACGCAGCTGTTGAAGTAAGTGACAGCATAAGGGATGGTCGCATAATTTCTCAAAGTTCATACACAAAGGCATAGCGTTGCGTATTGGTGGGTGGTGGTTTGGTCGTCACTACGTTTTGTGGGACAAACGAATGTTTGTTGTCCCACACCACGTATTGAGGGGGGTGGGTGGTGGTATGAACCTATACTAAACGCTTTGACACTGTGTTTTGAGGGAAGTTGGTATTAGAGCACTAATGCCAACAAATGCATGCAGAGTGTGATAGTTTCGAGAAAGCATCACAGAGGAAGCGGGTAGCAGTTAATCCACTACATGCCGTTTACTGTCGTAACAACACACATGCATTCAACACGTACAATATTATGTTTTGATGTAATCAATATTTTTGATTAATTCTGTGTTTGACCAATAGGAAGAAACCAATGACCCGAGTGTGTTGGTGAATGCAGACAACGACGAGGCGTTCGGTTAGTGTCAGCTACGAAAATGATTTGTACAATAGCGTGAATTACATGTATAATAGGCAAGCGGGTTTGCATGTATGTATGTATGTATGTATGCATACACACATGCATGCATGTATGCATGTATGTATGTATGTACGTACGTATGTATGTATATATGTATGTATGCATGTATGCATGCATGTATGTATGTATGTATGTACGTATGTATGCATGTATATATTCATGTATGCATATATGTATGTATGTACGTACGTACATATGTGTGGATATATGTATACGTGTGTATCTGCTTGTATATGTGTTTTGATGTGTATGTATGTACGTGAGCGTGTTTCCGAATGTTCGTACATATGTATGTCCGTATGTACGTATAATAACATATTACTACTAATAATAATATATCTTTGGAATCATGACCTTTGAATGAAAGTATAGGAACAAAAGATGCTTTCACTCAAACTGTGTGTGTATATATATATATATATATATATATATATATATATATATATATATATATATATATATATATATATATATATATATATATATATATATATATATATATATATATATATATATATATATATATATATATATATATATATATATATATATATATATATATAAAAGCTTATAACTACAGCATAGAAACTAAAATACTAAGGAATCAGCTTCGATGGAACGGAATGTCAGACAGCAGTGTGCATCAATAGCAATATAATGTCGAAATAACAACTACAGGAAAACGTACTGTCGGAAAGTTCGACAGTGATACACAGACCCGCCACAAGGAAAGCTCGACAGTGATACAAAGGCCCGCCACAAGGAAAGCTTTACAGTGATACAAAGGCCCGCCACAAGGAAAGCTTGACAGTGATACAAAGGCCCGCCACAAAGAAAGCTCGACAGTGATACAAAGACCCACCACAAGGAAAGCTCGACAGTGATACAAAGGCCCGCCACAAGGAAAGCTTGACAGTGATACAAAGGCCCGCCACAAGTAAAGCTCGACAGTGATACAAAGGCCCGCCACAAAGAAAGCTCGACAGTGATACAAAGACCCACCACAATGAAAGCTCGACAGTGATACAAAGGCCCGCCACAAGGAAAGCTCGACAGTGATACAAAGACCCACCACAAGGAAAGCTCGACAGTGATACAAAGGCCCACCACAAGGAAAGCTCGACAGTGATACAAAGACCCACAACAAGGAAAGCTCGACAGTGATACAAAGACCCACCACAAGGAAAGCTCGACAGTGATACAAAGGCCCGCCACAAGGAAAGCTCGACAGTGATACAAAGACCCACAACAAGGAAAGCTCGACAGTGATACAGACACCCACCACAAGGAAAGCTCGACAGTGATACAAAGGCCCGCCACAAGGAAAGCTTGACAGTGATACAAAGACCCACCACAAGGAAAGCTCGACAGTGATACAAAGGCCCGCCACAAGGAAAGCTCGACAGTGATACAAAGACCCGCCACAAGGAAAGCTCGACAGTTGATACAAAGACCCACCACAAGGAAAGCTCGACAGTGATACAAAGACCCACAACAAGGAAAACAAACGTCTTGTCGATCTTACGCTTCGCATCACAAATTGGACTGTTCATCCACAGTCGTTCTCATCAACTGAACGGACGACTCGACCGATTATCCTCGACATGGATGCATATAGCAGGAAGGAGGGCGGTGAACTAAGTCAACGTGTCTAAAAATGCATGAATGAGTTGTCAGACAATATGCAGGAAGTCACATTCATTCAAGGCCAGTTGACTGGTGTCCAAGGGAAGACAGGAAGCAATCACTGCGCATGCCCATTTCTGGGAATGTAATCCGAGTTTTCTTTCAATAAATGTCATTTGGGGGTTTCGTGTAATTAAAATTCCTGACTAATTTGACATAGTAAAAATATGTAGGCGCCGTATTCTTATTTTAGCGAGATGGTTGTCGGTGTCAATATATCGGTGGCCAGCGTACAGCACGGCCCGCCAGCTTGATCTGTCCACGGCCAGCGTACAGCACGGCCCATGGCAGCAGGGGTCCAAGTTACCGGCGGGATACTAAATGATTTAATTTAAATGTTATGACAAATTTGAAGGTTTGGATTGCGCAATAATATTGTAAAAAATTTCATATAATGTCAACTGGAATGACATATTCAAGTTACCATCATATATGTGTGTGTGTGTGTGTGTGTGTGTGTGTGTGTGTGTGTGTGTGTGTGTGTGTGTGTGTGTGTGTGTGTGTGTGTGTGTGTGTGTGTGTGTGTGTGTGTGTGTGTGTGTGTGTGTGTGTGTGTGTGTGTGTGTGTGTGTGTGTGTGTGTGTGTGTGTGTGTGTGTGTGTGTGTGTGTGTGTGTGTGTGTGTGTGTGTGTGTGTGTGTGTGTGTGTGTGTGTGTGTGTGTGTGTGTGTGTGTGTGTGTGTGTGTGTGTGTGTGTGTGTGTGTGTGTGTGTGTGTGTGTGTGTGTGTGTGTGTGTGTGTGTGTGTGTGTGTGTGTGTGTGTGTGTGTGTGTGTGTGTGTGTGTGTGTGTGTGTGTGTGTGTGTGTGTGTGTGTGTGTGTGTGTGTGTGTGTGTGTGTGTGTGTGTGTGTGTGTGTGTGTGTGTGTGTGTGTGTGTGTGTGTGTGTGTGTGTGTGTGTGTGTGTGTGTGTGTGTGTGTGTGTGTGTGTGTGTGTGTGTGTGTGTGTGTGTGTGTGTGTGTGTGTGTGTGTGTGTGTGTGTGTGTGTGTGTGTGTGTGTGTGTGTGTGTGTGTGTGTGTGTGTGTGTGTGTGTGTGTGTGTGTGTGTGTGTGTGTGTGTGTGTGTGTGTGTGTGTGTGTGTGTGTGTGTGTGTGTGTGTGTGTGTGTGTGTGTGTGTGTGTGTGTGTGTGTGTGTGTGTGTGTGTGTGTGTGTGTGTGTGTGTGTGTGTGTGTGTGTGTGTGTGTGTGTGTGTGTGTGTGTGTGTGTGTGTGTGTGTGTGTGTGTGTGTGTGTGTGTGTGTGTGTGTGTGTGTGTGTGTGTGTGTGTGTGTGTGTGTGTGTGTGTGTGTGTGTGTGTGTGTGTGTGTGTGTGTGTGTGTGTGTGTGTGTGTGTGTGTGTGTGTGTGTGTGTGTGTGTGTGTGTGTGTGTGTGTGTGTGTGTGTGTGTGTGTGTGTGTGTGTGTGTGTGTGTGTGTGTGTGTGTGTGTGTGTGTGTGTGTGTGTGTGTGTGTGTGTGTGTGTGTGTGTGTGTGTGTGTGTGTGTGTGTGTGTGTGTGTGTGTGTGTGTGTGTGTGTGTGTGTGTGTGTGTGTGTGTGTGTGTGTGTGTGTGTGTGTGTGTGTGTGTGTGTGTGTGTGTGTGTGTGTGTGTGTGTGTGTGTGTGTGTGTGTGTGTGTGTGTGTGTGTGTGTGTGTGTGTGTGTGTGTGTGTGTGTGTGTGTGTGTGTGTGTGTGTGTGTGTGTGTGTGTGTGTGTGTGTGTGTGTGTGTGTGTGTGTGTGTGTGTGTGTGTGTGTGTGTGTGTGTGTGTGTGTGTGTGTGTGTGTGTGTGTGTGTGTGTGTGTGTGTGTGTGTGTGTGTGTGTGTGTGTGTGTGTGTGTGTGTGTGTGTGTGTGTGTGTGTGTGTGTGTGTGTGTGTGTGTGTGTGTGTGTGTGTGTGTGTGTGTGTGTGTGTGTGTGTGTGTGTGTGTGTGTGTGTGTGTGTGTGTGTGTGTGTGTGTGTGTGTGTGTGTGTGTGTGTGTGTGTGTGTGTGTGTGTGTGTGTGTGTGTGTGTGTGTGTGTGTGTGTGTGTGTGTGTGTGTGTGTGTGTGTGTGTGTGTGTGTGTGTGTGTGTGTGTGTGTGTGTGTGTGTGTGTGTGTGTGTGTGTGTGTGTGTGTGTGTGTGTGTGTGTGTGTGTGTGTGTGTGTGTGTGTGTGTGTGTGTGTGTGTGTGTGTGTGTGTGTGTGTGTGTGTGTGTGTGTGTGTGTGTGTGTGTGTGTGTGTGTGTGTGTGTGTGTGTGTGTGTGTGTGTGTGTGTGTGTGTGTGTGTGTGTGTGTGTGTGTGTGTGTGTGTGTGTTTACTGAACCGGAATGGTAGTGCGTTCTTCTGAAGTGGATAATTGCTTCATAGTAACTACAATGGGTTATTCCCATTTTTATATAAAAAAAATTATTTGAGTTAAATACCAAAACGTCGGTAATTCATTGGACAATTATAATTCTATACAATGTTTAATCGACTACTCATCTCCATGTAAATAACCAGGCTGTAAACAGATTTACTTGGTGAGAAACATGGAGTATT
Organism: Lamellibrachia satsuma; assembly: GCA_033239005.1. Taxonomy (NCBI): domain Eukaryota; kingdom Metazoa; phylum Annelida; class Polychaeta; order Sabellida; family Siboglinidae; genus Lamellibrachia; species Lamellibrachia satsuma. Next base: position 33,256,381 of record BSQZ01000001.1, on the reverse strand, counting down.
TAGTGCGACAATCAATGTTGAAGGCAACTGTCTCATTAAATATTTTCAAGATCACTCGAAATGGTAAACAAACTATTGGAGACACTCAAATAAAGTCCTGTGACAACGTTAACTGGCACAGCCGTGCAGTCGTCTGCTTGCGTTGTGGACGAGAAGCCGCGAAACATCATCGCCACCTGGCGAATGCAGCTGCAACGGGGAATAGCTAAAGACGTACTTGTTTACGATTTCTTAAAGCAAAAGGCGCCATGACAGCCCTCTAAATAACTGCAATCCCAACGGATACCTTGTTTGTTATCAAAGAGTGAAGATAGCTGTTGTGGGCCCCATTTCTTGTGGCGTTCCCCAAGGTTCTTTTCTCAGACCATTATTTTCCACTCTCTACCCCCACTCCACTCAGCTCAGTTATCCAGCGCGACAACGTGGGTCTCCATCTCAGTGTACGTACATATGTGTTTGTATGTGTATACTTGCACAGATTCTTGCACACATGCATGTATACATACTTACATACATTCATACATACATACATACATACATACATACATACATACATACATACATACATGCAAACCCGCATGCCAATTACACATCAGTCACGCTACTGTACAAATCATTGTCGTAATTGACACTAACCGAACGCCTCGTCGTTGGCTGCATTCACCAATAAACTCATTGGCTTCTTCCAATTGATCAAACACAGAACTAGTCAAAAGTATTGATTACCATAAAACAAAATACTGTATGTGGTGAATGCATGTATGTCGATAAAACAACAAACGGCTGGTAGTAGATTAACTGCTACCCGCTTCCTCTGTGATGCTTTCTCGAAACTATCACACTCTGCATGTATTTGTTTGCATCAGTGCTCTAATACCAGCATCCCTTTGCTTACGTTTTCTCAAAACACAGTGTCAAAGCGTTTAGTATAGGTTCATACCATCAGCCACCCCCTCAATACGTGGTGCGGGACATAAAATAACGCGCATATTGCCGATAAAAAACATTCGTTTGTCCCACAATACGTAGCGACGACCAAATCACCACCCACAAATACGCAACGCTGTTCCTTTGTGGGTGGAATTTTAGAAATTATGCGACCATCCCTTATGTTGTCACTTACGTCAACAGCTGCGTAGGCTGCTACAAACGTCAACGCCAGGAAGGCGAAAAGTAAGACGACACTCGCACGCGTTGTCTCTTCAAAACAGCTGTGTAAGGAGATAAATAACGCATTCAGTATATTACTAATAATACATAATATGATTTCTTTCTACTTAATGCTTATTCGCCAATTTCATTCAGTTAAATGTTGTATTTTATGCTGAGATGGAGAGAAATTTTTAACAAAATATTATGTCCTTGAAAACAAAATCCTTACTCGATTCCGTGACAAGAAGGTATTCGTTCAAATGACGAGTCGTACCCTCTCAGTGTTGAATCCGCTAATTCAACGCTAACCTAGCAATAAAATTAAAATTAAATTATGTGATCGCGCCGTGCAAACGGCAGGTAAAGACCACCAGTCATTTATTATGCGGCAGTTGCAGCAACTGGGAGGACGTCGTCAAGTCCGGGTGTGAGAAGTCCAGGGCTGAAGATCAGGCGGATTGTTTTAGTTTTCAGTGTAGGGTATGTGCAAAGACGGAGGAACTAGAGGTGGAGTTGGAACAGCTGAGGCAGCTCGTTGTGGCAATGATGGGAAGGGAAGAGGTGGTTTGTGCCAGTGGTTCGGGTGGAGGGAATGTGGGTGATAAAGTGGAGGAGACGGTGAGAGAGATGCTAAGGAGAGCTCAGTTCAGTCAAGGAGGAGGTGGAGAAGGGGTAAAGTGACAGGTCGTAAGGAGAGAGGACATAAGGAGACAGGACGTAAAGAGATTGGACGTAAGGCAACGGGAAGAAATGAGATGGGAAGGAAGGATACGGGAACGAAAGTGTTGTGAGCGGAGGACACGGGAGGGAAAGAGACTAGAGTGAAGGCGATGGGAGCGAGGAGGAATGAACGAAGGCAAAAAGAACGAAGAGGTGATGGGTGGGAGATGGATAACAGTCTCCCAGGTGACAGGACAGAATGTGATGGAATGGATCCGACGGAAGAGCTTTTTTGAGGTAGTGATAGAGGAGGAGAGCGTGAGTGTTTGTGGGGGACTCGATAGGTAGAAACATTGACAGAGTCTTAAACAAGCGAAATGACGTTGTAGTTTGCTTGCCTGTGGGCCAAAATAGAGGCTATAACTGAGAGGGTAGACAATAACATGGGTTCGGGCAAGGGTGGATCTGTTTTTGTACACGTAGGGGCAAATAACGTAGAGAGGGAGGATACAACTGCCATAGTTAGGAAATAAACGCAGTTAGTCATAAAACAAAAGCAGGCGTGGTTTAAGCAGATCATTATGTTAGGGATTTTACCAGTAATGGGAACAAGGGTTCAGGGATATTGAAATTGCCGGATAATGGCAATTAACAACTATATAGGGAAGAGGAAGTTGGACTTTTATCTTTGTCGGGTTATTTTGTTGGGAGGACTGATACGCACGTGAGGGACGGGCTTCAACTAAGTGGAAAGAGTATAGCTGTGTTTTCGGATGAACTCCCAGCAGCAGTTAACAGTGGCGTGGGTAGCATAACAAATATTTTTTTTTATCAAACTTTGTTTCATCTAGAATACAATGTTGGAAATAAAATATCACTAGGTTTTTAATTTCTTTCTGTTCAGTGTTACATAGACGATATTAGTTCTTTACAAGTTCCATATGCTAAATTTCAGGAGCCTGAATCATACTATTTAGGGCAGTTAACTGTAGCTCAAATGGTAGCTAATGTGTGTGTGTGTGTGTGTGTGTGTGTGTGTGTGTGTGTGTGTGTGTGTGTGTGTGTGTGTGCGTGCGTGCGTGCGTGCGTGCGTGCGTGCGTGCGTGCGTGCGTGCGTGCGTGCGTGCGTGCGTGCGTGCGTGCGTGCGTGCGTGCGTGCGTGCGTGCGTGCGTGCGTGCGTGCGTGCGTAGAAGAATGTGTTTTGACAAACCTAGAGACAAGGAGGTTAAGAGGAAACCAGAGTGAAGTTTTAAGATATTGAATGGGTATGACAATATTGATATAAATATGGTTTTCTCACTCAAGAAAGATAGTATAACTAGAGGACATGATGTAAGATTAGTAAATGATCAGTGTGTATTAAATATCAGGAAGTACTCGTTCTCACAGAGGACAATAAATGGATGGAACAAATTGTCTACGGATTGAGTAACTGCTAGCGGCGTGAATATGTTTAAGAACAAGGTTGACACATATCTCTGGAGGGCGGGTTACACATAAATGAAAATTGTTGGACTCGTTAAACTAATGGCTTCTTTGTCCACTTACCGACTGGGCCTTTGGCTTGGGTGACAAATGTTCTTTAAAACGTTAACTGACACTGCTGTGCAGCCGTCGCCTTGCGTTGTGCAGCCCCTGACAGCAGGGCGTTTTTTATTGAATTTTCACTGGGGGGCAATGTCCTAAAAGGGCACTCCTAATGGTTAAAAAGGGCAGTTTACGCATTATTAATGATTATTTACATAACCCTTAGGAATGCTTGAAAGCTTTATATATATGTATGTATGTATGTGTGTGTGTGTGTATATATATATATATATATATATATATATATATATATATATATATATATATATATATATATATATATATATATATATATATATATATATATATATATATATATATATATATATATATATATATATATATATATATATATATATATATATCAGTGTCTTTTTATCCATATGGTTGCACACTGACGGCTGCATCTCGGTATAAAGTTAATGTTACACTTATATCCCATAATTTTTTTTATTACAAATTTGCAAGTCGGTACGTTTGACAGTCGTCTAAATTTTACTAGACGAGCCCCGTTTCGCGGGTGAATTTCCTCAAGAATTCACGCTTCCCGTAGATATCCCAATCTGGAGCCCCGCATCTTCTGGTCTTCTCCAGGAATTTGACGACAGCAGGTGAGGGTTAAAGTAGGCGATGCCCACACCATTCAGTGCCACCATGAGGCGGACGTTTCTCGTGTCCTCACCCATGCTGGTGCGGTGATTGTCGACAACGAGGTTGTGGTGGTTCACGATCCTTTCGGTCTGCATAGAGCGTGGACTGCAACCCAGAGATGCCAACACCTTCTGAACTGAACTTGTGGTGACTGGCAGACGTTGCCGTAATCTGACAGTCATCTTACAACCGAGATCACAGCCATCAGGCAGGAACGGCACATTCATCATGTTCTCCCATTGCTCGGCTGCTCCGTCCGCAAAGTCAGATGCCTCGTCTGGAAAAAGACGCCTGACGACACGCACGCCATGCTCAACGAATGATCCCAGGTTGCGTGATATCACGAACGCCTTCATGTCTTTGATGACGTCCTCCTGCTCCGGGTGCATGCGTTCAGAGAGGTATTCGTGGGATGCTTGCACGATCTCCAGCCTGATTGCTCGTCGAGGAAACCGACGGAATTCGACTTATATTTATGGCAAGCCGTACAGACAATCGTTTTTAATTTTACCACTTTGTTCCAATTATGTCAACCTTTTTATCAACCAGGCTTGACGTAGCGCTTTATAAAACACATATATTTGCATTGAATATATAATGTTAATGTAGTAAATATTTTTTCTCGTATATCTAATTTTTTTTTATTATTCCTACTTTTATGACAAGACTAGCTTGCTATACATCTACCACAAAAAGGGCTATTATTGTCACGTGGCCAAGAACGAGACATGCGTTAGCAGACGCTCAATAATAATTTCTGGTAAGCATGCAAAGTCGGTTTGTTTTATCAAGGTATGTATATCATAAACGTGTTCCATGTCACATTATATATAAAATATATTTTGCTCAGACAAGACTCTGTATGGTTATTGTCGTAAACAGACGCTGTGACGTTTCTAACGCGATATCAAGCGAGATTTCAATGGATCGAAAACTGGCGTGGGTCGAAAACTGTATCGGTAACTAAACTGTACGAAGAAGCCATTCGGCAATACGTCACTGTTATTGTTATGATGCTATTACATTCGTCACTTCCTGTCGCATGCATTAACATAAACACTCCATAACTCGGGTACTACTGCCTATGTCCATGATATTGCCATTATTCTTCGACTTTCGAGTCCAAAGTAAACCTCACCATTCGAGACGCATCGAACATGAAAATGGTAACATGAAAATAGTAACCTGGCATCTAATTATGGAACAGGAAATATAAAGCCTTTTTTGAAAATGTAAGATTCCCCTCTGAGCCATATCAATAAATTGATCTTTTGCAGACATATTGCACTTCTTTAACTTTGGTACTTTCTTGATTTTGCCACCAATAAAATTAACTAAATCACACTAACAAAAAGAATACAAATTATGACCTACATTAATACAAGGGGCTGGTTAAGGAGAACGGGGGCACGCATTGGGGGGGGCAAGTTGGTTTGACTGGGGGGGGGGGCATCTGAAAGGGCTGGCTTTGTATGTTAAAAAACGCCCTGCCTGACAGAGAAAGCGCGAAAAGCCATCGCCACCTGGCGAATGCAGCGGCAACTGGGAATTGCTATAGACGTACTTGTCGGCGATTTCGCAAAGCAAAAGGCGCCATGGTAACCCTTTGAATAACTTCAATGCTAATGGATACCCTGTTTGATATCAAATAGTGAATACAGCTGCTGTGGTCCCACTTCTTGGGTTCTTCCCCGAGGTTCTGTTCTCAGACTCAGACAATTATTTTCCACTCTCTACACTCTCCATCCCACTCCAGTCCACTCCAGAATGTATGTACATATGCATTGATGTGTGTATGCTCGCATACATTCGTGTATACATACATACATACATACATACATACATACATACATACATACATACATACATACATACATACATGCATACATACTGTCGAGTATGGGAAAATCTATGCTCCCGGTTTCACCACCAGAGTTCGAAGTTCAATAACTTAGCTCTTGTTCCGGTGTCATGACCCAACCATGCGGTCGTAATAAATACGTTTCAATACATCACATTTGGCGACGAGGATGAAAACTTCATGTCAGGAAGTATACTCTGATTATCAGTGGTCATCACTGCACATAGGAGGTTAGCAAAAAGGAAGCCAAAGCTACGCTGAGACTGTAATCATCGTTTTCCCGCAAAATTTATGGAAAACTACAACGCGTCAAATCGGCTTCACGAAAAACAACAACAGGCGCCAGCATTCAAAACATGTCAACTTGCCGGAGTTTACGGGGAAGGATTGGTCTTCCTACCAGGACAGGCTAGGGTTTTATTTTGAGGCCAATGACATTGACGACGCCGCCGCAAGTAAGCGTCGCGCAATACTTTTAACAGCCGTGGGTGCCGAAACTTATACTTTGCTCCGCAGCCTGGCATCGCCACGTACGCCGGCTGACCTGACGTACGTTGACCTGTGCAAATTGCTACAAACGCATTTTGAACCGAAACCAAACATTATTTTGTAAAGGTACAACTTCTATTCTGCGTACAGGAAGAAGGAACAATAAATAGGTGACTTTGTAGCCGAACTGAAAAATCTGGCCAGAAACTCTGTTTTGGTCAAACGAAGGTTGATGCGCAGCTGACTGCCCAGTTGATCCTGGAAGAAAATCTGAGGGACCGGTTAGTTTGTGGTATAGCAGATTCGGCCATTCAACGACGATTGTTGGGAGAAGCCGACCTTGATTTCAAAAAGGCTCTACAAATGGCACTTGCCATGGAATCAGTTGCTGTTAACACTGCTAAACGCTGCTGCACACGTCATTACACCGTGTGTAAACAAAGTAACGGCCCGCAAGCATTCGACGAGAAAGTGAGAGAAGAAACCACCCGTTCAGAATCGTCAGAAACCATGTTTCAGATGTGGCAAAACGTCTCATTCCGCGGACGAGTGTCACTACAAGGATGCTTAATGCCGATATTGTCACAAAGATGGACATATCATGAGCAACTGTTTCGCAAAACAGAAAGCTGAAAAGGGAAAAGAAACAGCACTCATCAGCTGACGGCACCGATACAAGACTGGATCCCATCTGAAAAAACTGGAGCGACATACAACATGTTCAGTATGACGGGACCACGTCCAGATCCGATCGTTACCCAAATACAAGTAGATGGGAAGAAGCTTATGATGGAAGTAGATGCAGGTGCCACTCTCTCGATCATCAGCGAAGAAACGTTGCACAAACACTGGCGAAACTAGGCACGGCCTAACATGAGATCCACAAAGGACACGCTTCGCACATATACAGGACAGTGTGTGAAGATCATGGGTGTCATCAACGTCATGGTAGAAGCTACAACTGGCGACCAACATCAGCTTCCGCTCATGGTCGTGCCTGGCAACGGTCCAAGTTTACTTGGCAGGAACTGGCTGAGTAAACTCAAACTGGACTGGATGTGGTTCATCAGTTGAACCACATCCAGTCACACTCAACACGGAAGCAGAAACCTCAATTGCAGGCTGGACTGGACTGGGCCGCCCCTGTGGTACCAGTAATGAAGGCAGACAAGAGTGTACGTCTCTGTGGTGACTACAAACTCACCGTGAACCAAGTAGCCAAACTGGACAGATATCCTATTCCCCGAATAGAGGATTTATATGCACAGCTTGGGGACGGTGCCACGTACACGAAGCTCGACATGCGTCACGCGTATGAACAGATCCAGCTACAACCTGACAGTCGGAAGTACGTCACCATCAACACGCCGCGAGGTCTTTTCACATACAATCGACTACCGTACGGAGTGTCATCAGCACCTGGCATATTCCAACGCGTTATGTACTCGCTCTTGAAGGGCATACCGAATACAATGGTGTATTTGGATGATGTGTTGGTGACGGGACCAACAGAAGATGAACATTTGCAGACACTTGATCGCGTGCTCGAACGACTGGTTCAAGCTGGGTTCCGCCTGAAAGAATCCAAGTGTCAATTCTTGAGTGACGAGGTCCAGTACTCGGGTCATCGGATCGATGCTGAAGGCATACACCCGTCCGGTGAGACACTGTCAGCAGTCCGTGATGCTCCACCAACATAACCGAGTTACGCTCATACCTTGGGATGGTGAATCACTATGGTCGTTTCTTGCCAAACCTTGCGACGATGCTGGCCCCCCATGCATCAGTTGCTGAAGAAAGACACCAAGTGGTACTGGAGGAAGACTCAACAAGAGGCCTTCAACAAGATGAAAGAGATGCTTAGTTCCCCACAGGTCATGACTCACTTTGACTCCTCGAAACCGTTGGTACTCACATGTGATGCCTCTCCATACGGCATTGGGTCCGTTCTTGTTCACGTCAAGAAGATGGTGCAGAAAAACCCATAGCGTATCACTCCAGAGGTCTCTCGCATACTGAGAAAAACTATGCTCAGATTGACAAAGTGGGTCTGTCCGTCATAGTGGGACTGAAGAAGTTTCACCAGTACTTGTGGGGTCACAAGTTTACCATCGTCACTTATCATAAGCCGCTTCTTGGATTGTTTGGAGAAACGAAAGCCGTTCCACAGATGCTGTCGCCACGCAGCGATGGGCCCTAACACTGGCTGCCTACGAATACCAGATTATCCACAGGCCAGGTCAAAGCATCCCACAAGCAGACACTCTTAGCCGCCTTCCGGTAGGTGGCGCTCCGAGACATGTACCAGTACCAGCTGACACGATACTGACGATGCAGTATTTGGACATGTCTCCTGTCACTGCAAATGACATACGTCGTGAAACATCGCGTGACCCTGTGACGTCACAAGTCTTCATCAGGACGAGGGATGGATTTCCAGATCATGACGACAACGAACTCCTGAAGCCGTACACTCAAAAAAGAGATGAACCCAGCATCCATGATGGTTGTCTCATGTGGGGCGCAGTGATTATTCCAAGTGCCCACCGCCAAGCACTTTTGGAAGAACTGCACAACGCACACTCTGGGATCGTCCGCATGAAAGCCGTAGGCCGCAGTCTGATGTGGTGGCCTGGTATCGATCAAGGCATCGAGAAAACGGCCAAAACCTGCGACATCTGCATGCGTAGCCGGCCTAGACCTACGGAAGCTCCCCTACAACCATGGTCATTCCCCGATCGACCTTGGTCGCGACTGCATATCGACTATGCAGGTCCATTCATCGGCAGAATGATGCTGGTGGTAATTGACGCCCATTCGAAGTGGATAAACACTTACCTTACGTCAGGCTCAACACCAGCTATCACTATCACCAAACTGCGACAGTCGTTTAGCACTCATGGCATTCCTGATGTCATCGTCAGCGACAATGCCACTAGTTTCATCAGCGAAGAGTTTCAAGATTTCTGCCGACGCAATGGTATCAAGCACATTACGAGTACCCCAAACCACCCTGATTCTAATGGCCTCGCCGAACGAGCCGTTGGAATTGTAAAAGAAGGAGTAAAGCGTATGCATGGAGGTGACTTGGAAACCAAGCTAGCACGCTTCCTCTTCGGTTACCGCATCACACCTCACTCCACGACGGGCGTAGCCCCTGCTGAACTATTAATGCATCGACAGCTAAAATCCAGACTTCACCTGATCAGACCAGACGTAGGTGTAAAGGTCGTAGCTGAACAGACCAAACAGAAGGCGAAACATGACCGTCATGCCAAAGTTCGAACTTTCCAACCTGGTGAGTTGGTGTATGCTCTACGGTACCACGGTAACACTGCAAGTTGGGTACCGGGCACGATTCATCGTCAGACTGGGCTGGTATCTTACACCGTCCGTCTCGAAGATGGCACTATCGTACGCCATCACGTCGATCAGCTGCAGGGAAGACTGTCGAGTCATCAGGTGGCGCCATCGGTGCTGCCTACGCCGATGGAGACATTCGAAGAGTACGTGGCCGGGTCTTGTGAAGAGTATGAGGCCTATCAACAGGCGCAGCTTCGCTCACCAGCTAAGCCGCCCGCACCAAGTCAGCAAACTGACATGGTGCCTGCTGCTGCATCCGTAGCAGAGCCTCGACGTCCTACACGCATCAGGAAGCAACCTGAACGCTTGGACTTGTAATCTTGTTAAGTAGTATCACATTTAACCCAGTAGTGCTTTGCTTGTTTATAACAGTAATTTGTTTTATAACGCTCTCGTTTGGACTTTCCACACAGTAATCAAGAAATATTACTGTTTACAGGACACTTTTTTAAGTCTCGGTTGAGCGTGTTTCTCACTACTGTTGGGAGGGATGTCGAGTATGGGAAAATCTATGCTCCCGGTTTCACCGCCAGAGTTCGGAGTGCAATGACTTGTCTTGTTCCAGTGCAATGAGCTAATCATGCGGTCCTAATAAATACGTTTCAATACATCACAGTTTATTTGCTCGGATGTAGCGTGGTAACAGAGAAATGCGGTGTGCCAACGAAGCTAGCCACTCCGGCAGCTCATCTGTGAATAGTTTACACTGAGTAATTGCGCTACACAAATCGGTGAAATAACTCGCTTGACAAAAATCTTTTTTTATTAAATTGTGGTTCGCTAACATTATATTTTCATTTGTGAAATGTTTATAATATTTTACTTATTGTCAACTGTGGTACACTTGCGTTAACTGCCACTGCCTATGCTTCGATAAAGTCTACACCAGGAAGCCTTGTATAGGACCCATTCTAACCATCGCCACACACGCGTGCGCAGAAGCAGTTGATTGGACATTTATTTTGCATTGTGGGCTATCCAAGGAAAGGATATAAAAACGGCAAAGTAGGCAACACAGCATAAACAGTTAGTCTCAAGATACACCTAATTAAGACTGAACTTATGAAACTGAAGAAACAGCATAAGAAAGCCTACTGTTGGAAGGAATTTGCTAGAGGAGGCGAACGACTTCACATATCTTGGCAGCTTCGTCTCAGCAGACAGCAACATCGCGAAAGAAAACGCCACAAGGATCGGCATACCAGCACAAGCCTCGGACAGAATCACCAACATCTGGAAATTCACTGCTCAACACGCCAAAACCAAACTGAACATATGCAGATCCAACGTCCGTCCAGTACAACTGTACGTTTCAGAAATATGGAGGACAAACATGAAGACAGAGAGCCAACTGAGAGGTTTTGAGGGAAGGTGCCTCATGAGGATCCTGAGTCTACATCCGGAGCAGTGAGTAACAGACAAATACATCGCTGGACTCACCCACATCAACAACATCGTCAATGAGGTAAAGCAGAGAAGACAGAGGTAACCTGGCCATGTTCTCCGCATAGGCAGAAATACATTTTCACTGGCGACAGTGTTTTATTTACATAGGATTGTACGCACATACGATGGTATGCATCATTGATCGCATGCGCATTCGTGAGTACATATTCACTTATTCATGCATGTATGTTAACAGGGTTACATACTTGATAGCATGCATGTATTCAAACCCACCTACATACGTGCATACATTCGACCGTTATAAATAGGCGGCTGGTGGCAGGTGGCTTTGTCGTATTCCATGAAACGGCGTTAATTTATTTGAATGATTTGTGCGCTGTCAAGTTTTGGAAATACGTCTGACAAATTGCATAAGCGTCTCAAAGACGGGGCAACCCGCAGGGTTTGGCGTCTTAAACTCTATTTGTCACCGTGGTGACAATGACGACGTTGACGTGGCGATGTCGCAGCCTGGTGGAGATATGCCGTGTTAGTTTGACACCCACACGCACGCACGCACACAGACGCACGCACGCACGCACGCAATGACAATTCCATGCCCAACAAATCATGTATGACAATTTGCACGAAGCGAACCGTAGACGTACAGAGGAACTTATTTGGACGTTTGACGTAGATCACGTAATACGAAACAATCATAGAAAGCACGCGCAGCGTTGCATAGCATAATGTCCACGTAGGTTCCTTCAAAATATCGCCACCCCCGGGTAATTGTAAAAAAAAATAATGTATGCACATAAATGGGCCCCCGGGCACGCCTACAAGATGTCAGACCCACAGTCCCTGTTCATGCGAAAATTATAGAGATATGAAAGAACAGACAAAGACACTTATTTGTTTGATTGCTTGGTTGCGTGCTTGCTCGCTCGCTCACTTGCGTGCTTGCTTGCTCGCTCACTTGCGTGCTTGCTCGCTCGCTCACTTGCGTGCTTGCTCGCTCGCTCACTTGTGTGCTTGCCACATACATAAATAGAACACCCTTAAGTGTATAGGGGGGTGATTAATGATGTGATTATATGCCTATGGTGCTTGCTTGCTTGTAGTTAATCAATTTATCTAAATTTGAGGTTCGTGTTTTTCTCTAGGATGTTTTGCAGAGTTGTTGTTGGTCTACCTCTTCTCCGAAGGCCATCGGGCTTCCAGAGCAGGACTTTATTGGCCTCTTCGTCATGATATTATATTTAATGTAAAAAATAAAAAATTGGTTTTAAACATTGCAAACTGCTAACTGACCTACATTATGAGGCCAAAACAAGCAACTTTTATATTTTAAAGATCATGAAATTGCCTGTAGTATTTCACGATGTCCTGTTTTGTTAATCCGTTGTGCCCATATAGTGTTTTAATGTTGCCATCATGCTTATAGTTACCGGTGCAGTTTTCAAGCCATTCCTGTTTTCAACCCATTGACATCTTGCATGTTTATGACAATAACGATACAGAGTCTTGACTGAGCAAAATATATTTTGATATATAACACGGAACACTTTTACAATATTCACAACTTGATACAAAACGACTTTGCATGCTTACCAGATATTATTGAGCGTCTGTTGACGCATGTCTCGTTCTTGGCCATGTGACAATAATCGCCATTTTTTGTGGTAGATGTATGGCAAGCCGGTATTGTCATAAAAGTAGGAATAATTCAAATGTGTTAAATATGCGGGACATTTTTTTAATACAAGTACGTGTGTATCTGTTTTTATTAAGCGCTATGACAAGCCTGATTGTCATAAAAACTTGAAATAGTTGGAACAAAGGGGTAAAAAGAAAAACAAATTATCTGTACAGCTTGCCATAGATATAGGTTGAATTCTGCCGGTTTCCTCGTCTCACGCGACATTTTTCGGACGTTCAGTATTCGTAAGTTTTTCACACAAAACAACTATTTTAATAATTTGTTTGCATTGTATAGATGAAGTAGCTGTTAGTGATTTGGTATATCGATCTCTTGCACAAAATGTGACTTCAAATTTTTTAAATGGCATACTATATTAATAAGTAGGCTGAAAACTACACCTACCAGTATAATTAATAACTGACCTGAGTCTAAGACTATTGTGACAACGTTAGGTAACTCTGTCAAAATAATGTAAGGTAATCAGAATATATATCTCAAGTCAAACACATTTGGTTCCAGGCAAACGTTCCATTAGTTTAAAAGCGGAAACATAACACCGCATGGAGCGGCTTTTTATTTCACTTACTATGGAGCGCACAGTATTAGGTATTATTACAATGTATACCTCGGTTTGATACCCCAAAGGATATGACGGGGTTTTATATGGAAAACGTATTGGTATGCGAGTGTTGCAGACACCGGAGAGCCAGCCTATGATGTGTGTTGGTCGGGGTCGACAGTGGTAGATCGGTGGTCTGTCTCTGTGCTTGCGAAGTAGCACAAATAAATGTCAGATTAATTGTGCTACTCCAACACAGCCTCGTACGATTCACGGCCGATGTAGCACAAATAAATGTCCGATTTATTGTGCTGCTCCAACACCGCCTCGTACGATTCACTGCCGATGTAGCACAAATAAATGTCCGATTTATTGTGCTACTCCAACACCGCCTCGTACGATTCACGGCCAATGTAGCACAAATAAATGTCCGATTAATTGTGTTACTCCGACACCGTCTCGTACGATTCACGGCCGATGCATTTCGCAAAGGTACCATTTAATGTAACTGTCAAATACTGCATTATGTATCTCAAGTGATTCCATTTATCTCGGAAATGTGTAATATGCTTACGTGCTCATTGCAATAATGTCGTAGACGTCGGGGTGTTTTAATAATAATTAATAACACACGTGTCACGGTATAGAGATATAGGTTGATGGATGGAAGAAGCGAACTGTGGTTAGCGTTACGGGTGTCTGAATAGGATAGTAGAGGTTGCGTTTAAACAATAGAAGATGTATTGTCGAAGATCTTTGATCTTTCGCAATGACACGTTTTATTAATACATCTTATGATTTGCGTGTACCGCTATGTGAGTGTGTGTATAATATACGCGACTATTAATGACACAATGTCAGCCAGCATAACAATATCCCGGCTGTATCCTGCAGCGTTTCACCGGTGGGACGAGACGTGTTTCTTGCAATAACATATCCATCAACAGTCGATGCTGTTTCACAAATTCCACACAAATGTTTCCATAGAGCTACCTAACAGCGGTAGCGACCGTTGTGTTGGTTTGACATTTAGTTTACATTTCTCGAAATATTTGCCAATTGTCTACAGACTAACTATAATTTCTAAACATATCGTATTATATTGAGTCTCCATAGTTCATCATATTATTGTTATTGCTATTATTTACTAGCCACTGTTCTCCATTTGGGCATTTTGCATTGGACGGCAATCTTGTTAAGTCTTGTTCACTATACCCATGTCGTGGGTATCTGCAGAGCTGGAATTTCTTGAAAAGTGAACGAGCGCTGTATTTTACGTAGTAGGAAAATGTTCAACTGAACTCGACCTCTTTGATATAAATATTCTTTAGTGATCATTTATTCAAGAGAGAGCGAGAATCAGTTATGCTTTTCGAGACAATGTTGGTAAGTCTTCTGGTGATACGTTTAGAACGACTACCGGTGTTTTAAATGTTGGTAAGTCTTCTGGTGATACGTTTAGAACTACTAACAGTGTTTTAAATGGCCGAGAAAGTGTAAGAGAAAGAGGCAGCGAAATTAGGTATTCCACTGTCAATCATTCCACTGTCAGTCGTGTAACAAAAGGAGATGGCTTGGGGCAACAGGCGTGGCACCAAATGATGACAATACAAGGTTGTTCGCCGAGTCCTGACTCAACTGACTCAATTCGAAAACTTGCTTGCCATTTTGCCCAATGAATGACACCAGTACACCTCCTACTTGGATTGACAACACGTTTTGCTGCAACGTTACATGCAAGAGTTCCATATTGAATGTTTTAAGTTTCGTAGGCCAATCTGATGAGAAAGAAACATTCCCCTGACATGTGTAGAACAATCTGATGAGAAAGAAACATTCCCCTGACATGTGTAGAACAATCGGATGAGAAAGAAACATTCCCCTGACATGTGTAGAACAATCTGATGAGAAAGAAACATTCCCTGACATGTGTAGAACAATATGTTCCACAAATGACGTTTTGATTCTGACACGTTTGTTTCTTTTACTTTTATGATTCCAAATGGATGGCCTAGTTCTCCACAAAGTGGGGAGGATTGGGCCACGTTGTGATGAAAAAGTCATGTGTATGTGTACAATTATTTTGTTTTGATTCATGTGTGTTTACATGTTGACTGTATGACTAATGCTACTAGCTTTGATGTGTACCCAAATCTCATATCAAGCAGCAAGATGATATGGCTCAAAAGGTAAAGCATGCCCCCTCCTCAGTATCCAAGCATGCCCCCCCCCAGTATCTCCTATCTGGTTGTATACAGTGGATGAATTGCGTGAATGAAAAAGCTTTCGCGCACAAATTACGACGTGACTGAATGCTTCTCAAACAAGTCGAATTGGTGTTGCAATGAACAGATCTGCTTGGAGTGAAGTGTAATAGGTTCGGGGGACTGCGATACTGTGGGTATGAGTACACATATGGCATCGACAGGATACCGCGCTTTATAAAAACATACGTCTTTAGAGATGTATGTCACCAATGTGGTTTTTACTATTCATCAATGTGTTTACGTACGTGGCGCTTCACCATGCCCCTTGCCACGTCGTGCGACGTCACACCCGTCTCCAGACGAACCCCCTCCCTATCGCATACACGACTCTCCTATAAAAGACGCAGTCTCTACAGGGCCGGAACACAACAACAAGCTTTGCTGTTGGTCTGTGCTTGTTCGTCCTGCCGAGAACCATGAAGCTTGCCGTGGCGATGTTGGTGGTGGTGGTGCTGCTGGCCATTCTGCCTCAGCCGGAGGAAGCCGCTGAGGTAATGTTTTCGTCAACCGTATGTTAAACGCCGGAAGAAATAATACATATATATATATATATATATATATATATACATTTGTATTTCACAGAAAACATAGCCATTCCTGTTATTAAGCGTATATATATATATATATATATATATATATATATATATATATATATATATATATATATATATATATATATATATATATATATATATATATATATATATATATATATATATATATGTGTGTATATATATATATATGTTATACAATTAAGTGTTAAAATACAAAGGATTAGTAAAATGGATAGCTGCTCTAAAGTCTAGATATTTCTATTTGTTAACTGTCATAAGATTACAATGTACCCATTCTTGCTTAGAAGAAATGTATATGTTTAATGGAAAACAAAGCACAAAGTTGGTGTCGTCGTGGTAACGGTAGTGATAGACTTTATATGTGGTAAATTATGTAAATAATGAAGCTAATAATACCCATGAAGCGATTGTTGAACGTTACATTTAACTTTAACTTTAAACTAATGTCCACTTGTGCCAAGAAGACTGTTGAGACTTCACGTAAGTCTACTCGACTCTTAATGCAAATTGCCTTGAGGCTATTGAACTGGTAGGATTAATAACCTGGCTCATAAAATTGAAACTGAAACATACAGTTTTTGAAGAAATCACGTGATTTATGGTAAATATTTCTGTTCTACCTAACGGCCTGGGACATGAACAGATATCCGTTAAATGAGGACCAACTGTGGTGTGAAATGTGGTGAAAATCCTTGCTTATTGTCACTACAAATATTTCAATAAAGGGATTAAGAACATTTTGTCCTTTATCATACGTAGTTGTGTATGTATGGATGTATGCTTGCATGTATGCATGTGTGTGTGTATGTATGTATGTATATATGTATGTATGTATGTATGTATGCATGTATGTATGTATACATGTATGTATGTATGCATGCACGTATGTATATATCGTCTGAATTTTCAGGTTCCACCCATGCCAGCCCGCACAGGGTATACACGTATGTATTCAACACAAATTACTCTCGTTAAAATAAGATTAGATTGGTGATTCCAAATAGTGGATAGACGAGGGATCACCAGTAGATATTATCTATTTAGGTTTTCAGAAAGCTTTCGACAAAGATCAAAGATTGATTGACAGAAGACGGCGTGTTGTAGTAGATGGGGAGGTTTCAAATTGGAAATCAGTTTTGAGTGGGGTACCACAAGGATCAGTATTAGGACCTTTATTATTCTTATAAACGTATGCGTATGCAAACATCGCACTTTGACAGGCAACGTTGTTGCAATCTGGTGCAGTTTAATGTTTGCCACTGTCAGCAGAACCGTCCATTAACGCTCACTATTTATATTTTCAGATTCGTTCCCCGGGTGGTGTCGTAAGTCTTGTTCATATATTCATTTTTATTATCTTTGTAATACTTATAATTGCACGTCAATGAATACTGGAAGAAACGCCATAACTAGTACGTGAGAATCAGTGGCTATTTACAGAAATAATAATACAACTATAATTTACTAGCTGAGTTACCCGGCGTTGCCCGTGGAGAAAAGGTAGTAATGAATCTTTACTAGGTAGAACCGCTTAAGGGGTCGTTGGAATGCACACACTTTGCTATGTCTTTTATGTACCCATACCAACTGCCGATATGGTCCTTTTGAAATGTTGACCCCCACCCCCCGTTAATATTCCACAACCGCGGAGAATATGAACGAATGTACGCAGACCAGTCTCCATGGAATCATTATCTGTATATCGGTAGCTGTGATGTTGGAGCAATGTTAAAACATTATACCCAGGCACCCTTAGGAGCACTCCTTTGTTCGTCACTTTTGTGAGAGTCTGGATACTGGTAGCTTCAATAACACAGCACACCCACGAACGCACGCACGCACGCACAAGCGCAACCCCCCCCTCAAACACACACACACACAATATGCACGCATACACACACACACACACGCACACGCACACGCACACGCACACGCACACGCACACACACACACTCACACACACACACACACACACACACACTCACGCACGCACGCACGCACGCACGCACGCACACACACACACACACACAAATGTTCTATTTTTCAAGATGCATCCCCATCTGAACATGTATCGACTGCAACTAACTAGCTATAGTATCGACTGCGACTAACTAGCTCTAGTATCGACTGCGACTAACTAGCTCTAGTATCGACTGCGACTAACTAGCTCTAGTATCGACTGCGACATACTAGCTCTAGTATCGACTGCGACTAACTAGCTCTAGTATCGACTGCAACTAACTAGCTCTAGTATCGACTGCAGCTAACTAGCTCTAGTATCCACTGCGACATACTAGTTCTAGTATCGACTGCAACTAACTAGCTCTAGTATCGACTGCAACTAACTAGCTCTAGTATCGACTGCGACTAACTAGCTGTAGTATCGACTGCGACTAACTAGCTCTAGTATCGACTGCGACTAACTAGCTCTGGTATCGACTGCGACTAACTAGCTCTAGTATCGACTGCGACTAACTAGCTGTAGTATCGACTGCGACTAACTAGCTCTAGTATCGACTGCGACATACTAGCTGTTTTAAAACTTACTCATTTCTAAATAAAACTGTGGTGGTCGTAGTTCAATTAAACTTTATAAGTATGAACATCAACGAACCTGGTTTGCCACGTGCTAAATGAATTGTAGAGGGAGTTTTACATGTGGATCACAGTTCAGCATATTAAAGGATTCCGTTGTTCCGTGCATTTATGATTTTCTTTCTTCCGCCACCGCCGCTGTAGAGAGCGACGGTTCCGAAAGTGATGGAGACCACGCCAACTATAAAATACAACTCTTAGAATGACTGACTACGTTGTCGGCTGTTTCAGGACAAAGCTGCATGATCACGTGTCGATACGGGACCTGTTCGTGCGTTGCCGGATGTGTGCCCTGGTGGCGTCCCTGGTGCTACCGTTGGAACTGCTGCAGGTGTTCATGCTCGGGAAGAGGAGACGCCGTCTGCCAGGCTTACCGCAGGTGGTGGTGCTTCCGAGGGAGGGACAAAGTCGAAGCCGCGAGAGCCGATAAAGCCGCAGGATAATGTGTGAAATCGTCAACGGATTATGTTCAGATGTGGATGCATCTTGAAAAATAGAACATTTCTATTTAATAAACCTTGACGTGTATTTACACTGCAGTGTTACGAGTGTTTTGGCGTGTGTGTGTGTGTGTGTGTGTGTGTGTGTGTGTGTGTGTGTGTGTGTGTTTGTGTGTGTGTGTTTGTGTGTGTGTGTGTTTGTGCGTGTGCGTGTGCGTGCGTGCGTGTGTGTGTGTTTGTGTTCGTGCGCGTGCGTGCGTAGTGTGTGTGTGTGGGGGGTCTGCGCTTGTGCGTGCGTGCGTGCGTGCGTGCGTGCGTTCGTGGGTGTGCTGGGTTATTGAAGCTACCAATGGCGTATCCAGACTCTCGCAAAAGTGACGAACAAAGGAGTGCTCCTAAGGGTGCCTGGGTATAATGTTTTAACATTGCTCCGACATCACAGCTACCAATATATAGATAATGATTCCGCGTCGCCACACTTCAACCCGAAATTCACAACATCTCCAGCAAAAACAAGAAAAACAAGGGATGATGTTTCGGTCACTAGCACAGAAACTCCTTCATCTCCTCATATAGCCAACTATTTAGGGTTTTGAATGCAGCGAATTACTACCCGATCACGGAGTCGAGGTCAATTACATCAGTAAGCTCTCGCTCGATCGACATGAGCACCAGACTGCCTTTGTCCTATACTTGACCGAAGGTAGGCCTACGTCTTGATGAACTCCAGTTTCGAGAAGCTCCTCTCATAAAAGGCCACACTCCCGCACGTGGTGAGGAATGTCGTGAGTGACGCCAGCAAAAAATGCCACCAGCAGCGCTAGCTCAGTGCGTACTGAAAACAATGTCCACTGTGTGCAGCCGTTAGTCATTCTTGTCACATGCCGTAATTCGGGTCAGTCACAGTCATTCGGGTCAGTGACTGTCATTCCGGTCAACATCTCTCTCGGGGTCTAGCTGCCCTTTTCTTATCCATATTACTATTGAGCATAAAAAAAAGTTATTCTAATTTAATTACGTATGTGACCGATCTGGACGTCACTGATTGAAATCACAGTGTTCATCTCTAGGCTCAGAAATTAAAATCATATTTCCGATCTACATGCTGAAAATTTCCAGTTTGCAAACACGTCCTTTCCTAAAGTCCAGAATAGTGCACATTTCATAGAGTGGTGTATCTAGGGGGATATTGGGTACCGTCCCCCTGTCAGGCCCGTAGGCAGGATGCGAGGCAAGGAGGGCATCAAGGGTGCTTGGGTATGCATCAAAACAGGCAACTGTGGAACGTGTATTGTCGAGGCAATAACGTTGAATGGAATTAGATAATTACTTGCACCCTTTATTTCACTATGTGTTGACGAACAGCTTTCAGGGGTTATGCATGCGATGTGTTGGGCACAACAGTGTTCAGTGGGTGGGGCACTATACATTGTAGTCGCTGATTGCAGTTATATTATTATATTGAGTATTAATATAAAGAGGGCTTAGATGACACAGGAGGGTGGTAGAAGAGGAATGACGACATTAAGATGGAGAGGCAGTGTTAAGAGAGATCTTAAGTGATGAGGCTACCACCCCAAGGCACCACGTGGGGGGGAAAGATTGGGATTTTTTATTTGTTAACAATTTATTTTCTGGTCACAAATAATATAGTTTCTATATAACATGCTAATTTACAATGTGTCGACGCGAAGGTCAAATCCCATCTTGAGTGGTCTCCTAGCATGATGTCACCCCCGAATAAACAGCGTGTTCAGAATGATTCCGATGAGATGCCGCTAGGAGGCACTGCCCACCGAAATATTTCTGAACTTTGTGAGAATCTCCACTTATAACAACTGACCACTCGCCAGCAACAGACCAGGGCGATTCCAGTTTATATTGATTAAATATTTCGTGACTACTACGTACGTCCCTACAACAAAGCAACCCTCTGTTGGAGTATGTTGTTGGAGTATGTAGTTGGGTTTTGCTGCGCATGCTCAAAATGAGCTCGCTGTGCAAATCGGGATACATTGATTGCATCTCGTGAGAGTTATTATCATGAAGTTAATGTTTGATTATAATGTCAATATGTCATTGTATGCAAATAAAGTTGCCAACACATTGCGTATGACAATATCCAATGACATTCTCAATCCAAAGTCCAAAAGAGTTACCCCACCTAGCGGGATTAGACGGTTTCCAATTGTCCAGTCAATGAGTTAAACAGTTACCCCACCTAGTGGATCAGACAGTTTCCAGTTGTCTTTT
The DNA here is from genome assembly GCA_033239005.1 of Lamellibrachia satsuma. Classification (NCBI taxonomy): domain Eukaryota; kingdom Metazoa; phylum Annelida; class Polychaeta; order Sabellida; family Siboglinidae; genus Lamellibrachia; species Lamellibrachia satsuma. Next base: position 33,234,837 of record BSQZ01000001.1, on the reverse strand, counting down.
AGATTCTTACCGAGTCAAACAGTTACCCCACCTAGCGAATAACACAGAGACAGGCAACCAAGCGTGTGAAAGCGCGCCCACATTAAATTATTTTAGTGAGCTCAGCGGTTAATAATCAGGTACCGACAATTCCAAAATCTTGTTAAAATAAAAAATATAAGCCATGGCCCAACATGACACTAAATGGAGGCGAAACGTCCTCAACTTCTACTATCTTTCTTGAATCTTGAATGAGAAACAAATAGTTCCATCAATATTTTCATACCCATTCTATCAATATTTTCATACCCATTCTATCAATATTTTCATACCCTTCTTACGATATGGTCTCCAAAAACTTCAGTTTGATAACCTCATAGATGTCACTTTCATTTATAATAATGTGTGCAAGCTTGGAGACCATATCGTAAGAAGGATATAGATACGCTTGAACGAATGCGGAGGAGAGCAACTAAAATGATCCAGAACTGAGAGACCTTAGTTATGAAGAAAGCCTACAAAAATGTGGTTTAACAACCCTAGAGACAAGGAGGTTAAGAGGAGATCATATATATATATATATATATATATTGGTTATGATTTTATGATATATATAGAGGAGGTTAAGAGGAGATCATATATATATATATATATATATTTTAAGTAAATCATAAAATCATAATATATATATATATATATATATATATATATATATATATATATATATATATATATATATATATATATATATAGCTTGGAGACCATATCGTAAGAAGGATATATATATATATATATCCATCTTATATCGTAAGAAGGATATATATATATATATATATATATATATATATATAAGAAGGATATAATATATATATCCTTCTTACGATATGATCTCCAGCTATATATATATATATATATATATATATTGGTCATGATTTTATGATTTACGAAAGATACATATATGATCTCCTCTTAACCTCCTTGCCTCTAGGGTTGTTAAACCACATTCTTTTAGGCTTTCTTCATAACTAAGGTATCTCGGTTCTGGAATCATTTTAGTTGTTCTCCTCTGCATTACTAGTGAACCCTAGACTTGGGCACAGACCACAGACAGTTTTCCCATAGGCGACCGTTATAACGTTGTTATGCCTACATGGAAAATTTATCCTACGTTTTTTTAAACTTTCACAGCATATTACAGACCCACTAAGACAACTGCAGTGTAAAATACGTGAAAATTACATACATCCTTTTCGCACAAATTGCGTCAACGCGTGACCCCTCTGCATTTCTGCCATGAAATTCCCCGGTTTCCAAAATATGAGTACATCCTGCCTAATGGCCACTGTGTCCTTACGTAACAGGTATACCAATTGACAGATGGCATCATTTCAAAGTTCAGATGTTAGCGAGCACAAAAACATTCCACTCACTCATTCACACAATTTCTGCTCTCACAAATACACTACACAATTAATTTTTTCCTAGGAACTCTATCTGGATTCTGACTGTGGTCCGTGCCCATATACAGACGTCAGTCCGACGTGCGTATTGTCAGTAACAATTCCGGTAGCGCGTGGTGAACTTGGGTAGGCTGTGTTATGTAAAGGGTATAAAAAGAGCTAGTTCATGTTAGTCCGTGTTGTGGTGGTGTGGTGTTGTGGTTAGAATATCAGACTCTCGATCGAGAGAAGCCACGTTCGAAGCTTCTTGCAGCAGTTTGGAAATGTGGGCGATTTCGTTCACACAGCGTTGCTACAGTTCACTCAGCCGTATGAAGGAGTACCTCACTATAGGCAGCGGTGGGATTTTCATGGTGGAAGTATAAGAACACCTTTCGTGCAGCAATTGCAGCATTGCTGGATGCTTTAATAGAAGCTTAAAATTGTGTTTGAGTTAACAGGTCTGCCATGGGCAAAGTGAAACACGCTCTGATTGTTAGAGGGTCGCGGTATATATTGAATGCTTTGCTGGAACCGATATTAATATTTCAATTGTTTTACCAGCGATTTAGACAACAGTCAGAGTCGGAGACTTAACTTACAATGATGTATGTTAAAATATTATAGACCTGGCGAGCGCATTGAACGAAAGTATAGTCTACAACTTTGTAAGAGTCGACTCTTCGGCGCCCGCGCCCAGAAGGGAGAATTAAAGAAAAGAAGAGAGCGTCGAAACTTTATAATTATGGTTCATAAACAAAAATAGCTTCCATGCATATTTTAATCACAACTTACATTAAAATATCGCTATAGAACATGCGAAAGAGCCTAACACTTCGAACATAAATACAAATGTGATATAATGTATCCATGAAATTTAACATCTTACTTGTAACATTATTATTGACATATTGGCCAAAACACCTGTGCCGATCTTTCCACCACGACTCTACATACAAGCAGACAATTTCATAATGCTTCAGTAATACAAATCTATTACCTTGCGATTAATAATTATAATACATTTTACGGTACAATTTTACGGTACAATATCCCAAATGGAACGGTTTCAAAAATCTTTGTCTAACGTAGATTGTGACGTCAGAATAGTCCCTCTGTCCTAACTCTTCTGTGTAGAATTTGTTCTTCGATATGCGGGGCATCTACATTATTATAAAAAAGAAATAATTCCTTAGCGATAATTCATTTTAGTTCCAAACGATCGTGTGATTCTAAATAAAAGTTCTGAACTTTTTTTCTGGAATGTTAATGCTCGTGCTTCAATGTAATATTTTTCGGGCAAATATAACGACGCCAGAACCATCCAAGCTTAGGTTGGGTAAAGGTTGCCTCCTGAAGGAAACCCAAGGCGACGATAGTAATCAGACACGTTAGTTGTTGCCCTAACCTGTACAATGCGCTGTGTGTGAGCAATAACCGGTGAACACGACTGAATATATACACAACATATACAACTTATACAATAATACTAATGATTGTAACATTATGTTCTCTTTTTGCAGCAACCACCAGTCAACTGTGCAACCACCAGTAAACTATGCAACCACCAGTCAACTGTGCAACCACCAGTCAACTATGCAACCATCAGTCAACTGTGCAACAATCAGTCAACTGTGAAACCACCAGTCAACAGTACAACCACCAGTCAACTGTGCAACCACCAGTCAACTGTGCAACCATCAGTGCACTGTGCAACCACTAGTCAACTGTGTAACCACCAGTCCAATGCGCAACCACCAGTGCACTGTGCAACCACCAGTCCAATGTGCAACCACCAGTGCACTGTGCAACCACCAGTCCAATGTGCAACCACCAGTGCACTGTGCAACCACCAGTCCAATGTGCAACCACCAGTGCACTGTGCAACCACCAGTCCAATGTGCAACCACCAGTCCAATGTGCAACCACCAGTGCACTGTGCAACCACCAGTCCAATGTGCAACCACCAGTGCACTGTGCAACCACCAGTCCAATGTGCAACCACCAGTGCACTGTGCAACCACCAGTCCAATGTGCAACCACCAGTCCAATGTGCAACCACCAGTGCACTGTGCAACCACCAGTCCAATGTGCAACCACCAGTGCACTGTGCAACCACCAGTCCAATGTGCAACCACCAGTGCACTGTGCAACCACCAGTCAACTGTGCAACCACCAGTGGTTGTTTGTTACATTATAATGTTATACACCAGCACTAAACTCAAACAAAAACTCTTGGTATTTAATATTACAAACTGACTAATCACCGTGGTAGTTTTGCATCATCATGAATCACCATACCTGGTTTGGTATAATGACGTATGTCATTATATAATTGAGCATCACTGCAAGTTCGTAGTTGGAACAATGTCACTTTCTTGTTCTTAGTTATTGGTAATTAACATTAAACAGCGCTAATACTTTATGTTACTTGACCTATGTCACCTGACATGTCGCCAAACCCACTCTCTTCTGGTGTTGCAACTACTTTGCAAGAACCAAAATACATAAGCATAATATTAACTTTAAATAATGTTTCGTCATTACACTGTACGTACAAATGTAATAGTGAAATATTTTTTATTGCCTTACATTATATAATGGATGTGTCAATGACATTTCATTGATAGGGCATTTGCAGTTTTCCACAGTTGCTTCTCATTAAAAGTTCTCCACTGTAAGCAGTATTCGCTGAGTAGTTTTCTACTTCCTGCTTGGCTGAATGACTTCAAGCACGCGGGCTATGTTTCCGTCTTTGGCCTCCAGGAGGCGTGACAACCAGCCACCTTCGTCTGTGAATCCCATAGACTTCATTTGTTCCAACGATTTCTCCAAGCGCATTTCTGAAATGACAGCGCAGTGTCCCTTATTTCTTCTCACGACAAGACAGAATAACACCCAAACTTTCATTAAACCCTTTTATTAAACCAATAATGTGGGCTGTTATGGTAATAATAGTTAAAATAACACACGTTTTGAAAATACCTAGACATACCATCCAACTGATACAATCTGCACTATGTTGGTTTGTATTTAGCACTACACGTGTACTATCCAACTGATACAATCAGCAATATGTTGGTTTGTGTTTAGTACTATATGTGTACCATCCAACTGATATAATCAGCAATATGTTGGTTTGTGTTTAGTACTATATGTGTACCATCCAACTGATACAATCAGCAATATGTTGGTTTGTGTTTAGTACTATATGTGTACCATCCAACTGATACAATCAGCAATATGTTGGTTTGTGTTTAGTACTATATGTGTACCATCCAACTGATACAATCAGCAATATGTTGGTTTGTGTTTAGTACTACATTTGTACCATCCAACTGATATAATCAGCAATATGTTGGTTTGTGTTTAGTACATGTTTATTTCTAGTTCTAGTCACCTCTGAATGATTAGTGATTATTATTGTTTTAGATCACAGGTTATATTTTAAATGCAAGCAACATATTGCATAAAATTGATACAATCCAAAAAGAGCAGACATATCCGATGAAACTTTGTCATAGCATAACTTAATCAAATTTTTACCTCTTGGTTTGTTTTAATAAATCACTAGAGCTGCATAAAATGATCTAACAAAACGTTCACACAAGGCTCCTCAAGGAACTTGGTTTCTATATATTTTCCAAATGTTAAATGTCCCATAAATCATGTGCACTACAATAGCCAATAAGCAGCAAAAGAATGACAGATGCTGCTGCAACACAATAATGTTAAGATTAACATTTTTTGGTGATTAATTGTTTTTCTGCATTGCAACTAATCTCAACAAGAATTTTAATGTCATAGAGACAGTTGTCATACCAAGATATTTTATTTTCCATAATTTTCTACGAAAGTATCTGAACAGGTTTCTTTAAAACAAGATCCTACTAAAAATGTGCCATCTAGTGGAAGGGAACTAACTTCGCTCACAGTAGTGCTGGTCGCCATCGGAACGGCCGCCATCTTTCCCTGCTCGAGGTCCATCGCCCTCGATTACCATTGGGGCAACTTCGTCGTTCTCGCTGCTACTTGGGGTGGCGCCCTCTCTCTGCAGCACAGTCCAACCATTCTGACAGAAACACCAAATATAGTTTTTGAGTGTGTTACGTTGCAGTCACCTTTAACATAACTCACAGTAAGGGAAATAAAATTTTTTACCCAACTAGCAGGCCAGAATGGATGCAAGCACACTAGCAAAGAGAGCAGAGGTGGAAAACATTAAGGATGCAGGAAAAGGGGAAGGCCACAGCTGAGATGGGAAGATTGCATGAGGAGGAACATGAGAAGACCAGGGAGGATAAAAGATGGAGAAGGGGCGGCTGATAGAAAACTTTGGAAAGAAAGAACAGAAAGAGTGGCTCGACAATACTTTACCTGACTCTTACCCCGTACAGCAGGGAACAAGGAGGAAGAGCATAGATGTATCTTTCTAGCAAACGGATCAGCACTAACAATCTGCTAAATGTTCCAGTGATTCTATATAAAATGAAATCCAATGCACTAAAATCTAACAGTCAAGAAACACACATTACCACCTGAGCAATAACTCCTGCACAGGCGGTAACGACAATATTACACTACACAAACACTTCCCAGATGATAGTGTTTTATACAACTAATTATGTACCTTGCCACTAATATAACTTACCTTTACCTCCCTCTTGCAGGCGGCAGTCTCGCCCTCAATGCGACACACCTCGTCCATGATTTCCTTACAACAGGTCTGCTTGAATCCCTTATCGTCACACGGGTCACACGGACACTCCTCAGTCACCTCTTCCTCCTCCATATCGGTGTCAACCAGTGGTGGCTTCGTCGATGGCGCCGCATCGTCACTGTCGTGTTTCTTGTGATGGTGCATGCCCGACCGTTGGTGGCACCCTCCTGGTCCCCCCCACGGACCCCCGCTGAACCCCCACGGGGGTCCATACCCACCACAGCCCCCGCCAAACCCCCATGGGTTGTTGCCCCAACCCCAGCCTCCCCAACCACCCCAACGGCCCCCTCTTCCACCCGAGGGGCGTTGCTGTCCAGCGACATCCATGTCTCCAGGGGTGTCCCCTCCTATAGGAAAACAACATCTTTATGCAAATCACCTTTAATTACTGAATAATGATAATACAGAATTTGTCTGCATCATAAATCTTTTGTCATTCACAGTTTACTTACAACACTAAAGCATTTATACATGAATGTTACATAAAGGAATATAATTATATTAAGCCATTTAAAACATTGAAAAAACACATAAAAGTGTACAATAAAATACTAGTTAAAAGTGAATACTACAGTCCGTGTCGAGCTTAAGACGAACACAAAGGTGATTTAAAGAAGGAAAATGCACAAAAGAAGATTTTTAGATTACATCAATCTGTGGTCAGCATTAATCCACAATAATGTTCAATCTTACTTAACTCCCACATATTTCCACACAAAAGTAACTCAAAGTATTCCCACTTAGCCCCTGATCATCCAAATAAATGAATCTAAAAGTGGAATAACATAGTCAAGTAGTTTACAAGAATTTCTGAATATGTAATTTTACACTCCTTAACTTTCATAATAACATTTTGTAAAAGTTAAAATAAAAAATTAACTACAATTAAAATATAAGAAATAAATACAATTTTGAAAAAAATATTAAATACGACTGAAAAAAATTTTTTAATGTATGATTAAAGCACAAAAAATAATAATAACTGTATTAAAAATAAAATAGGTTCTTAAAACAGATTAATTTACCTGAGGGATCTCCAGCTGGGTTCTTGTTGCACAGTTCATCCTTTCTGCTCTTCCCCACATCCCCATCGCTAGGGAGCGCCACCTTCCTTGCATCATCTTCCCTGTCTCCCGTCTCACAACCCTGATCCCAGCCCTGATCCCTCTGCTGCATTCGACATCGACGTATCCACCGGCGGACGTGGGGCGGCATGTTACCCCCACCCCACTTCCCTGGACCACCCCCGGGCCCGGGACCCCCTCGGAAGCAGGGAAAGGGAGGAGGCTGGAAGGACTGTTTATCCATCTTGTGTTGCTGGGAGGGCAGACACGGGTAATTCTGCAGACAGATGCAGGCATGGATACACTCACTCAAAACAGCTTCTCCAGGAATTTATATTTAAAAGTCTCACTGTTTCAATTCTACTTGCTTGCCACATTTTAGAATCATTTCGCAAACATTCAAACCTACCTAGTACCCACTAGGACATGTTAGATCATTTGTACTGACTTGACTTAAACACATAGGCCATATTCACCCCTCGCTGTCCTCCAGGAAGACGTATCCCTCCATTCTGTTCATTTGTATAAATCTGTTATTTAGTAATGGTGAAATAATTGGTCAAACTGTAAAATTATAACCTGATCAAGTCAAAATTCATTGAAAAAACTTGCAAAAGTGGTGCGTCTCTACAAACTATAGCATGCAGCTGTTTACACTATGGCTAGTTACCAGATCTAATGATCAAAGTGAATTTTTTTGATGATTTTAATAAAAGTGCTCACTTTTTATTAAACAAACTATGCATAAATATACAATACACATACATAGACTATTCACACACTACAAGTCTGACCGTCAATGAACCTGATTCGTGATTAAGGAGGGAGTCTCATCAGCAATAAATTAAAATAAAAAGACAGGAATTCCACTCACAGACAAGCGGCCAGGAGTGCGGATACACAGCATGTCATGGTCGCCATGGACACCGCGACAGTGACATTGGTGGCAGAGGTCATAGTCGGGACACATGGCACACTTGAAGCGGTCACCACGCACTGGCTTCTCACAGCCGTCACACTGGACGTTGGGATGGACAATGTCCGCCCCATACGAGTTGCTCGAGTCCACTGCAACAGATAAAAAATAATATAATGGGCCCTTGTAAAAACACATCTTTCTCAAAGTTCGACGCTCCTCCCACCCACATGTAACGCTGGTCGAAACCCCCTAAAAATGTGAAATCTTTTGGAAACCCAGCTCAGCAGTGCATATGGTCTACTTTTTGTTCCCAGAGTTGAAACAAACGCTGGAACTTTCTCAGTTGCCATGCCAACTCTTTGACATTCACTCACGTTAGTAGGAAATGTAATAAAATGATAGATGAATCAAGACTTATCTTTTTAAGCGTGTTTCCCTCCATAGCTCCGTGGCATACTCTTCCATCTATTTGACAACTTTGTCATTGTTACTGATTTTGAAATTGCCTGACTCAGTTTAAGCAGTCTGTGTAATCGGCTTACAGTGTCAAGTCATCAACACTTGGATGACAGTCAGCATTGTGAGACCGATTAGCGAAGTCAATTATTTTAATGATTGTGTCAGGCAGAATTTGGACAGCACTGGTTCCGGTCTCGCAAAAATTTACCCTGATTGAGCAGTGACGATCAGCAACCAACAGCAGGTGCAAGCAGAGACCTCAAATCAGGAGTGGTGCCACAAGTGAAGATCTACGTCGCAGTATCTAGTGACATGTCGCTTGTGTCAAGGGACAAATAATTTAGTTGCATGTTATCATGTGACACAAACTGTTGCAAAATCGCTTGTTTTTAACATTTTGTTTTTAACAGCTGCACTAATCACGTTCTTCTTTTCAACAACTCTTAGTTCTGCCATGAAAATTATTCATCTATGATCTTGACACAATATTAATGCAGTTTCTCACACAAGCTGAACCTCCAAAAAGCCCCTGTTAACAGAATGAGCTGGTTTCTATACCTACCTATGACGTGCACTCTAAACACCCCGTCACTGACATAGCCCAGTGCCTCCACTAGTTCCTCGTCTGTGGAGAACACGACCTTGTCATTGTCTGGATCTGCAAGACAAAGAAACTATTAACTATGACACACCCAGTAGAACATGTCAGTTTCACAAATAAACCAGGGTTGGTAGGTTTTTGCCACCATGTAAAACCATCCTGCCAAAAAATGGTAAAAAACATTTTTTAAAGATGTTTTACTGACTGCTGGCCCGCAAAAACATTTATTTAAGCAGGGTTGGGCTTTTACTGGGCACAGTAAAAGTCCAATCCTGCCTAACTAAATCTGACCAGTGTGTTGACAAAATGAAGTGTTGAATAATGTGATCATTCATTAGTTTTTTATTCTTAAATATCATCAATTATCCTAAATGGGTTTTGTCACTTTTACCAACATATTTTTACATTAGTTAAGTTTCCAGAAATGTTTAGTAATTGTTTACTGAAAAAAAAACAGCAAAAACACATATTTACCAATTTTACTACAAAAACCCAGCCCTGCATTAAACTGTCAGCATATCAAACTAATGGCCAATTTGTAATTTTGCGTAACATTGCAGAAACTGTTATAACACTAAATCTGTTAAAATGTACACACACTGGAAACCAAATGTGTGCGAAACCAGTGGCCTGGACAGATTATGAATAGCTTGCACAAAAATCATCCTTTTTGAGACATTCTCAGTGGCAAGTAGGCCCTTAGCCAGGGACCTGTCTGCCCGTCTTGAAGACGGACAAATATCTTACCACGACGGGTAATATAAAAATAAAACACGGGTTTTTCTTTTTACAAAATGAGAATTTTTCATAATAAAATTGTTTGAACAGTCTTAGTGACTCTTAGACTTAGGCTTAGTGCACGCAGTCATGATTCGACGAAAGTTATAAAGTTATCAGCAGCGGAATAGTGAATACCGCCAATACAGATTTGCCATCCAAGCCAAAGGCCCATATGGCAAGTGGACAAGGAAGCCATTGGTTTATCGAGAGTCCAACAATGTTCATATACTTATAACCCGCCCTCCTGAGATATGTGTCAATCTTGTTTTTTAAACTTATTCACGCTGCTAGCAGTTACACAATCTGTAGACAATTTGTTCCATTCATTTATTGTCCTCTGTGAGAACGAGTGCTTCCTGATGTCCAATCTACATTGATCCTTTACTAATTTTACCTCATGTCCTCTAGTTCTGCTATCCTTCTTGAGTGAGAAAAACATATTTCTATCAATATTTTCATACCCATTCAATATCTTAAAAACTTCAATTTGATCTCCTCTTAACCTCCTTGTCTCTAGAGTTGTTAAACCACATTCTTTCAGGCGTTCTTCATAACTAAGGTCTCTAAGTTCTGGAAGCATTTTAGTTGCTCTCCTTTGTATGCGTTCAAGCGTATCTATATCCTTCTTACGAATGGTCTCCATGTTTGTATACAGTATTCTAAATGAGGTCTAACTATTGCTTTATAAAGAGGTATAATTAACTTTTTTCCTTGTATGTTGTTTCTTCTAATCAATCCAAGAATTTGATTACCCTTTGAAGCTGCAATACCACACTGCTCTGAAACTTTCATATCAGCGCTTATTGTAACTCCTAAGTCCTTTTCTTTTACAATAGTACCCAGAACAGTATATCCCATTTTATAGTTTACATTCAAGTTCCCATGTCCTGTATGTAGGCATTTACATTTCCCAAAATTGAATAACATCTGCCATTTCTCAGACCATTTCATTAATCTGTCTAGATCGTTTTGTAAATGTTGTTTATCACCATCAGTATTAACCTTTCTAAACAGTTTTGTGTCATCCGCAAATTTCAGTACATTACTTGTTATACTGTCATCCAAGTCATTGATATAAATTAAGAATAATATAGGCCCTAATACTGATCCTTGAGGTACCCCACTCAAAACCGATTTCCAATTTGAAACTTCTCCATCTACTACAACTCATTGTCTTCTGTCAGTCAGCCTTTGTTCTATCCAGTCAGTTATGCTATCCCTGATACCATCGGCTTTTAATTTAAGTAGTAATCTTTGATGTGGCACTTTGTCAAAAGCTTTCTGAAAATCTAAGTAGATAATATCTACTGGCGATCCCACGTCTATCCACTTAGTGATTTCTTCCAAAAAACATAACATATTTGTTAGGCATGACCTCGCTTTAAGGAATCCATGTTGAGATGAATTTAATAATTTATGCTTAACGAGGAAGTCCACCATATGGTCTTTAATTAACCTTTCTAATAATTTACAAATCACTGACGTTAAACTCACTGGTCTGTAATTTTCTGACTTATTTCTCGAACCCTTTTTAAATAATGGTATGATGTTTGCTTCTTTCCATTCAAACGGAACAACTCTCTCTTTTAATGATAAGTTGAATACTCTTGCAAGTGGTATACTGATTTGTTCTACTGTTTCCATTAGTAATTTTGGAGGTATCCCATCCACTCCCGGTGATTTGTTATCCTTCATTGCCTTTATTTTCTTAGCTACCAATTCTGGAGTTACAACTAACGGACCTAAATAGTCAGATTTAGCCCCCTGAAATTTAGCATCAGCAACTGGTAATGAACTAATATCTTCTTTGGTAAACACTGAACCGAAGTAACCATTTAGGTCTTCCGCCATTAAAAACCCCTGTGATATTATATTTCCAGCACTGTCTTCTAGAGGTCCAACCTTGTCTTGTACGTTTTGTTTACTCCTGACATATGCATAAAAACTCTTGCTGTCATTTTTTATGTTACATGCTAGTTTTTGCTCATAGCTTCTTTTAGATTGTCTGATTTCAGTTGTAGCTGCATTAATTAAGTGCCTCTTTGTAATTTGCATAGTCTTCTTCCTTTCTGGTATGCCTATAAACCCTCCACATAGTTTGTTTTAGCATTATTTTCTAATAGCCTCTTTTGACAAGTGTTTCTTTCTACACCGTTTTCCTTGTTTTTGGAAGGGAACAAATTTATCGATGATACTGTCAATTTCATATTTTAGAATGTTCCAACATTCAATTGCGGTCTTATTCATCAGCATGTTATTCCAATCTAGCTTTGCTAAGTATTTTCTCATATCTTTGTAGTTACCTTTGTGGAAGTTTCTCTTGTACGTTTTCTTATTTTTACTTTCTGATTTTACATTGATGTCAAAATGTATTTGATTATGGTCACTATTACCCAATGGTTCAAATATTTTTACATTGTCCACTAATTCTTTTTGTGATGATAAAACTATATCTAATACATTTTCTCCCCTGGTTGGTTCTAGTACGTGCTGAGTAAGAAAGCTATCCTGGATTAAAAATAGAAATTGTTGGTCCTCAATCCCTGTGCTCTCTAGAGAATTCCATTGTATGTGTCCATGGTTAAAATCTCCCATTATGATACATTCCCCTTTACTAACTTCCTTTATAGCGTTTTTTATTTTTGTGTTGTCCTCTTCGTTTATGTTTGGACTTCGGTAAACTAATCCAATAGTTAATTTTTAATTTACTGAAACAATTTTGCACCAAACAGCTTCATCGCAATCTGCTTCCCTTTCTAGTTTTATTTCATAAGCCTGAATAGATTCTTTAACATATAAAATAACTCCCCCGCCCCTTCTTCCTATTCGATCTTTCCTAAACATTACATATCCTGTCAATCCTAATTCAGCATCTGTTATATCTATGTTGGCCCATGATTCAGTTATACCAATTATGTGAGGGTCAATATCTTCTACCATAATGTTTAATTCGTTTTTCTTATTTACTATGCTCCTTGCATTTAAACATACGCATCTATAACCTTTTTCAGAGATGTTTTTCGGATGATTTGATATTGGTTTATCTGTGCTAGTGGCCTCTTGTTCTGCTTGAGACACCTCTAGGTAACCCCCCCCTGCACTTCTATATAAGAATATAATTATATGTTTAACCTTGACATCGTTGGAAAATGATGATACTGTGTTTGATCTCTATTTATTGTAATTATGTATGTCATTGGTTGGGAAATGTGTTTCTATGGCCTTTCTCAGTGCCTATCCATTGGCGCTCTCATTTGAAGAAACAATCCCGTGACCCGGATGTTGTGGGGCAAGTTCAAAATGGCACCTGCCAAACGAGTGAAAAGATGTGATATGTCAACGTCAGAGTTCACGACAATCGATGCCTTTTTCGTAAACGTGAATAAACGCAGCTTTCCTGAGATTGTCCATAAACAGTCCGAGTCAGCATCCTTTGTTACATTGGTAGAGATCCATAATGTTGATGTGCCTGTCGCTAGTAACCGAGACGCTACTGTATTGTCGCCCACCACTGGCACTGTGCAGTGGCTAAGCGCAATCGTGGTAAACTTCGAAATTGAGTCTGATTCGTGTTCCGATTCACATACATAACCAGCGTGTAGGCCCTACTATTAGCAGCAGTTTTCCGGTTCCTCAACTCAAGCGGTAGGCAAACCTCGAACGATTAGGCTGTGCTCAGTAAATGTAGTAAATTCATAGTTTTCTGTCTAATACTGGCAATAGCCAGGCAATACTGAATCTGGATGGTTGCTGTTTTATCAAAGAAGTAATATTTCAATGTATTACTTTCAAAACCAGTTATGTTACTGAGTGCTATATCTTACACCTACACATAATGAGCATAAATTTTGTAAGGCTAGAGATAAGCTTTTTATAGTTTGCCCATATCTTAACTCAGTTTTTATCTATTCTATTTTTATTTGTTATCTTGTTCTACTTTAGTGTCAAACATTTGATTTTGAGTGTGATTGTAATCATATTTGTTCATATTAGGCATATTTGCATGCATGTACTTAAAGTCTTAAGATGCTTCAAACATTACTTCCATGGTTATAAATTTTCAAGTTATTTTTTCAAGAAACTTCATGCTCTACTTCAGTAATACTATTCAGTAAATACAGGTGTTAACGCCAACCTCGCTGCACAGCTAGTAAGACTTGATTGGGCCAATAATGGTTAAACCGGACTTTGCCTGCCATTGAACAAACCTAATCCAGCCAATAATGACTGTCATTTGACATTTGCTCAACTTGCACCGGCCTTACCAGTGCAAAAACAAAATGGGTCAATAATGGCTGTCACTATGTCAACCAGCATTGGCTTGCCATTGAAAAAAACTTAATTGGGCCAATAATAGCTGTCATAGACGCGAACGGCTTCCACGGAAGCCATTTCAGCATTTGGTGAATCAAAGTTAATAAAATGGTCAAACAATCAGCATGTTTGCAGTATACAGTGTCACGTAAGTGTGAATTTCATACAGTGTCACGTAAGTGTGAGTTTCATACAATGTCACGTAAGTGTGAGTTTCATACAGTGTCACGTAAGTGTGAGTTTCATACAGTGTCACGTAAGTGTGAGTTTCATACAGTGTCATGTAAGTGTGATTTTCATACAGTGTCATGTAAGTGTGATTTTCATACAGTGTCACGTAAGTGTGATTTTCATACAGTGTCATGTAAGTGTGAGTTTCATACAATGTCACGTAAGTGTGAGTTTCATACAGTGTCACGTAAGTGTGAATTTCATACAGTGTCATGTAAGTGTGAGTTTCATACAATGTCACGTAAGTGTGAGTTTCATACAGTGTCACGTAAGTGTGAGTTTCATACAGTGTCACGTAAGTGTGAGTTTCATACAGTGTCACGTAAGTGTGATTTTCATACAGTGTCATGTAAGTGTGATTTTCATACAGTGTCACGTAAGTGTGATTTTCATACAGTGTCATGTAAGTGTGAGTTTCATACAATGTCACGTAAGTGTGAGTTTCATACAGTGTCACGTAAGTGTGAATTTCATACAGTGTCATGTAAGTGTGATTTTCATACAGTGTCACGTAAGTGTGATTTTCATACAGTGTCATGTAAGTGTGAGTTTCATACAGTGTCACGTAAGTGTGAGTTTCATACAGTGTCACGTAAGTGTGAGTTTCATACAGTGTCACGTAAGTGTGAGTTTCATACAGTGTCACGTAAGTGTGATTTTCATACAGTGTCACGTAAGTGTGATTTTCATACAGTGTCATGTAAGTGTGATTTTCATACAGTGTCACTAAGTGTGAGTTTCATACAGTGTCACGTAAATGTGAGTTTCATACAGTGTCACTAAGTGTGAGTTTCATACAGTGTCACGTAAATGTGATTTTCATACAGTGTCATGTAAGTGTGAGTCTCATACAGTGTCACGTAAATGTGAATCATGCCATGGTCCATTAACTGTGATTCTCTATCAACTGTGATTTTCTGTTAGTGGGATTATACACTGCCAATGGCAGTGGACCATAACTTGTGTCCAGTAGCAATACAAATAGCCATGTCCCATAAAAGAGATGGTGATACACGAGTATTTATACCAATTATGAGTCCAGGCTCCAGTATATGCAGGCAATTACGCCAAATGGTCAACCTTACCATCATTGTTTCAAAATGTGGTTTATTTGTACAAATAGGGTACCTTTTTGAAGATGAACATTTGTACTAAAGGGAAATACGATGGATGTATCAATATCATTGTATAAATTACAAAATATTTAAAGGTAAAGACAGTGGTATAGAATATGCGACTTTACAGAAAAATTCAACCTTCTGAAAAACGTAGAACTTTTTCATCATAATTTCTTTTTTGTTACCAATGTTTTAATGTAGTAATGATATCTAGAGACACAGTAGTCTAACTGTAAAAAAATTTTTCTCTATGACTAGAGGAATCCTAGTTCCAATTTGGGTCACATCAGGCATGTACCTCCATAACAAAAAAATTAAATGTTTTGATTGTATTGTCCAGTACTTGTTTAAGCAAAAAATCTGCAAAGTACATTTTTAGTTCTAAGTATGCACATATACTTACATTAATTTTATTCATCATAGTTTATGGTTTATCTTCATTTTATCTAAAATGAAGATAAACCATAAATCAAAACCTATTTTTGTTCAAATCATCTAAAGAATTGACTTTAGTCGTTAGATCTGGTGAGGATCAAAATAGTGGATATCCAAAATTGTAAACACTGTGTGGGTCAATGCTGATCATGGATGTGACCTCCATCCTCTCCTCTACGAAATTTCACCAAGGAAGAAATGATTTTTCAGCATTTTGATTTTCACTTCAGCAAATACTTGAACAAGATTTACGTTTAAGACTAAGTAATCAATTGTACTTGTAATCATTTTCATACATTGTAACAGTAATTGTAATTGACTACATTTGGGGTGTATCGTCCCATCTCTTATTAAATGTGGCGAAAACTTCCTAAACCAGCATACTAGTAGGTCCAATCAGATTTTTCTTCCACTGAGCCTGAGGGATGCTTGTCGCTAAAAATTACCCCAAATTAGGCGACTGGTTTTAGACAATTAATACCCCCTTCCCATGACCCATTTTAAGTGGACCAGTGTTAGTAGCGACATTACACGATTTGACTTACCTTCTGCTAACATGGGGGACAGGGGTCGCAATTTATAGCTCATATTATTATTATGCAAGTTACATGTTACATTATATATATATATAATAATGTAGTCAATATGTTAACATGTGCAGCTGTGTTGAAAACATATTTTTTGACAGTGCCTAAGAGCAGTAATAATTTTTTTTTAATTGTTGTCGTATTTTGTTTTTGTTTATTTCCGGCAGTGGCCATATATCGTGGGTCTAGCAGACAAGGCTTTCCTTTCTCAACCGATTACAGGATTATGATAATGAAGGCGTCTATCTTAAATAATTATAATGGAAAAGGTATAAAAGACAAATTTGAATGTGTCGATATCATTGAAATCCGTTTATGAAAAGTTATATTAATTTAGCATTTAAGTTGACTTACTTTTAAAGTAGTATTTCGGTAGTTGTGTTCAGCTTCATTCATGGGCTGTTGGGTAAAGACATATGTCTACGACAACATGATTCCTGTGTTGACCTACTGCGCAGTCCACTTTCGGGACCCCTGTCTATAAAATCGACGCCATTTTGGCATCTTGTCGAAATGCGTGGTGCGCGCATTGCATTGTAGGATACATAGCATGCTACCTGCTCACATTATTGTTCACAATGAACATTTCAGTGCTATATGGGTTTAGTTTGATGATGATTTTATTTAGTATCATAATATGATATATTTTACACGTTTTGTGGGTTCAGTTCAAACTTAGCGAATCCGGTTCAAAAGGGAACTGGGCCAACTGAAAAAAATTAAAGCCTGCTATTTTACTATTGATGTATTGTTGATATTGCCATTATTATTACAATTCTAATATAAATACTACAACACCAAATTGGATTACTGTATAAATTTTGCTCTATACAAATGATGATTGTTGGTATAATTATTATTATTATATATATATATATATATATATATATATATATATATATATATATATATATATATATATATATATATATATATATATACATTATATATATACATTATATATATATATATATATATATATATAGAGATAAACAAAATATTTACTAGCATTAATAACTAATATTAATAGTATGATTTTAAATATATATTATATATATATATATATATAATGTATATATATATATATATATATATATATATATATATATATATACATTATATATATATAATATATATTTAAAATCATACTATTAATATTAGTTATTAATGCTAGTAAAAATATTTTGTTTATCTCTCATGATGAATTATGAAGTTGTGTCTGTACATTGACGCCACTGCCCTGGCACTGTATTTAAGAACCAACTTTATATATAATTTATGTGATGGTTCTGAATTAACAATTTCACTCCGTCAACTAGTTTTTTGGCAAGAGTAATCATTTGTTCTTCAGGAAGAAATTGTTATTTAGGCTTCTATGTAAACAGGCTAATATTCGAGATACGTAACTTTCTACTGACAGTGGGGCTTACCTTTCCAGCATAGCGTGTATGGCTGTGACGCCAACTCGGGAAATACTTGAGCAATTTTCCTGGTCAAATACTCCAGACTGCTCGCTACTTCTTGGTCTACAGAAAAACGTCGAATTTCCGGCAGTGTCTTCGTACACCGCGTTGCAGGCCGTTCTAGATAAGCTTTAACTGTTAGCGACATTGTCGAAGCGCAATAAGGCCAATAATATTGACCGGTACAAACGCAACAAAGCAACCTTCGGTTATGACTTACGTTCCCATATTTATATTCGTGGGTAAACGTCGCCTCAACGTTGCAGACGTTGTTTATTGGGCTACAGTCGTTCGCAAAGTGTCCGTCACTTTTACGCCGAGGTTGACGCGCACAAAATGTATCTCAAGTAACAGCAATGTACAACGAATATCTAATTACATCACGCGTTGTTACCATTCCACTTCATATTGATGAAAATACATTTAAGAGAGCATAAGTGTAACATGACTGTAGTTACGCTACCGACAATACGTGACACCGTTCACACTCAGTCTATCTTCGGTACAATGTCAACAAGTTCTGCGTAATGCTCTATTCCAGAAAGTATGCCTCCAAAAGCCCACAGACGGCGCTACTGATTGTCCTGTGGTATTCCGTCCCTGAAAGGCACTAAGCCTAAGGCAGACGATTTACAATCGTGCATAGTATTTGCCTTCATACCACTGATTAATCATACATTAAATTACCTGTGTAAAATTCACGAAATATATCGTTTTCCCGAAAGATCCATATCAGATTAACTGAACAAACGATTTGGCAAATTGGCACCAACTATATAGGCCATCAATTATATATAGCCGTAAAAACTCAAAAAAATGTACAATATTGATGTTTCAGTTTGCTAAAAACTAACCTTCCCCAAATATTATTCATTTCAAATTTGGCATGTGGGTAGAAGATGTATTTGGAGGATATGAATGCAACATATCTTTCATATTTTCTTGTCTTACATATATATATATATATATATATATATATATATATATATATATATATATATATATATATATATATATATATATATATATATATATATATATATATATATATATATATATATATATATATATATATATATATATATATATATATATATATATATATATATATATATAATTTCAATGATCTATTCAATGCGGAGCAAGCGCACCCCCCCCCCCACCCCCCATGTGGGACAATCGCTCTACCATTGTAAATCTCAATGGGAGTGGTTGTTTTAAGAATTATAATTCGCTTAATACATTTACGGCATTTTCACGACTGTAATAAACCAACCACACGTGCCAATTGCCTAATACACATGTAGGAGCTCTGATCATACGCTGGCTTTCTAATTATTTTATAACATTTGCTTACTTCGCTTCTAAAAAAATTGGTCTATAGGTCGATGTTGTGCATTGATTTGCTCAATGTTCCAATACACGTATTGCAAAACATATAACCATAGGCATAATAATAAAATACCATATAATATACAGTATTGGGACAACATGATCACGGGGTGCGCTTTGCTTAACATGACGAAATTTGCCAATGTGTTGGACTGCAATTAAAATGTAACTTTACTGTATTGTGACTAACGTCCCCGAAGCGATACCGTCGAGAACGGCTCCCCGGAGGCTGGACCGTCAAGAGCGGCTCACCGGTGGTTGAGCCATCGGGGCGGCTCCCCGGAGATCGTACCGTCGAGAGCGGCTCCCCGGATGATGTACCGTCGAGAGCGGCTCCCCAGAGGCTGTACCGCCGATAGCGGCTCCCCGGAGGCTATATCGTCTAGAGCGGCTCCCGGTGGTTGTACCAAAGAGAATGAGAGGCTGTGCCCAGGGCGGCTCTTCGATCGGTGGCTGGACCGTCGAGAGCGGCTCCAATTTAAAGTGGTTGGACCGCGGAGTCGGATGATGATTTGACTTTCTATTGGTGGACCTCGGTTAGCATCATGATGAACGGTTAGACCCTCGTGGAAGTAAACCCATTAACAATGTTATGTCCACTTATGCAAAAGCATCTCGACAAAAGAAATTAATACAAGGAACGCCGTGACCAGGTCTGCTGAATGTGTCCAAATTGAAAATCATCTGGAAGAGCAGAGACATCAGCTTTCTACTCCAGTCTAAGCAATATGCAGTGGTGTGACTAGGATCTCGCACAAGGGCGAGACCAAGAGGACGAGGCCAAGAGGGCGAGACCAAGAGGACTAGGCCAAGAGGACGAGACCAAGAGAGCGAGACCAAGAGGGCGAGGTCAAGAGGGCGAGGCCAAGAGGGCGAGGCCAAGAGGGCGAGGCCAAGAGGGCGAGACCAAGAGAGTGAGGCCAAATGGGCGAGGCCAAGAGGGTGAGGCCAAGAGGGCGAGACCAAGAGGGAGGCAAGCCTATATAGTCACCCATTAGTTCATTAGTGTTGCACTTTTCGTGACTTTTCATTAAAGCCCAGGTCGTGGTTGACGCGAGTCAAACGTCGCAACTCGTAGTGTCAGCTAGTGGTCTACACACTTCGCTCGTGTAAATGCACAGGTAATTAGTTGCGCTTTGTCATGCGACACGGTGTCGCCCGACCGATCGTGAAACTGGCGTATGAAGTGTACAGTTCGGCTGCGTTAAAAATAACGTCATCTTGGATCGTCAGCTCGACAACAGGTTTCTGCGTTATCTCACGAACGTCACGAAACATTTTGGCGACGTGATGGAGGTGTTCGATTTCTGAGGCCAATTGCCATAGTCTCCCTGAGCCGAGCGAGCTTCCCGGCGCATAGCGTACAGAAGAGTGTTAAAAAGGTCCGTTTACACGAGCGATTTATTCCCCGATTGTTCGGCCGATATGCACCGTGTCGCATGACACCACGCATCTATTTTTCATGTGTGCGTTTAATCGAGCGACGGACGCGTATAGACACTGCTAGGTGCGATTTTTGATTCGTTCCAATCCCGACTTGCGCTTTGATGAAAGGTCACAACGAGCGCAGCACCTATCGGTCGCTGCGGTGGCTCATTAGCCACTGCGTCAAAGAGGTTGTCGGCCGACAGTCGGTCGAATTCGATCATCCCCAGTCGCCTACACTCGTAGTCACAAATTGACCTCGCTAATCAAGTCTCGTAACGGTGTTTACACGAGCATTTCATTGTCCGATTGTCGCACACAAGAGAGCCTGAAGTCATTGTGATGAATATGATTGGTTATTGGTTTCTAAAATTGACTCTCAAGCTAACTCATCAGACATTGAGTTCAGTTTATGCAAAACGTGCGTGCGTTTGTGCATGCTGTCTTACCGGGCGATGCACTGGTAGAAAAAGCAGCCATCAGTATATGTTCTGCCGCGAGTCTATTATGGATATAACTAGAATCTTACAATAATGTGGCTGGCGTATATCATACGCTACTCCTCCTAGACGCGTTTGACATCGGTCGTCACTCGTCACACGTCCAGGGTTCGTGATCATGTACGACCCCAGAAAGATGTCGTAACACTTATTTTTTTATTCCCCGTGGATTAGGGCCCCAATCGGCACCACTATTTGGAATGTTAGGCTACGTGGAATGTCACGCAAAAATCGGTCCGGGCTGGTCCGGCCGTACAACTTTTGGTCGCCAAAACTGGTCCGGCCTGGATAAAACTAGTCCGGCTGGACGGACCAGTTTTGGCCGGCCAAAGCCGGTTTTGGCATCTAAAGTCGGTCCGGCCAGACTGACTAACTTTACATACTAACTGGAAATAGGTGTAGGGTAACCTGGGGCAAAACGGGCATACAAAATGGGCAACAGTATGTTGTGTTTTGTATACGTCGTGTTAAAATACACGTAGTGCACGTGGGGCAAGACGGTCCCCATGCACGTGGGACAAGACGGTTCCTATGTCTTATTCCGCACGCACATGGTCATAATGTATAAAATCTATTACACATGACCAATTAAATTTAATATAATATGAACGTTGTATAAGTTAAGTTATGCTAGCCTGTATGCTGTAATTATGATCGGATATTACTAAGCCAATATTATATTACGTATGGATTGCAAGGTGTATGTTATATGTTAACCACCATTGAAATGTAACAACTATAATAGCCTAATGTATTGTTATCATACCATTAGCATGTATATATTTTATTTGTAGGCAGTGGTTCGTTCATGTAGGCGAAAACTACGGAGGATGGAGCTATTGACCGTCTTGCCCCAGGCAGAGGGCCGTCTTGCCCCAAGAATGGGGCAAGATGGTTTTTTGATACTCTTGCTATTTTTCAAATTGAACTCATCTAGGTTGTCAAGTTGCTGAAAATAATTTTACAATGAGTAACACACATATCTGTCTACAACATTACGCATTAATGGCATGCTAACGTAGCTTAATGGTGTACAATTTTGAAGTTTTCCATAGGGGGCCGCCCTAGCTGCCCCAGGTTACCCTATTGTTACAAAATAATCGAGTAATTATTATATATTATATGTATAGAAATGTTTAGCTGTCTTCATACTCCATACTCCACATAGCTATAGCCACTATTCTTGGATTAAGTTATGAGTTTGGTTTGGTAGTGCGCATGCTTGGTTCAAGCGAAAGTGACGAAAATAATAAACAACTATGCAATTAACGTGTGTCTTTAAAAACATTTTTGTTTTTAATTCGGGTGAGATTGGTAGGAGAAGAAGTTTGCAGATCGACTATTTCTGTAGGTAGAATGTTCCATGTTCTTAATTATCTGGGATAAAACAGAATAGGTATTTGTATCTAATGCGCGCACTTGTATCTGGATATCATTAATTGGATTGCTGTTTCGGGTACGGTGGCATGCTACAATTAGGTAGGTATAGGGTATTGCTCAAAACAGTATGTGTTATCTTGTAAAGAACGGCAAGTTGGTGTATAGCTAGCGTCGTCTTTCTAGTGTTTGCCAATTTAGCTTCTGAAAGAGGTTTGTAACTTTGGTCGTCGATGGTCATTTATAGGAAGCGTTTCGTTGAATTTGTTCTAGTTTAGCAATGTTATTGTAGATGTAGGGTTTCTATTCTGTTGATCCATACATTAATTTTGGTTGTACAGTTATACTGTTTATACTGCCTGTTTAATGTTTGGAAGCAACTGGTGGATGGAGAGTGCATTTGAGAATGCCAAGACTTCGCTGGTTTAGATGTAATAGTTTTATCCAGGCCGGGCCAGTTTTAGCGGCCAAAACTGGTCCGGCCGGACCGATTTTGACCCGGACCGATTTTTGCGTGACAAGAACAGCCAGCGGCTGCATGGTCTGGCTAGCGGCACCTCGTCTATATACTCATCTATGGGGTTACAGACAAATTGCAATGACTTGAAGAGTATTTCGAGGTAAGATGTTACAGACAGACCGACAGACATACAGATTTTATTTATTTTTTTTTCATTTTCTAGTATGTGTGTGCGTGCGTGCGTGTGTGTGCAAAACAAACATACCCAAACGTGGGGCGCGGCCCTTATGAAAATATACCATGCCGTGGAATTACATATGGTATACCATATGATATGGTATTTCGTTATATTACATGGTATATGTCATGACATTACATGGTAAACTGTGGTATACCATGCATGGTTTACCTGTTCCAAAACACCATGGCATTTTACTATGCCATGGCTTCCCTGTTTAAACACACTATGGCCAGATTACCATGATATATCATGGAATTTTACCATGTCCATGCTCATGCCGCGTATGCCATGGGCATGGTTTACCATGATTTACAATTCATTCCTTCTAATCTGGTGTCTATTAATTATGACATGTCGATCTATATGGGAAATGGAAAACGCTGTTGTGAACTCAGTACGCCTCGTAGAGATGGTTATCTCGAACTCTAAACTCACTATACTACCTCTCAGTTTAACTATGATCTGCTGTAAAGAGAGTATCTCATCGTCGTGTATTAAACGCCAACTGGTCGCTATGGACGCTCGCTTCACAGTTTACGTGACATGCGCAATACGCGTCTCTCGTTATTCGCCAAAAGGTCAACGGATGACGTAAAATCATCCGATGGCTGACCTAGGCCCTGATTGGTCAGATCGCCGTGGCGCTACGCGATCTACGAAGCTCGCGAACATGGATGATCCGGGGAAGTGGTCGTTTTCCTCCGACCCATTAATGGATCTAAGACCATCTTTATCTTCGCCAACTGCCATGGAGAGTCCTATGCTAAATGACTTGGACGGTAAGTAATATTTTAGCGACTTTTTACGGAAATTGTGTCTCGCGTTGATGTTGTAACAGCGCATCGTTTGAATGTTTATGCCAGCGCGTGTATCGCTGTCCGCGTCACTGGCGTGTACTCGGGATGTTGACTACGCCTCATCACTGGGCTGTCACAACTTTACACTTGTTCTTCTGAACTAGTACAATTAGTGAAATTTTGATTCGCATTCTTTAACTGTGTGCAGCAGAGTAACCGTAGTTTACTGTTTACTTATAAATTGAGCTTTGGAATGCACAACTTAAAACATTTATAATAATTATTTTTTAACAAGATTAAACAGTTAATTACGTTACAAACATCGCCTTTGAGTTTGACTAATTCTAAGCCTAAGGTTCGTTATTTTGACTGCAAAATTGTTAACTTTAAAAAATATGAAACATTTTGCCACAATAAATGGGGCCATATTTGTAAAGAATCAAGACGGTATCAGTAAGGCCTACACCCAAAACAACAATAAATGCAGCTAAAAATAATACAAATAATTTTTTTTCATATTTCAAGATGTGTGTTAATTTTTTCTCTCGAATTTACGATTTCATACTGAAATTAACATTATTGACAGGTTTTGTCTCCGTACTCTACAGTGAATAAAGCATGATGTGCAAATATTTAGCATGTACATTACGATCAAACTCTGTGTTTTGTACAACATTGTTTTCTCATCCAAAAATCTTATACCTATTTTGCTTCATCCACTGTTTCCTCTCTTTCATCTTTTGGAAAGAGATAAAAACTACAACTTACAAGGGAGATTCTAAGAATGGTATTTGCAGTAGGGGACAAAAAAACACCATCATGACACATCTGAAATTATTGTTGAGGACCAGTGAGCAAGTGATGCTCTATATGTTACCAGCAACACTGACCATCCATTGTTTCTCTTGTAGACATTGTGCAGTTCATGAACTTGGATGGATCGTCACCCACTGATTTACAGACTGATCTGTTCGACGGGCAGTTAGACTTTGGCAGCGTTAAACAAGAGTCGTCCTTCCTGGCCGATGAAGAACTCGGCCTGGATAACTTTGACATCATCAACTACACGTCTGAGCCACCGCCACTCATCTCTGAAGCCACCCTGTCCAGCAGCATTAGTGATGGCAGTCTGTCTGTCACCTCCCCTTTGTCTCCGCCTCTGCAGCTGTCAGTATCTGCCCCCACGCCAGCGATCGTACCACCAAAGAAGCCAACTTCGGTGTTACAGCACCACCTACTGGAGGCCGAGGCGCATATCCGCAATACGAAGGTGTCGTCCCTGCCACAGACAAACCCTGCCAAGGTGCAGTTGAGGCCACCGCGAGCACCCTGTCCCGTACAGCCACACCTGCACTCACAGCTAGCTCAGCACCTGACAGCGCCACTCTCACCACCGCAGACACCACCACAGTCCGCACCACCACAGCAGCCGTTGATGACGGAAGTATTGCTGCAGACCAAGCCACCGCAGCAGCTGCAAGTCACCAGCAAACCGGTGCACCAGAAACTGATCATGCAACCAGTTGCACAGGTGTCCCCAGCACCGCAGCCGGCACCACTTCAACCAGCAGCCACACCACAGCAAGTCATCATCAGCACACAGTCGAACGTTAGCCCTGTCAACCTACAACAGCTTCAACAGGTAGTGTATAGTCTAGTGTCGGGTGTGTGACCCTTTAGATTTTGCTGGTTTTGGACTCTCAGTAGGAGACATCACAAATCAGCCCATCGTGAATCAGGTTCGTTGATGTACAAATTTGTGCTGTGAATAGTTGTAGGTGTGCACGTGTCTAACTGTAAGTGTGGCATTGACTGTGGCTAACTCATGACTGTCTGTTTCATAGTTGCTCATCCAATCACAGCTGGTCAAGTCGGAACCAGGCACCAGCATCATGACGATATCAACACCAGTTGTGACCTCTATGAGCCAGTCAGTTGTACAGCCATCAGTCCAGGGAAACACAATAGCCCTGACAACTCGAAACATTCCCCTGCAGATTGTTGATAATGATAAAGTCCCGATAAATCGATTGGCCAGCTGTCCAAAGGCGATGCCACCACGCGGTGAGAAACGGACAGCACACAATGCGATTGAGAAACGATACAGGCTCAGCATCAACGATCGCATTCTAGAGATGAAGGATCTCGTGTGTGGAGATGATGCCAAGGTCTGTGTTGTTTGTCTTGTGTCTCATGGTTTATATTATCCTAATATCTAAGTTGAGTCTGAATTAAATTCCACTTATCTGAACATTAAAACTGGAACAAATTATTCTGCTGTCCTGGGAATGTAGTAGGTGGATGACACTGGTAGCTACTAATTCAACATTTGTAAACATAATTGTTTGTAGTGTTGGGTTAATGTATGTTGTTTTGATTATTTTAAGCATGATTGTTTATAGCAGTTGTGTGGAGACTGAATGGAGTGTTTTCCTTTAGATGAACAAGAGCGCTGTGTTACGTAAAGCGATCGAGTACATCAAGCACCTGTCGGCGGCCAACAACCGTCTGAAGCAGGAGAACATGGCTCTGCGCCTCGCCACTGGCCAGCAGAGTAAGTCCACGTTTGTCACACTACTAGAGCGCAGTACACATTTAGTAGCAGCTAGCCCCGTATTGGTGCAGGCAAAGTGGTTCAAGTGACCTGGTTCATTCTAACAAATACTAATAACACATTTTTTATAACACAGTTTGCTTTGAAGCTCTACGCTTTACATAAAATTCACGAAATAAAAATTATACATATAAAATAAATATAAAACTGTTAAAAATAATAAATGGGTGTGTTTTAAATTTGTCTCTGGTCAATTCAAATTTGTTTTACATGATTTAACTTAAATGTAATTGTGACAAAGCAAAAGCCAATTGCATTGTTGAAAAAAAAATTTATGAAATCTATGGTCCTGAACTTGGAGCGAGGGATCATAAGCGAAAATCACTGGCATTGTTATTACAATATTATGTGCTGTTGTCTGCAGACCTGACTGGCCTGCTGAATGCGGCTGCCACCAAGGAGCCTGACTGTCTCACCCCGCCATCCTCCGACAAGGGCAGTATTGGCAGTCCTAGTGACGTAGACAGTGACTCAAACCCTCCCAGTCCTATCTGCCAGGAAGAGGTGTATGTCTCCGGTAAGTTGGACCAGCCCCTGTCAACTCTCACGATGTTAGTCAATCGGTCGCTTGGTGATCAGTGACATTGCCAGGTTGTGGATGTCGGGGAACTGTTGGGTGATTTCCTTTTCCTGAACAATGTTTTTATTGAGTGTAATCACAACTACACCTTGTGGTTGGCATGAAAAAATTATCATGTTGAAGGAACCATCTGCACGCACTCAGTCCAATACTTGCCCGAGTGTCTAGACATAAATTCTAACTGTATTTCTAGCACAGCTACTAACAAGTTGAAGTCAACTAAGTTTGTACAGTTGCGCCTCATTATTACGCGGATTCGGATATAACGCGGTCGGTCATGGATCCCGATTTTCTGCCGCCAGGGGAAAATGACAAATGGGCCTGCTTAAACCTACTTAGAATTGCTTTGACAATTCTCAAGAAACAGGCGAACAATGTCAATGAACGAGTATCAATGTGTTGTTTGTCTTGCGCTGTCGTCAACATCAATTGCTGTCGCTGGCTTCGCTTCGACGGTTTGCAATCGAGATTCACAAATACGCCTCGCGTACGAATCAGATAAACAGTTTTAAATGCATTTAGTATGCAATACCAACATAACACTTAGGTGAAATGACATGCTTCCATTACATCCTAAATTTCATCGTTTTCGCGACGCGAAACCAACATGCCAAATTCCTAACCCAAGGCTCTAATGGTGCGCAAAAAATACGAATTCGTCATCCGCATATGAAACGATGAATCGACGTTAAGTGGTGTGTAATAAATTTGCGCTTTGGTTGAGATCGGTTCAAAGACGAAGTGAAACAATTATTAATTCTACCTATTGTCGTTTTCTGTGTTTTATCAGCTTACATACTACGTTTGTCAAATCATGTTTTCGGCTGCTCAGATCCAGGTTATTATTTTCGATTTGTAGGCCTATTGCCTTGGTCCAGTACATCATCATCGTAGTAGATCTATTCCATAAGGCATAACTATATACGTACATGTGTTTTATTCAGTTCAAGAATCATCAGGGTGTAACATTTAAAAATAATACACGTTGATGCTAGCATAAAAAGTTTAATGAGTTCCATAAACTGCATGTTGGTGTATAGGACAGTGCAGCAAGCACATAGGGCTTCGACAGCATGGACTTGGTGCAGCGGGCGGCGATCGCTGTTGTTTAGTAGCTCCCTGGTGGCAGATATGGGAACACCTAATGCGCCTCGCTTACAGCGCGTCCCAATATCGTGGACCCCGACCACCGCGTTATAACGAGGCGCAACTGTATAAACTGTCATCATTTTCCTGGCAATCTTGCCACATCTCTAGAGAACAGTTGACGGCTATCTACCATGTTAACATGATCCTTGACTGTTCTGAATATTCTCCTATTTCTAATGCACGTGTTATTCTTCCAGAACCCATGGAGATCACAACAACCGTGGGCGGTATGCTTGACCGGTCACGCATGACGCTGTTTGTCTTTATGTTCGCCATCCTTGCGTTCAACCCGTTCACATCGCTACTTGGTGCTAGATCACAGCTAGATGGTGTTGGTGATGCTGGCGGTCATGGTGGCGGGCGGACGCTGCAAAGTGTGGACTCAGAAGCAGGTGTGTGCTCTTGGTAAAGTCTACCATATACGTATGTCAGCTGTTTATCCTGCAGCACTAGTTTGTCCACCACCCTGCCACTGCTGGTGCTTCTTTATTATGTATGTGTATTGTAAGCTGTTTATCCTGCAGCACTAGTTTGTCTGCCACTGCTGATGCTTCTTTATTGTGTATGTGTATTGTAAGCTGTTTTTCCTGCAGCACTAGTTTGTCCACCACCCTGCCACTGCTGGTGCTTCTTTATTGTGTATGTGTATTGTAAGCTGTTTATCCTGCAGCACTAGTTTGTCCACCACCCTGCCACTGCTGATGCTTCGTTATTGTTTATGTGTATTGTAAATTTGTAAGCTGTTTATCCTGCAGCACTAGTTTGTCCACCACCCTGCCACTGCTGATGCTTCGTTATTGTTTATGTGTATTGTAAATTTGTAAGCTGTTTATCCTGCAGCACTAGTTTGTCCACCACCCTGCCACTGCTGATGCTTCTTTATTGTGTATGTGTATTGTAAGCTGTTTATCCTGCAGCACTAGTTTGTCCACCACCCTGCCACTGCTGATGCTTCTTTATTGTGTATGTGTATTGTAAGCTGTTTATCCTGCAGCACTAGTTTGTCCACCACCCTGCCACTGCTGATGCTTCTTTATTGTGTATGTGTATTGTAAGCTGTTTATCCTGCAGCACTAGTTTGTCCACCACCCTGCCACTGCTGGTGCTTCTTTATTGTGTATGTGTATTGTAAGCTGTTTATCCTGCAGCACTAGTTTGTCCACCACCCTGCCACTGCTGATGCTTCGTTATTGTGTATTGTAAATTGGAAACAATATGGTAGAGCACAAACAGTAAAGTAGAGCTGAAGTTGTTGATTGTTTTCATTATAAGTCAATGTTTTCCTGGTGTTGGAGTTGATTCAGTCGGTGTTATCCTTCAGATGTTGTGGTGGTGTTGAAGTTGATTCAGTCCATGTTATCCTTCAGCTGTTGTAATGGTGGTAGGGATTGATAATGTCATATTACCCTTCAGGTGTTGATAAAGTTATGTTATCCTTCAGCTGTTGTAGTGGTGTTGGGTATTGATAATGTCATATTATCCTTCAGCTGTTGTAGTGGTGTTGGGGGTTGGTAACGTCATGTTGTTAGTCAGGTGTTGATGAAGTCATGTTTTCCTTCAGCTGTTGCAGCTGGCTGGCTGTCCTGGATGTTGCCGACACTCATCATGTGGCTGCTCAACGGAACCATTGTGGCCGCGGTGCTCGCTCGCATTTTTGTCTTCGGTGAACCAATCACAAAGCCTCTCTCTGAGTCATCCGTGCGGTACTGGCGTCATCGCAAGCAGGCGGACATGGATCTGGCCAAGGTTAGTGGACATTAGTATTATTTGGATTTTGGACATGAGTGATGGTTGCGTATACTTGTTCACCGAAATTGTGTTTTACCTTTGGGAATTTTAGTTGGAAAGTAATTTAGATAGAACATGAATAACTGGATCTTAGTTGGAGAGCTTGGCATTTGGAGTACTGCACTTGTCTGGTGGATGCTTTTAGTTCAAATCCACAACATGGTCCCTGTATGTTGGGAAAAGTCATGGAGAAATATTTCTTCAGGTGATCCTGAATTTGGAGATAATTATTCTCTAACACGATTACCTTTTAAAGCAAAAACCCAAGATGGCAAGTGGACAAGGAAACCACTGGCTTATAAAGAGTCCAACAATTATTCACAGTGTTTCCACCAGTAGTTGAGGTGTTTTCATAGGCGTATCACATGTACTGTTAAAAAGTTAATATAATTAAGGTCATTGTCCAGCTGTAGACTGACCGCTGTTGTTTTACCCCCAGGGGGAGTATGCGGCAGCTGCCACACAGCTGCGTAATTGTCTGCACGCCCTTGGTCGCCCTCTGCCCACCAGCAAGTTAGACCTGGCAGCCAGTCTGGGGTGGCAAAGCGTGCGTCAGGCCCTCCACCGCATCTATGTCGGTCGGTGGCTGTCCCGCCACGCTGGCGCCTTCTATTCAGGGCTGAAGCCCGATGACATAAAGACATCAGCTCGTGACGCTGCTCTCGTCTACCACAAGCTCCACCAACTCTATCTGACCGGTAGGTGGCAGCACCATTGTTTTTGTCAGTGTGTAGTTGGCTTTTCTTATAAAGCAGACAGTTAGGAAAACTGGATGTCAGGAAAGGTTGCTGCCATTTTTGCTGTGGTAGCTGAAGTATTGCTTCGCATCCTAGTTTGTTGCTGTTAATGCCGTGAGTGGGAAGTCCAAATTAAAAGCATTTCAGTTAGACTTTCCACAAACAACACTATCCCAACATCCGTTTCTTTAATAATGGTTGATTTGGGGAATTAATTTGTTATTGTAACTAACATCTACCTACATAAGTCAGGTAAGTTGTTTCCTAAAAACAAGGATTTTCGTCTGTACGTCCCCCAAAAAAAAGAAGATGGTCGTTAAGTTACCTGGTGGCAGCTACATAGTTGAACGAGACGGAATGAGTTTACGTGCTGTCTTGACACCACTGCTGCCCTCCAGGTCACGTCAGTGCTGGCAGTATGTCTGGCATCAACCTCGCTCTTTGTGCTGTCAACCTCGCCGAGGCGGCAGGCAATGCAGTGTCACGTGGAATGATGGCAGAGGTCTACGCGACTGCCGGTGTCACAACTCGACTTCACTTCCCAGCCTCCTTGCAGATTGTCACGGTAAGCTCACTTCCCAGCCTCCTTGCAGATTGTCACGGTAAGCTCACTTCCCAGCCTCCTTGCAGATTGTCACGGTAAGCTCACTTCCCAGCCTCCTTGCAGATTGTCACGTTAAGCTCACTTCCCAGCCTCCTTGCAGATTGTCACGGTAAGCTCACTTCCCAGCCTCCTTGCAGATTGTCACGGTAAGCTCACTTCCCAGCCTCCTTGCAGATTGTCACGGTTAGCTCACTTCCCAGCCTCCTTGCAGATTGTCACGGTAAGCTCACTTCCCAGCCTCCTTGCAGATTGTCACGGTAAGCTCACTTCCCAGCCTCCTTGCAGATTGTCACGGTAAGCTCACTTCCCAGCCTCCTTGCAGATTGTCACGGTTAGCTCACTTCCCAGCCTCCTTGCAGATTGTCACGGTAAGCTCACTTCCCAGCCTCCTTGCAGATTGTCACGGTAAGCTCACTTCCCAGCCTCCTTGCAGATTGTCACGGTAAGCTCACTTCCCAGCCTCCTTGCAGATTGTCACGGTAAGCTCACTTCCCAGCCTCCTTGCAGATTGTCACGGTTAGCTCACTTCCCAGCCTCCTTGCAGATTGTCACGGTAAGCTCACAGCTGAATATCTTCTAACAATGATACAACACTTGTGTTGATATAAACCAGTATGTGTTCACGTTTTAAAATTGCACGTATTAGTAAATGTCTTGATAGTAATTTTATATTGTCCACAGTAACATAAGATGAACATAAACAGGTTTATCTTGAATGTGTATACTATAATAGACAAACATGAAATCATTGTCTCGATAGTTTTTGTATTATGCCTTTCATAATCAACATTGTCTACATTTGAGGGGAAGATTGTGTAGTTATTATGGAAACGGTAAGAGAAGTGTAAGGAAAGTATCCAATATTGTGTTTGTTTGAAATCAATCATTGAGTAGTTTAGTCGGCAGCACTGATCAACACTGATTACATATTTATTGATATTGTACAACCAGTTTACAATGCACGACAATGATATGTTACAATTGTGCGTTATATTCCATATCGGTGTCATTTTAATATTGAATGACACGACATACCTATTACAGCGCTACTTCCTGTGTCGAGCCCGCCGTGTGTGTACAACGACTGGGTCCTCCGTGCCATCTGCCATGAACTGGTTGTGCCACCCAGCTGGGCACCGCTTCTTCATCGACGGCGAGTGGAGCTGTGGGGGCGCCACTGATAGCTGCACCATCTTCAGCACGACTGGTAATGAAGGTGGGTACCTCTAGAGCTACCATTTTTAATTTGGGCCAATTAATGCAAACCCCATCGTAGTATGCGTCTTTATGTGTTCAGATTAAATGGAAGGTTGTTTCAGGGTGGATTGTTTGTGGATCTTGGCATGTTAAATATATTACTTGTCTAATTGCTACTACAAGAGAATTCATATTTTTCGCTGTTGCACTGTAAAATATCAATGCCCCAGCACACAAAATGAAACTTTTTGAAAGTTTTTTCTAAAACTATTGAATATTGTGAGGCGTGCCAATGACTCGTCAATGCCCACAAATGGATCCCATAGTGAAATAGCAAGAAAGAATGAATGTATAGTGCGTGTGTATGCACACGCACGCACACACACACACTCAACCAAGTGCACACCCATGTACACACAAAGTCGACCAAGTGCACACCCACACATGTACACACACACTCTCGACCAAGTGCGCACACACAGACTTGACCAAGTGCACACTCAAGCACACATATCAGTGTCTTGTGTAATTGTTTCAGTTGATCCTCTGGCCCACGTGACACAGGCATACCGCGAACAGCTCCTAGAGAAGGCTCTCTACTCTCTTGTTACTCCCGGTTACCAGAACAGCAACATCGTTGGACCTAACAAGGGTTCTGATGGGTACGTCTGAATCATTTAAAAACTAAGCCAAGCTTTCTGCTTAGTTTGTGAGGTAGCCTCTTTCTGAAGGTAGTTCTCAAGTTCCATCGAAAAGATGAGATGACGTTGCAACAGTTTACGTTTAGATGTTGATTCCATGTCGAGCGAGATTTTATGGAAGTTCCTGGATAATTGTATTTAGCTACATTGAGTTAGGTTTTACACATTTTTGATTACATATATGTTTAGATGGTTTACTTTAAAATTAATTGTATTAGTTTTAATACGGTTTTCTATGTACAATTTTTATGTAAAGCATATTGAGCTTTCTAGGAAACTGCGCTATGTAAAAACGTATTATTATTATTACTTGCAGCATGCCGCATCCAGCTGACGTCCTCGAGTACCTGCAGCTACTGAACGAGTACTCTACCTGCACTGGAGTAGCCAACGGTACCAGCCTCGCCATCGGCTCAAGCATGGCCATCAGCACAGGTACGGCTGCTCGAAAAACATCTTGTGGTCGTGTTTGGACACATGGTTGTCTCAAATATTGCCATGTGACACTACACAAAGATTTCATGGGGGATGGAGTTGGCAGCTGTTTTCTTTAGTGTAATACATGTATTTATTTCCAAAAACATAGTTTGTCTTTCAATCACAGTTCATAAGGGTTCTGCCTTTGAATGCTTGCAGGCAGTTTGGCATTTGTTTTTTATCTTATGTAGTATTGTGCCTGTAGTGTTGTACATTGTTGTTTTGACATCATCCCTAGGTGATTGGTCAGTGTGTGTGTTTTTCAGGAGTGGACGAGGTGTCTCGCTGGTGGAGCGCTTCCTTGGCAGTCGCCGCCCACTGGCTCACAGGCGACGACACTGCTGCAGAGAGACTCTTCACCTCTGTCGACGCATTCCCCAAACAACTGCAGACTTCACGGTGAGTGCGACTACATCGACAGGTGCAGCACCAATGTTGTATGTTGTCAATTTGACAGTTGGTTAGATTACATAATATCTATTAAATTAAGTGGTAGTGCTTTGGTGGTGGTAGTATGGTGGGTAGGGAACAGTAATTAATGATTGCATGGGGCATCATTAACTCAAATGATAGGTTGTTCAACCTAAGGACATGTAACATATGTGATGGTGAATTCCTGACAATGTGTTTTGTTTTTTCAATGGTGACTAGAATGCATTTGGGAAGAATTATGCCAGAATATAGTGTAATTACTTCAAGATTTGCTTAGTATATTAGTTTATTGAAGCATGATAGATATATGTTTTGTATTTATGCCATGGTTCCATTACAAAGAAACCACTAACAGTTGTTGTGTTCCTGTTGGCAGTAACCCGCTGGCACGTAGCATGTATGCAGCGTTCCGTGCCAAGAGGAGTTTCCTGGCCAGCAGTAGTTGCTGCTACCGCTGCCTTCAGCAGTGCAATCATGCCGGGGAGCTGCTGCGTGAGAGCCTCACTCTGAGTAGCACCACACATCACCATCGACCCGGCCTCACACAGGCAAGTTGACATTTCTGTGTCGTTTTAATTTTCATTGTCCAAGGCCCTAAAAACATGCTCGTTGAGATTATGCTTTCTCCAGATTAGTCTGTGCCATGTGTGTGGAACATTTCTTGCAAAAGAGTCATTCTTGTTTGTTTACATAAGATGTTCAGTTAGACAAGTCATAGTTGTAAGTTGGATGTCGCCGTGGTTTGTGTCAACGTTTTACTGTAGCCATTGTCATGATGATACTTTACCTGTTATTGTCCCATGTCGCCCGTCTTAGATGCTATGTAGTAGTCGTGGTTGAGAGAGTTGGTGAAGAATCGGAGACCTGACAGTCATGAGAGGATCGCAGTGAAGCCAGCCGTTGCTGCCTGTTGGCATTGGTGCATTGTAGTTGCATTGCACGTTTGGTTCTCTCTGTGCAGTGCATCTGCAGTGCAACCATGGCCACAGTGCTAATTACCACGCTGCACCGTCTCAACACTTCAACTTAGGTCTTCAGACAACCAGACCATTATAACACATGTTGCTGCAAAACACTTACCTCCACCACTATCAACTAGATGGCAGTACAAAACTAGTCTTGAATCAGTTAACTTGATTTTTGTGGATAGTGTGTTTTGCAGATAAACGCTTCATGTATATACAATGTAAACATTTTCAAAGATGCATGCATGCAGGAAAATGAGACAAGATTAATTCTTAATCGACCATCAAGTTCACTTGCGCTTACAGCAGGAAGTGTGGAGTTTGTTTGGATCAACTTCTCTGTACGAGAGAAACTGGTTGTCATGCTGTCACCTTGTGGTTCCAGGCAGCCCAGCTGCTAGTCTGTGATTGGCTGCTGTCAACACGCACTGCTATCTGGCAGCAGGAGCGCGGCCATGGAGACGTCACGTCCACGACCGTCTCGCAGGAAGAACTACTGGCGTTCCAACAAGATCTGCGCAGTTTGCGGAAGCTTTCACAGCATATGAAGGCTGCCCTACCCAGGGTACGTTACGTTTATGTGTTTGTATCTGCAGAGATCGTTATCACACTTGGGGGGGGGCCGATTGCTTAAATAACCAGTAAGGTGCAGTGCTAAAAAGTCTCTTCATTTCACAAATGTAGCTCACTTTGATGCATGGAATGTATGTTAATTTAGTACAATAAGCTATATCCATATCCGTTGCATCAGCAGCTACACTGGCTACTGATTTAAAATACAAATGTAGTCTTACCACCAGAAATGCAGATGGCCAACTTTCCTGTTAACATCTGATTGATAGAGATTTAGGTTCAACCAGACTGCAATCCAAGGTCACAATTATGATGAAATAATGTGAT
The DNA here is from genome assembly GCA_033239005.1 of Lamellibrachia satsuma. NCBI lineage: Eukaryota > Metazoa > Annelida > Polychaeta > Sabellida > Siboglinidae > Lamellibrachia > Lamellibrachia satsuma. The sequence goes on along the minus strand of BSQZ01000001.1, from coordinate 33,198,392 downwards.
CCCGATTTTTACCCAAAACAAATTTGAAATGACATGTGATTAACTTGATATATAACTTAGTAATGGTATTAGCGTGGTATGTCAACATGTGTGGTATCTATAGGTGTTCCTGCACGAGGCGACGGCGCGGTTCATGGCCGGAGCGAGTCCCGCACGCACGCAGCAGCTCCTGGACCGCAGTCTGCGCAGACGCCTCCCCGACGGACACACTAAAGAAAGTATGTACCAAGTCTTTGTTTTTGTTGTAGCGACACTGATTGTGTCTCCGATTGCATCAGTGAAGCTGTCATTAACAATGTTGGTGATTTTCATGTGAAAAGAATCTGTATTGTTTATGAAAAGAATTGTTTTCAAAAACGTTATATGATGCGTTGTGCGGCGCGATAGCATACCGGTTAGAATGCCAGGCAGGTCTGCCAGGGGGGTGAAGGGTAAAGCGCTTTGAGCAATCCTAAGGACTGGATACAGCGCTATATAAGACCTTACCTTTACCCTTTTTATGCAAAGATTACAATGTCGCCTCCTTGTGACATGTCTACAGTGTCAGACTGAATCTTGTTAGATCGCTGGCCAAAAGGGGAGTAACTTGTTTCCTGGGCAATTCAGTTTGTTACTGGATTGTTAGTTGATTTGTTATAGGCTGAGAAAAAAGGTGAAAACACCGCCTGCGAACCAGACAATGTAAACCGTGTTGGTGCATTCCGCAATTAATAACACCCAACATTGACTTGTTTCAGGCGAAGATCTGACTGAGGGTGAAGTGGGGAGCAGAGAGCACGCCACAGCTCTCATGCTTGCCTGTCGCCACCTGCCTGCCCAGGTCCTCTCTGGGCAGCGTGCCAGCATGCTCGCTGAGGCTGCAAAAACATATGAACAACTTGGGGACCGCAAGTCTCTCCAGGACTGCCGCAATATGATGATGAAGATTGGCAACAGTGGTGCCACCGCAGTCACCGACAGGCACTTGAGTTGCACTCAGATGGTGTATTGACTGGAGACTGACATTGACAATCATTCACAACCGTTCATCAGAAAAATAGAGACTGAAAAATAATGTTACAAAAAAAATTGTAGTACACATTTCATTGTGAAAGGACCAGTTTGTTAAATGCTTCACTGCACTGCTTTTTACCAAACAATTGGGTATTTGTCATACATACAAATTGATTGGTGTTAATTCATATGAAACAGACTTCATTGAAGGCTTAAAATGCAAGTGCTAAGTAAGCACATTATAGATGCACATCTTAAAATGTGCTAAGTTGGTTATTAAGCTGACACTAAGAACATTCCTTATATTACAATTTGATATTTCATTCAGCTGTAAAATGCTTGCACTGCCAGTGTTGTCTGGTTTGAGGTCTTCTATGACTAAGTGTTTATGAAGATTTTACATGAAAACAGACACAAGAAAACCATGGTTGTCTGTTTAAATATTATGCTTTGAAAATGATTGTATTGTGAAGACTCATGTTGAGAGCCAATAATAACGTTTTATGAGTTTTATTTATTTAAATCTTGATATGTGCCAGGTTGTTGACTGTCATTGGTGGATCTGAAAAGAGTTTCGATCATTTCCATTGTCAGCCTTGTTATTTGTAGTATATCATTGTCCCTTTGTATGAATGCTTGTGTAGATTGCACCAAGAAGAATATATATTTGAAGAGTTTCTATAACCATACAGTGCTTATTGAAAATAATTTATGTAAATTTGTACTAAAACATTTGTGATTACAAATCGTGTGTTGAGTTGCAAAATTCATGCTGCATCTTGTAATAAAGAAATGATAATTATCCATGTATTATGTACAGTTTTGTGTATTATTAACTGTAATAACTGAAAATGTACTATGATGAACAATACCTGTATTTACATATTTAAATTCTGGTTTAACAGTGGCTAGTGCTACCGTACAGCTATTCAAAAAATGCATCCACTTTCCTACTTATATTATATTTTAATTGTATCGTCCAAGACACAATTAACAACTAAGACCACTTTTGGCTAGTCCAACTGATTGTGTTTCCGAAGTTTGAGATAGTGAAATTATATTAAATATTTTCTTGAGGTAATCCAAATTGATATTATTGGTGAATGTAATCTTTTTCTAGTCATGATTTGATTTATTAAAAATGTAACCTGTACAAAATGTACTAATGGTGTGTGGACATAACCCCCAAAATATGCCCAACCCAAATGGCAACTAAGACAAAATCCCCCCTCGCATTACTAGGAAATATAAAAAATTAATAATACTCTTCATTTGCACTTGTCAATATTTTGTTGAATATTATTATCTTTATGAATTATGGCAATCTAGTCATTCTTGAATGAGCAGTTTTGTCAAACAAACAGTATTCTATATCGGAAGCCTGAATTTGTAAATTACAACTATTTTATTCTTTTAATATTTTATATTGGTGCATATGTTAGAAGTGTTGTTTGAATTTAAGGTGTACGAAATGTTGATAATGTACATAATCTGCATTAAAAGGTGAAGGTTAGGTAGACAATATGCATTTACCAATACTTATTCCAGACCCTAATATATGCACGTTCATGCTAGTTGAATATGCCAAATACAAGTGCTATGCTATATTGTTCTTGGTGTAGGTAGAACCATCAGACCACAACTTATTTCCCGGATAAAAATATAACTATGACAACAACATTGTGTGTGAGGAAGGGAGTTACAGTTGGGGGATTGTATCTATGAAAATATCGAGATGACACAAACAGTGCTAACATCATCATTCATATCTCCATTGTGGCCATTAACTTCTACAGTGGATGTGTTCTTTTCTTTCTCTCATATCACACCTTCCAAATGAAAGTAGCCAGTCGTTTCACCATCCATTTTTTTTAGTTAACACAGTTTTAATCTAATTTTAGAATTATAATCTGCAAAAAATATGCATGCTAATTAGGTTATTTAGCCTTGCAATTCAGAATAATAATTGTTTTACACATGTATTGTGCTAAAATGGATGCTTAGTGTCAGTGTAGCTTGCAGTATGTAGGAAACGTGTGTAGGTTGTAAACTTATGTTGTGTGCGAGTGTCTGGAATATACCATTTTAGCAATGATTTCTGACTGAAAAACAAAAATTGGTTCCCACACCGGGAATCGAACCCGGGCCGCCTGCGTGAAAGGCAGGAATCCTAACCACTAGACCATATGGGACCTACGTTTACTATGCTGTGAATGTGAGGTTTTGCTCACAAGCCTGCTGAATTATATTACTATGAATTGTTTAAGGTTATTTTATCAATTCATTTTAAAGTTATATTATATTTAGTCATTTGATTCGATATATAATACGTATCATTCTCTCAATATTTCTGCGACATCAATAAAACAAAAAATATTACGCTCACTGCGTGATGAATTAGCTGGTTTCCTACCCGCTATGTGGCGCTACTTATGCCACTACGACTCTGGGATCCTTCAGGAGAGACATTCTGCACGCAAGATGCAAGAATGGGCCTTTCTTGTGGGCCTGGCTGGCTCCAGACCACAGTTGACGAATGTAGGGCGTATTAAATTGTAATATGTGAATTTAAACAATTCATATAATGTGGCAAGTGTTTTTTCTTTTTATAAGTGTAAATGAGCAGGCATATTCACAGGTTTCTTTGTCGAAGATATTGGCTGTGAAATAGTGCAAAAATAAAAAAACAACCAACCAACGGGGGCTTGTCCCAATGGCAATGTTCCTCTAAATATGGCACTGAAAACATATATTTTGTTAATGTCACTGTGTCCAGCACCAGACAATTTCCTAATATATGCTAAATTAACCCTTTAAAACGTTAACTTTAGGTCCAGGAAATCAGGGTGGTACGTGGACTTTATGGATGTGTGTGTGTGTGTGTGTGTGTGCGTGCGTGCGTGCGTGCGTGCGTGCGTGTGTGTATACTTACTTACTTAGTCCTCTTCGTGCCCGGTGGCACATAAGGCATCAACAAGAGAGCGCCACTGCTGTCGGTCTGCAGCCCATTTGGTGATGGTGTTCATAAATAAATAAATATATATATATATCTCCTTTTTTAATCTGCTGTCCAGCGTAAGGCTGTCTTGGGCAGTGCGCCAGGTGACATTCGGCACACGTGTCCAAGCCATCTCCATCTTCTCTTCTTTATCGGTGTGGCCAAGGATGTTGCATCTGTTTTGCGGTGCAGCTCTTCATTAGTGATGGTGTTGGGCCAAAATACTCCTAGGATCTTCCGCAGGCACTTGTTTTGGAAGGTCTCAAGCTTGTGTGCTAGCTTGGCTGTCAGTTTCCAGCACTCGGAGCCGTAGAGAAGTACACTGAGAACATTACTATTGTACAGTCTCAGTTTTGTTTCCAATCTCAGTTGCTTGAATTTCCAGATGGGCTTCAGCATAGCGAAGGACTGACTTGCCTTTCTGATCCTAGCCGTGGCATCTTTTGCAGAGTCTCCATCTGTTGTGATTTTGCTTCCCAGGTATGCAAAGTCCTGAACGTCTTCCAAAGCATCACTGTTGTTTATGTTGTTTATGGTGATGGAGTTATCTGTCTTGTTGTTGATCCTCATCAGTTTGGTTTTTGGTGTGTTGAGCTTTAACCCAATGTGTGGTGCTGTTCTTGTGAGTTTGTCCATCTTTTCTTGCATGTCCTAGCTTGTGCCTGTTAGACAGCAGTCCAATGTCATCTGCATAGTCCAGGTCTTCCAAGATCGAGGTAAGTGTCCATCTGATGCCTCTGTTTCCATTTTTGGTGGTTTCTATCATCAGCCAGTCGATGGCAAGGGTGAAAACAAATACTGAGAGAATGCATCCCTGTTTTACTCCGGATTTTACGCTAAAGCTGTCTGACATGTGACTGTTACAGGCAACTTGACACTGGACGTCTGTGTAAAGTATCTTAATCACATTTACCATCTTCTGTGGGATCCCGTAGTGACGTAGTATTCTCCACAGGGATTCTCTGTGAAGGCTGTCAAAGGCCTTTTCAAAGTCAATGAAGGCAATGTTGATCGTACTGTTCCATTCCGTGCTTTGTTCCAAAATCTGCCGTAGCGTGAAAATGTGGTCGATGCATGACTTTCCTCTTCTGAAACCGGCTTGTTCCTAGCGGAGGATTGTATCAGTAGCTGCTGATATTCTCTTCCGGATTATGCGGCTGAAAATCTTGCATGTCAATGATAACAAGGTTATGCCCCGCCAGTTGTTACAGTTCTCCAAGTCGCCCTTCTTTGGTAGCTTGGTAATTGTGCCTGTCTTCCAATCATCTGGTGTGTCTTCTTCATCCCATATTCTCTGGAAGATCTGGCAGAGGATTCTGGGTGTTTCTTGTTCATCTGCTTTCAGCATTTCTGCGCAGACGCTGTCGCTTCCTTGTGTTTTTCCATTCTTCTGGGCTTTAATGGCTTCTCTGACTTCTGCTTCTGTGATTTGGTCGAGGTTGATTTCAAGGTCATCTGCTGCCTCCGGGATGTCTGCCAGTCTGGGTGGATCTGCACGATTGAGAACCTGTTGGAAATGCTCCTTCCGTCTCTCTATCTTCTCTTTTTCAACTGTGATTATCTTTCCATCTGCATCTTTCAGTGGGAGATTCTGGTTTGGACCTGTATCTCCTTTCAGTGTCTTGGTTATTTGGTAGAGTGACTTCATATCCTTTCTTCTTGCTGCTGCTTCTGCGTCTTCTACGAGGTTTTCAATGTAACTGCGTTTGTCTACTCTGGTACTCCGTTTTACTTCTTTGTCTTTTTGTGAGTATTCTCTTGAAAGTCTTTCTTTGAGTCTTGGGGACTTTGTGGTGAGCAGCTTTTTCTATATTCCTTTCCTTTGGTCGATTTTGTCCCAAGTTGATGTGGAAATCCACTGCTCTTTCTTTGCTCTTCTGTAGCCTAGCACTGCTTTCCCTGCTAGCTCCATGACCATGTTGAAACTGTGTATAGTCATCTCTATTTCCTCCTGCAGAATACCAAAACTGTTCTTCAGAGCAATTGTGAACTGTTGCTTGGTTTCTGGGTTTTGTAGCTTGGTGGTATCAAAACGCTCTTTCTTCTTCTCTCCTGTCTTTGCCTTTCTCAGTTTCAGAGCAAGTTTTCCTATCAACAGGTTGTGGTCGCTGCCAACATCAGCTAGTCTCCTTGTTTTGACGACTTGTAGAGAGCGTCTCCATTTTCCATTTACAAGGATGTGATCTATTTGACTCTCAGTTCTGCCGTCTGGGGATCTCCATGTCAGCTTATGTATTGTCTTATGTTGGAAGAGTGTCCCTCCAATCACGAGGTCATTCTCCCCACATATGTCACACAATCTGCTGCCGTTATCAGTCATTGTACCTGTTCCGTGTTTGCCCATGATCCTTTCCCTGTTAGTGTTGTCGCTCCCAACTCGTGCATTGAAATCTCCAAGAACCACTAGTACGTCATGTTTGGGGATGTCTTCCAAAATTGACTGAAGACTGTCATAGAAGTTATCTTTTTCTTCTTTTTCTGCTTCCTCTGTAGGTGCGTAACAGGTAACCACTGAGAGTTTGATAAATCTGGACTTAAATCTAGCATAAAGAAATCGTTCAGTTATTGGTTTCCATTCAAGAAGAGTGTTACCTTTCTCCTGGATGATCAGAGCTACTCCCTGTCTATGCTGGTTGTCCTCTCTGCCTGACCACAGTATGGTGTCTCCTGTCGCCAGTTGTCGTTTTCCAGCTCCAGTCCATCTAGCCTCCATGATACCTAGAAGGCTGATTTTGTATTGGTGCATTTCCTGGAGAACCTGTGCCAGTCTTCCTGTCTGATATAGTGTTCTCACATTCCAGCATCCGATGTTGATAAAAGTTTTGGGTGTAAGGAGATCCGCCATCGAGGTGAAGACTTATTTCAATGTCATATATGCGTGTATGTATACATGCATATGTGTGTGTGCGCGCGTGTGTGCGTATATATATATATAAATATATATATATATATATATATATATATATATATATATATACATATGTATACATATATATACATATATACATACATACATACATACATGCATGCATACATACATACATACATACATACATACATACACACACACACACACACACACACACACACACACACACACACACACACACACACACACACACACACACACACACACACACACACACACACACACACACACACACACACACACACACACACACACACACACACACACACACACACACACACACACACACACACACACACACACACACACACACACACACACACACACACACACACACACACACACACACACACACACACACACACACACACACACACACACACACACACACACACACACACACACACACACACACACACACACACACACACACACACACACACACACACACACACACACACACACACACACACACACACACACACACACACACACACACACACACACACACACACACACACACACACACACACACACACACACACACACACACACACACACACACACACACACACACACACACACACACACACACACACACACACACACACACACACACACACACACACACACACACACACACACACACACACACACACACACACACACACACACACACACACACACACACACACACACACACACACACACACACACACACACACACACACACACACACACACACACACACACACACACACACACACACACACACACACACACACACACACACACACACACACACACACACACACACACACACACACACACACACACACACACACACACACACACACACACACACACACACACACACACACACACACACACACACACACACACACACACACACACACACACACACACACACACACACACACACACACACACACACACACACACACACACACACACACACACACACACACACACACACACACACACACACACACACACACACACACACACACACACACACACACACACACACACACACACACACACACACACACACACACACACACACACACACACACACACACACACACACACACACACACACACACACACACACACACACACACACACACACACACACACACACACACACACACACACACTGATACACTATATGTTTTGTAAAACCATACGTATTTTTCTTGCGGAGGGGGACCTTAAAATCACCATTAGAATTGTTAGCAAACATGACACTGTCTTTTTTGTTATAACCAAGTATTCGCCATTGCGTGTTATTGCGTCAGAGCGTCTTTTAAATAACATTTACACAGAGTTATAGGAACAATAAATTGTACCGCAGCAAATTTAATTACTACCAGCAATATACGTAGTCATTCATTATAATTATTCTAAAATATTATTTCTGTATCAGTTTTCACGCAAAAACCTTTGACTAAATTAGTCACTGCATGCGTCTTTGACCAAAACTTTATTCAATTATACACTATATATATATTATTACATAAATTACACCCAGCGCAAGTTCACAAAAAACATGCTTAGCCCAATAATGGGACGTTTCGAATAAACAACGTGAGACTTAAGACAACCAGCTTCCGTTTCGACAAAAAGGCGGTCGCGTCCTGTTGTGCCGTCCGTAACATTATTTTTCCATTCTGAAGTGTAAGTTTGCCTTAAATAGCGCTCATAATATTATACACGGCGGCCGAACACCCTTTAATTGGCATTTGCCATTGCGGATTACCCTGTGATAAAAAATATTCCATTAATACCTTAGCGAATTCCGAATGAGAAATCTGCCATCTTTAGACTTCGGGTTTTCTAGCCAATGTATCGCAAATAATTTAAATTGACGTAAGAACCCGATTCTCCTAAATGTGATCGTATCGCAAACTGGGTCAACGTATCCCATGAGTCTGTGCACTAGCAAGTGCGCGCGCAGAAGCTTGAAACTAAAACTTGAAACTCTTCGTCAATTTTGACTAGATGGATGCAAGAAATTGATCCATGTTTACCCTCTGCTGACACCGATCGCCGTAATCCATGCCTAGTTAGCGAAAAAATTGTCGGATTCATCATTTAAATGATGAACAGTTCGACAATAACGACGAAAAAGCCCGCTCTCTGCCGATATTTCGCGAACAGCGGGTCTTGTTTTTACGGCGAAAAATGTCAGTTCGTGCATGAAACACTGAGTGGTGGACCAGCGCGACCCACCTCAGGGACGGGCAGGCGAAATACTGCCGCCGGTCAGTCTGGGGAACATGCTAACGGCAACGACAATTCAGGTAGGTTAACATTGTAATAGATCCAAGTCAAATTTTTATGATTTCGACCGCATTTAGAAGATTAGCAAACGATTAGTTGAAAACAGACGAGCAAGTTCCACACCAACAACTTTAGTCGAATATCCATGTAGTCCAGGCATTGCTAATCTCTTATTTTTGTGTTTGTCTTCTGCAGAATAGAATCCAGTGATCTGTATTTGATTTAGAAAAGTTGGAGCAACTGGCCAATAGTGCTATACTATTGTTATGTAATCAAACACAGTTGGAACAACTATAACAGCTGTTAATTATTTCACGGCTAGGGCTAGGCCCTACAAACTGAGAAATGTGAATTACATCGCCAGTGTTCCGTAACATATCAGACAACTTAAAAGAACTTCCTGCAAACTAGTCACACTGCTATGACAATGCTAATCGCTGTGTTTTGCAAATATGCAACTTCAATTTAATTTCACTAAGTCTAAGATATAGATAATGAGCTCATAAGGAAAAACAGCAGCACATCTCCTAAATCACTCAACATGGCCTACTATACATAGAGACTGTATCCAATTTTTTAGAGCTGTCACACACGGTTTTGGCATTCCAACAGAAATGCCAAAATGTGCAATTAGTACTTTTGTTATAAAGTACTCGATTTATGCCATTTTATCCTCATATTCAGTGGGTCATAACATTTGAACCATTCTACCTATCTTCAAGAAATGTTGACATGACTTAAAAGAAGTTATGTACTTTACACTTAGACTCATTGCTGCCAAAAAGTAAATATGCCTGCACTGATGTTAAAAAAGAGAGATTTTCAAAAAAATACAACTTTACCACCAAGCGCCCAATGTTGTGCCTTATTCAGTGATCACAAGTCACAATCCAAACATAAAAGTCAGCACAAAGAAGAGTTCAGCAAGTTGTCAAGTGCATTTTATTTATTTTTGAAAAATAGTTCAGTTTTCCATGTGCCAAAAACTGACAAAATATTGAAATAAGCAAATAAAAGAAGTGTCCCCATACATCTTTCTTTCACAAATATCACTGTGAATTTCATGAAGCAATGAACTCTAATTTGTCTTCAGATTGTTGCCCCCAGGTCATATATCAGATTTCATAGATCAAGGGACTGTTTATGTAGATACACATGTGTAATTAATCAATTAAACAAGCTAATTTGAAAATCTCACTGTGACAACATGGGTATCAATTTGCAACGTGCTCACTAGGTGGCACCGTTCTTGATTTTAAGCATCCTGCTAGACTATGAAAATATATCAATAAAATGCAGAATTTATGTGTATTCATAATTGTAAATCAAAGTTCACCCTTTGTCGGACACTAAATATTAAACATGAGTGTCATAAATCATTATTTATGTAGTAGAAATTGATCACTGCATGGGCAGCGCCATCTAGCGGCATCTTGCTACGTTTATACTCGAACTAGAGTTGGCCCCATTTTTACTAAAAAGTGCTGTAAATACATATGTTAATATAGGCATATGCATGAAATTATTATCTGTAGTTATAGTTAATAAATCACTTATGTGGAAGAATGGCTAAGCTATGTGAAAAATGACATAGTTCGGCCAAAACATCGCTCGGGATCGAGCTGGCAAAAGAGGTTACCATGCTGCCTTGCGGGCTTAGTTATCGACCAATCGGGTGGTGTTTTACAACCATAGCCTCTAACCAGATGTTTTGACTGATACAAAATTTAATGCTCTTTCAAAATATACTTGGATTGATGATGGTATCTTCATTATTTCTGTTAAAAAATCGTCTTTAAAATATTAAAAAAGCTGTTTTGTTTACAATGTTAGAGAAAATGATGTACTGCCTTACATCAGTGGAAAGATATCGATCTCCCCTTTCTTGTGATGTAGGTCAAAGCATTGTTCTAATTATAGAAAATCTCCGGGCCACGCGAAAAACTACCAACCGTGTTTTTTTGCTGTGGTGGCAAGCGCTTCCCTTGGCGAAACGCGTTCTTGATACTGTGGTTGATCGTTGTTTTTCTTATGTTTCCAAGCAATAGCACTCAAATGAAAGATAAGAAGTCAGTCAACAAGTACACACAGATTTTATTTCATTTCATAAAAAAAACACGGATGTTAAAACAACTTGTAAAATGCAAAATTTTTCATGATCTGACTGCTGAGGCAGGGCGTTACATAGGCTGCCGGTACCTAGCATTAGGGGAGACCAGGGCAAGTCTGCCAACCGGCTTTTTTCCGTGCCTTTGCATAATTTAGTAATTTCGGTCACACGACTAAGTCGCATGCTCATCAAACTACCTGCAGCGGGAAACTGGCATCCACAAGTTGCTGACTGGAAAGTTGTGAGCTAGAAAACTGATTTTGGTGACTGAAAGTAAATTTTTTTAAGTTTTGCGAACTTGTCCCGACCCCTGGGCGGACTTGCCCCGACATGGGGCAAGTCTGCCCGTGCTTGGGTAGGTTTACTAAGAGTCAGATTTGGATGTTGTCTTGCAACAATTTTTCCATTTGTTGGTAGCACAAATATAGGGGGCAAGATATTTGCGTTTAATTTAAGGCCGAAACTGATCCTGGGTGAATAGCAAAAAATTAACATAAAAGACATATTTCTATGACACAATGGCAAACGTGGACACGTTTTGATAGTTTTTGAAAACAAAGCTTGCATAGAGCACCAGCAACCTCAATCGAAGTTGTGTCGTTGAATATACAGCCGTGCATTTTAAAGTAAATGCAGCTTAAAATTTGATAAAAATTTAGTAGCAAATATTTCAAGGACAACCTTGACCTTCGCAATGGATTTCTGCGTAAAACTGGTATCAAGATAATACCCGGATCTTTAGGTAGATTTGATTTTTTATGATGGATGTGTTTTGCTTATGAATGGTCAAACGTTGTCCTTAATAAAGAGTGTATCTACGATGGATTCTCAGTGAAATTTTAAAGAGTGAAGTCATGCTTATGAGCTCATCGGATTCTTAGTGAAACGGTAGCCGGAAGTCAATGAAACCATTCTAGCACAGCATTACTAGCACTGCCTGTACCACTGGCTACAAACTCCTACTTTAAGTAAGCATTTGTAATTGTAATTACTGTGCAAGTTTGCATATTATTGGCTTAGATCTTTAGCAGTAGTTTAACATGTTAACTTTGTGTACTTCCTACAGCAGTATGAGTGTTTTCCTGATGGCTTGGATACTACCCACCATCCTTACAACCTCGGTAGGAATTTACGTTCTGGCACAATATTGACTGACGAGTGAGGTTGTCCTTGAAATGTGGTGTTTGTTTTTAATCAAGTGCGAAAGTGAAACCCTAATATTTGTGCCCCTGTTGTTGCTAAAGTTTCTACAGTAATACAATAAAGAACCTGTTTTGTGTGACACTGATTGTTTGCAGTCTGAATGTGTCATTTAGCGTTACTGTCGAACTCGACCTTGGTTATACACATGGAATTGATTTTGTCAGCAAATAGATCATGTCAGCTGAGATAATTATTGAGAACTTGACATTTGCAAGCAAGAGTTAGTCTGGTACTGTAAACATAATTAAGACATACAGTGCAGGTAATAATTAAACATTAGATTATTAAGAACAGAAACACCCTGGTGCATGTAGGTCTGTTTTCCATATTGCATTTTCACTGACATGAGTTGTGCATGAATTCATATAATCTCAGGTCCACTTAGTCTTAATATTCTATCCTCATTTCATTGAGCACATCGTGAACCAAGTTCGTTGATGTTCATATCTGTAGTGGGTGAATAGTTTAAGTAATGTGTGGGGTCGTATAATCATATGACTTTTGTTAAAATCTTTGAAGTGATTGATTGAGATTGGGTAACTTGTGAAAGGGTGACTAGCCTTATAGAGGTCTTGCTACTTCTCCCTTTTTGTGATATGTTGACTGGGTGCAGGAAAAAATTATTTTAAAAAGGTAAAGGTACGTTCTTATATAGTGCGGTATCCAGTCCTTTTGACTGCTCAAATCATCAGACCTGTACGTTCCAACGCCATGTTGACTTCTCTGGGAAACATTCAGCCATGCTGCAATTACTTCACGAAGACTATTTGTTCAGATATCCACCTCTGTCTGTAGCCACTAGCCAGGTACTCATTTCTACAGCTGAATGAACTGTGGCAACGTGATTCTGATTCCGATTCCAACTCCGGTTGTCTCGGTCCTACTCCGATTCTGACTCCAGCAGACTTTTCCGATTCCAACTCCAGTTGTCTCAGTTCGATTCCGACTCTGATTCCGACTCCAGTACAACTTTTTATTCCAATTCTGACTCCAGCACAACTTTTGATTCAAAAGTTGTACTTGGTTTGATTCCGATTGGTTTCGCGAAGGCTATGATTATGTATACAAATCGTAGGCATTATGGCATGAATTGGTTGAATTTCAGGTGTGTCCAACTGTAGGCAATTTTCAAGTCACCAACTATATGTCAAAGGGTAGGATGCAAGCATGACTGAATACAACCAAAGGATTTAATCCTTCAGAAGGATCTGTGGCTTTTCTGAACAAACACTAGCAGTGACTGCCAGTCAGTGAGCAGTGACTGCCAGTCAGTGAGCAGTGAGATACCAATAAAAGTAAATTGCAATTAGCCATGGCCCATGTGCATGATGATTCTGATTCCAATCCAAGTGATTCCGAATCCGATTCCACTCAATTTACTCCAAACGAATCTGACTCCGATTCCACTCAGTTAGCTCCAAACGATTCCGACTCCGATTCCACTAAATTAACTCCAAACGATTCCGATTCCGGAGTTAGAATCGCCCCAGGTCTGCTGTGGATTATCTCAGTGTATTGGGACCAACTGAGCCAGCAGACACCATTCGGAAGTAGGCAGTTGAAGCAAATGAAATAACAGCTAAATGTGTCACAGTGTTGCTGTAAAACTGTCAGAGTGTCAGCGATAAAGCTATTGGACATGATCCAGACAAGTGTTATCCAAACAGTTAGGTTCTACTATAGCAAACAACATAGTCACTGGAGTCAATGTAGCCTTGGTTATTTCAGTCAGCGGGTCTGTTTGCAGCTAGCTTTGTTGAAGTGGGCTTCTTGTAAACACATTTACCAGGGCATTGTACCATATCTTCTTTGTTTATTCACAAGCAAATTACAGTGTTTTGCAGCTGAGTTTGGCAAATCGTTTACACTGACAGATTCATGTAGTAAAAGTTCGGTGCAACATGTGAGCCTTTGTTTAGATCTAGTATAAAGCATGGGTGGGAGGCCTGTGTTTGCTATAGTATAAAGCATGGGTGGGAGGCCTGTGTTTGCTATAGTATAAAGCATGGGTGGGAGGCCTGTGTTTGCTATAGTATAAAGCATGGGTGGGAGGCCTGTGTTTGCTATAGTATAAAGCATGGGTGGGAGGCCTGTGTTTGCTGTATGTGTCTATTGTTGCACCTTTAGACCTGCCTCCGCAACTTATTTAACCCTTCGTGAATCACATCGATACTAGAGCTAGCATTTCATGGTCGATACTAGAGCTAGCATGTCATGGTCGATACTAGAGCTAGCATGTCATGGTCGATACTAGAGCTAGCATTTCATGGTCGATGCTAGAGCTAGCATTTCATGGTCGATGCTAGAGCTAGCATGTCATGGTCGATACTAGAGCTAGCATTTCATGGTCGATGCTAGAGCTAGCATGTCATGGTCAATGCTAGAGCTAGCATGTCATGGTCGATGCTAGAGCTAGCATTTCATGGTCGATACTAGAGCTAGCATTTCATGGTCGATACTAGAGCTAGCATTTCATGGTCGATGCTAGAGCTAGCATGTCATGGTCGATGCTAGAGCTAGCATGTCATGGTCGCTGCTAGAGCTAGCATGTCATGGTCGATGCTAGAGCTAGCATGTCATGGTCGATGCTAGAGCTAGCATGTCATGGTCGCTGCTAGAGCTAGCATTTCATGGTCGATACTAGAGCTAGCATGTCATGGTCGATACTAGAGCTAGCATGTCATGGTCGATACTAGAGCTAGCATGTCATGGTCGATACTAGAGCTAGCATTTCATGGTCGATGCTAGAGCTAGCATTTCATGGTCGATGCTAGAGCTAGCATGTCATGGTCGATGCTAGAGCTAGCATGTCATGGTCGATGCTAGAGCTAGCATGTCATGGTCGATGCTAGAGCTAGCATGTCATGGTCGATGCTAGAGCTAGCATGTCATGGTCGATACTAGAGCTAGCATGTCATGGTCGATACTAGAGCTAGCATGTCATGGTCGATACTAGAGCTAGCATGTCATGGTCGATACTAGAGCTAGCATTTCATGGTCGATACTACAGCTAGCATGTCATGGTCGATACTAGAGCTAGCATGTCATGGTCGATACTAGAGCTAGCATTTCATGGTCGATGCTAGAGCTAGCATGTCATGGTCGATGCTAGAGCGAGCATGTCATGGTCGATACTAGAGCTAGCATTTCATGGTCGATGCTAGAGCTAGCATTTCATGGTCGATACTACAGCTAGCATGTCATGGTCGATACTAGAGCTAGCATGTCATGGTCGCTGCTAGAGCTAGCATGTCATGGTCGATGCTAGAGCTAGCATGTCATGGTCGATACTAGACAGGTTCAATGTTTTTTTGCAAAATGAGCCTGAAATGAGATAAGCGAAAAATTGAATTGTAGAGGCAACTTTAAATGAACATTGCTGACATGAACGATTGACACTGCTGACATGAACGATGGACACACGCAAGGATTGGGTATCAACCAGGCAGTTGGTGTCAACATAATTATCAAACTGCAACTGTGATGAGGGTCACAAGATGTAACATGGCAACTGCACATGCCTGGGTTGCGTCGATTGGGTTGCAGTGATTTATGGGATTGTATACACTCTTTGTAAAAGATTTAGGACAAAAATTAATAAATTATAACAGTGGACTAGGGACGAGTAAACTCCAATTGGACTTAATTGGACCCTGTGGTACTCATTTGTGTTTTCAGCAGTGCCAACTTCTCCACAAATCTCAGTCTCACTATATTGGTCATCAGTGCACACGTTTCTGTTTTCTGTGGGTAGTATCCGAACACGAATAAAGGGTCAATTACAATAGTTCACATTTGTCAATTACAATTACACGGCCTCGTAACAGTTGCATGTTCTTAAAAAATAAATGACAATTACACTAATTGTAATTGATTACACAATTACTATTGAAGAAATGTATACAGCTCTGATGGATGACACATTTAATGTAACACATGTACTAGCCCTGATGCATGAGTGTGTCGTTGTGTGATCATCTTTCAGTGTCGAGTTCTTACTTGTCACCATGTGATTGTTGTCATACTAGATGACAGTAATACATCCAGTTACGTATCAGACACTGTCGTTGCTTGCAGATCCGCCAGCAGATGCCAACAACGGGGACCAGTTCTTCAACGCAACGTTTGGGGGTGCAGCCACCATTTCTAACGGTGTACCTGAGTTTCCACCTGCATTTCCACCTGCATTTTTACCTGTAAGTTACTAGCTGTGTTAGCTGGATGGTTCTTTAGGTTTTATTTATTGTAACAACTTAGTACAGCTTCACTCTGGCTGCAGGCAAGATGTGCACCGCATTGCTTCACATTGGCATACTGCTATCTATTCAGTAGAGACACAATTCCAATTTCCCTCTGTCATTTACTTTACTTATACTTTATAGACATCCACACATATACAAGCACACTCCCATGTGCACACACGCACACACACTCCCATGTGCATACACGCACACACATGTATATAACTGAATTTTTATTTACAATGTATTATTTGTACTATCAAAAATGTCCATCCTCCAGATTGGATAACTTGGTAGTTCGTGTTTGCGAAATTTCAGGATACACAACACTATTGCAGAAATATCCATCACTGCCTTGATACTTGGTGCTGCCAGACAATGTGGAAATTCTTATGTGATAGTGGCAGTTAGAATTGCCAGTATCACTCATATGATGTAACTTCAGACACTCAAAGAAAAGATCTGTGACAATGATTGTACGCAGTTATTGGTGTAGTGTTGCGGACAGACAGCTGTACATAATAATTACAGAGGGTAATTTGCATGTAGAAAAGGTAATAGCAGGTTGAATTTTAAACTGAGATGACCCAACCAAGAGGTCATAGATGAACCCCTGAAATACAGTAGATTATAATAAGATTTTGTTGTTTGTATGGGGGTGGTTAGGACCGTATTGGGTTGAGTCAGGGTTCTAAATATGTTAGTGTCATCTGGATGTTAAAAACATGATGCGTGGGTAAACATCTAGCCAAAAATGTCAGGGTTGTTGGCCCAAGATTTGTGTTTTCCTTGCAGAGACAGAAGGGTCAGCACGGCCAGATGGCCGGAGCCATGCCAGGCAATACCAAGCCCATGCCCATCATAAGTAGACAGCCCCCCATCCCCCCCGGGGCGCCACCCCCACCCATGGACCACGTCGCCATGAGGAACCAGTTCATGGCCCTCACAGTTAGTGGCTCCTCACCACAGAGCAAATTCCAAACATCATTTAAGGTGAGTTCTCTTCTTTGCCCCATGCAATAAGTGAGCGGGTGTTGCCATTTCTATGCAAAGAAGAACTGAAAACGTGAAATAATTCTTTATGTGGCACAGGGAAAGATATTAGGTAAATAGTTTAACATAGTATAATACAATTGCAGAAATTACACAAGTTTGGTAATAATGTGGATTCCAGGTGATGTGAATTCAGTACAATTGTTTCTTGCAGCCAATTGAACCACGGCTGATGTACACTGAGTGATGTTGTTTCTTTCACAGCATGGTCGTAACCCTGGGGCGACGGAGTTTGTGCCAAACACGAGTGCGCCACCTAGTGTG
This sequence comes from Lamellibrachia satsuma, assembly GCA_033239005.1. Taxonomy (NCBI): domain Eukaryota; kingdom Metazoa; phylum Annelida; class Polychaeta; order Sabellida; family Siboglinidae; genus Lamellibrachia; species Lamellibrachia satsuma. Next base: position 33,180,294 of record BSQZ01000001.1, on the reverse strand, counting down.
GTCGGTCTAACTCACAGCTCCAGCAGTCCCGCATTTAGCAGCCATCTGGCATCACAGCAGTTCTCCCAGGGCGAGCCGTTCCACCCCAACCCATCAGGTAGTGTACCAAGGGTATATGTGACATCCTGCAAATGATAATATAATATTATATATAATACTTCTAAATATACTCAAATCCCTGTGTCGTTTTTCAAGTTCACCCATAGTAGACATGTATTTTTGTGAATGAATATATGAATTTTTAGAATCATTCAAACATGTTTCTGCCCACTTAGTGCAACCTTTCACATTACAAAACTGCTTTTCTTGGTACTTATTGGTGAACATTTATTACAGTGGAAGAGTTTGTGTTGATGTTTTAGATGGCATAACTGATCAAATTTTATAAACTAAAAATTGGGGAATCATCACAATACATGTTTGTTTTCATAACGAAGAATAGGAGAAACAGAAATCAACAGATTCATTTGGGAACATTGATAGACTGGGAAGTTGCCTTAGAACCTGGGAGATCAGCCACTAATTTTTTAAAAACTTGTCGTGAAGTGTGACAGTGCCGTGTGTGTTTCCCTTGTAGGTATGGTGTTGTCAGCGGGCACTAGTCCCCGGGGCAGTCCTGCCCGCAGTCCCCTAGGCTCCCCCCTCTCAGCCCGCAAGTCTGCCAAGTCTCCCATTTTCTCCATGCAGGTAAGGCAGCTCCCAGGACGTGGCAGTCTACTTGTGGCACAAACTCACTGTGTCCGGGTTGTCATCATCTATTGCACATCCACATATCTACATTCGGGGGCACCCAGTTGCACAATATTTGAGACGTCCCATTCACCACTACGGTTGACTTGGCGCTAAAGAATAAACATTGTCTGTTTTAATTGATTCACAGGTGTACTGTAATCCATGTTATTCTAGCCACATTGTACATGTATTCTAGAGTTATGTTTACTTACTTGCATTTTATTCCAACAGCCTCCAAGGACATAGTGGCATGCAGATCAACATAGACTGAAAGCTCTTCTGTGACATGTCTGTTGTAAATAGCTTCTACTGGCTTTAAGTTTGGATACAGAAATTTGGGTGCACTCCATAAAACAGTTGTGACATGCCCTGAAGTAGTTCCAGTTGTTGCACTGGTAGCATTCACTTGTGGACAATGCCCTAGTGAAGTTCTCAAATATTTGTCATATCTTTGTGTTATCATTACTGCTGATAGACTTGCAATGTCTGTTTTGTTGTCTGGCTTACTAAAGGAAGTAGACCGTAATAAAACAGACACGGCTTCTGGATGAAATGAGAACAAGTTTAAGCAGGTTTTAAATAATGCATTAGCAATCATCATTTTTATATCCCCTGCATTCACAAATTAAATATCTCTTTTTACTGGTGGTTGATTGTGCACAGGAGAACGTTGGTGGCACGACCTACTTCTACACACCGGAGAATCTGTCGACACCACATCATTCAGTGGTGAGTTCATTGTGTGTAAATGTGTGTTTTTGGCTAGAGCCTATTTGGATGAATAGAAAATTAATATTTTTTTTTATTTTGCTACATCAAAGGGTTTTATTGTTCTTCATCTGAATGGCCATTGGTCAAGCTTACTCAAGTATCAATAATGGTGATTCCACAAAACAAATGCAGACTGGCATTTTTGCATTGTGTCAGCTGAAGTGCCATCTGGTAGACAGATTGGAGGTTAAATGGCATCGGTTGTGTGTAATGTCTTTAGACCATCCCTGATGTGAGAAAGTTGTGTTTAGTTTGCAAATAGTGTGGTGACAGTGTCGTGTGGTGTGGTGACAGTGTCATGTGTGGTGTGGTGACAGTGTCATGTGTGGTGTGGTGACAGTGTCGTATGGTGACAGTATCATGTGTGCCCAGGTGATGCCGAACTTCACGATGTACCCTGGCATCCTCCCCCACGTGGCTCATATGCGCATCAAGAGCAACATGCCGCCCTTCTTCCTGCCAGACGAACTCAAGATGGTATGTCTCATTCTCACACATTCTTATTGATTTTATTTATTTAAAGTTCAACTCCAGAATGGTTTGTCTGGAATCCCAGGAAAATGGATAAATAAAATAATATGCTGATATTTAGCTTGGGTAACTTGTGACTGTGTGAACAGCTCTATGTCATGTCACTGTGTGAAGAGCTTTATGTCATGTCACTGTGATCAGCTTTATGTCATGTCAGTGTGTGATCAGCTTTATGCCATGTCACTGTGTGACAGCTTTATGTAATGTCACCATGTGATCAATATACCATATACTGTAAAAAATAATTTAATGCTTTGATTTCATAAAAAACTAAATAAAATGTACAAATGAGCTAACCTATTATAGTAGCTGCTAGGTAGATTTGATTAAAAAAAATTATGATTCTAAAACAAGACACCCTGATAAAATTAATCGAGGATTGTAATGGCATCTGAATGTTTGTACCTTTAGTGTATACAGTGACAAAGGGAACAACATGAAAAATTATGTGAGGAAATATTGTAACAGCCAAGTAATATCTTGTAAATGTTGTAATGTTTTGTAAACTTACAACTGTAGGAAATCCTAAACAGACACGCAATGATGTTGGCTCAAGTTGACCCAGAATTGATGCCAGGTAAGGCAACAGGCGTTAGGTAGAGGCAACATTTCTACCAATACGTTTAATCATAACATACAGTTTTATTTACCTGAACTGGATACTTTTGGAAAAGAAGAAAGTGAAAAATAGTTACGTTATGCAGCCGACACTTTTCTTATGAGCAAAGTTACACTCTCATTTCATTTATTGTCCTGTTGATTTGATAAATGTAGTACATGCTGTATCTCTCTTTACTGTTGTCTTTGCAATATGTTTTGCATATCACGAATTAGGTTCATTTTATGTTAAAATTTGTAGTTTAAATAATATTGCTAAAATCGACAAAGAAGTAACTTTTATCACTTGATCGGGTAACAAAAGTGGGCTGTTGTTGCCTTTTTACATTGATTTAAGACAAATATTTTGTCTGATGGTTTCATCAAAACTAAATAACAAATGTGCTCTAACGAACTAACGTGTAACAATTGATATCAGATAGGTTCTTTTTTTTTCAAAATGAGTAAAACAAGTTGAGTGAAAAACTCGAATTGAGGTAACATTAAAGAGTTGAGGATTGAGGTTTACTATTGTGTGTTTTGTTGTCAGACATACCTCACGAGGTGGACAACTACCATTACGTGTGTCCCTTGGAGGCTGAACCCCTCCACCCCCTACAGAAGTCCAGCACCTTTGGCTACCACACGTCTGTGTACAAGGCCACCAACACCAAAGACGGGCTCACGTACTGCCTTCGTCGCATCCATGGTAGGCATTGAACATAAACCGACAGTCACAAGTTGGGGGGTGTTTATCAGGGGTTGTTGACATTCAGAAAAGTGGGATAGGTGTTAGGGGAGACATGTAAAGTGTTTGAAAATAAGAACTATTTTCAAATAAAAAACAAATAAAGAAAAATATGAAATAAGAATTATTTTAGGGTCTTTTATGGCAATCTGGATCTTTAAAATGACAACAAATAGATACGAAGTAGAGCCAAAACAAAAACCTCAATATTTGTTAAGTTGCATAGGGGTTTTATTCAGTTCTGTGGAGGAAAACCTGCTGTTGTTAAACTGTGTGATACATGAATTAAGAGCTATCATGTTTCAGTTCTCTATCATGAATGTGTCTGTGGTACTCTGTGCGCATGCAGCTATCTTCCACACAGTTGTGTTAGAATGATTTTGTTAGAAAGTAAATTTACCTCATAGGCCTGGTCAAAATCAAGTGTATGGCCCTCATTGATGTGCCTGTTTCTAGGGTTCCACCTCGTCAACACCAAGTGTATGGCCCTCACTGATGTGCCTGTTTCTAGGGTACCGCCTGGTCAACACCCAAGTGTATGGCCCTCATTGATGTGCCTGTTTCTAGGGTACCGCCTGGTCAACACCCAAGTGTATGGCCCTCATTGATGTGCCTGTTTCTAGGGTACCGCCTGGTCAACACCCAAGTGTATGGCCCTCATTGATGTGCCTGTTTCTAGGGTACTGCCTGGTCAACACCCAAGTGTATGGCCCTCATTGATGTGCCTGTTTCTAGGGTTCCGCCTGGTCAACACCAAGTGTATGGCCCTCATTGATGTGCTTGTTTTTAGGGTTCCGCCTGGTCAACACCAAGTGTATGGCCCTCATTGACGTCTGGAAGAAGTTGCAGCACTCCAACATTGTGCAGCTGAGAGAAGTGTTCACAACAAAGGCATTTGGTGACCACTGTGAGTCGCCACTTGTTTTACTCATTTGTTTCATAGTTTTAATACCAGAAAAGTAAATACAAATTGATTAACTCCTGTCTCCTAGTAATATGTTAATAATACACCTGTATTTGAGATTGTCCCGTAGATAATTCCATATTTTACTACTCTGGTCAATGTAGTGTGGTGTTTGTTTTATTACAATGGGTGTTTACTTACTTCAGTAAACATATTGCAAATAGCTAATGGTAATCAGCAATGTGCAGATTGTGTCAACATTGACAACTGTGTTGACAATGACAGCCGTGTTGACAATGAGTCAAGTTGCGATTGACATACAATGGCAGTCGTGTTGAGATTGACAGTCGTGTTGACATTGTCACTGTCTTTCAGCCATGGTGTTTGTGTATGACTACCATCCTCACTCCTTCACCCTGATGGAGCACCACTTTGGCACTGCCCATGTGATGGGGCCAGGCAGTTCCATCACAGCCGCCATCGATAGTCGCTATCCCAACACCTTCCCTTATGGCAGCCACGAAAACAGTGCAAGAGGCTTTGACAAGGGTAAGTCTGTCTTATTGATTATATATCATTGTAATGGATCATCAGGATGGATTCTCAGCAGATTTTGACTTGTCTACTTTTTATGGGCTCTTGGAACAAATATTTTGTTAAATGCCCACTTTGTAGAACAAAGATCATGTATATTTATCAAGTGTATAGTGATGTGTTGTGTTGGTTTCTGCGATGTTAAAATGAGGAAAATGGGGATTTTGATCCTGGAGCCTATTTTATATAATTTGCAAGAGTATATTGTAACTTCTATTTCCCACTGCAGTTGGCAGCACTGGTGGTCGGACGCAGCCGCTACCGCCACTCCAGACGCAGCAGCCGGGACTGCTGGCGGAGAGCCTTATATGGGCGTACGTTGTGCAGCTAAGTTCCGCCCTGCGTACGATCCACGCCCACAATCTGGCATGTCGCGTCATGGATCCGACCAAGATCCTTCTCACTGACAAGTCCAGGCACGTAGCACTTGTGTTGTGTTCTATGGCAGGTGTTTGTAGCAGAGGGATGTAGTATGGCACTGAGCCTGGCGATTTATGGATATGAATAAAAATAATTCAATAAACTTCTATAGCCCAAGTTCAAGGACAGGTTAGGCAACCTCAAAAGTGGTATACATTGTTAAAATTGTCAACAGATGACTATGTTTGGGAGGTAAGGAGGGTAAGCATGGTTAAAGGATGGTTATATAGTGGGGTGATTTAAAAAAAATTGTCCATTTCTTTGTAAGTATTTTGAAACAAATTGTGGACACATGCCTGGTCCAGATCACGAAAGCAGACACTGACAAATGTGTGGAGTCAGCTGACGCTAGGGTTACCTTGACCGTCGTTTTAACTAGACCGTTGTGTTACCTAGACCGTCGTGTTAATGTTAACTAGACCGTCATGTTACCTAGACCATCGTGTTACCTAGACCATCGTGTTGTAGGATTCGTCTCAACTGCAGCGGTATCTTTGATGTGATCAGCTTTGACGTGAACCAGTCCAATCCCCTGGCCATGATGCCCCACTATCAGGTAACTCAACACCCCACACCTGGGTGGACAGAATACAGATTTATATTATAATAAAATGTAGATGATACGGTTAAGAATGTACAAAGAAATGTGTGCGCATAACAGAATTATCCAGAATGTTGTTATAAAACAGCCATTTATCCATATGCATTCCATGGAAAAGAAAAGGAATAACAGTCCAGGCAATGCAGCAATATAAACAATCGGCCTCGAACTAAACTCTACAGGTTTAACATGTTTATGTTGAATAAATAAAAAAAATGAAATGACAACTTTGTATGCACTGAATTGTCACCAATTGGTTAAATGTGGTTGACCAGGTGATGTTGTTGTTTACCAGGTGATGTGGTTGTTGACCAGGTGATGTTGTTGTTTACAGCAGGAGGACCTTGTGTCACTGGGCAAGGTCGTGCTTGCTCTAGCATGTAACTCGGTCGCTGCCATCCAGAGGGAACACATCCACAACTCGATCGAACTTGTCAGTCGCAACTACTCCATGGATCTGAAGAACCTCATTCTGTCAGTGACGTAGCGTGTAACATCTCTGTTAATGTACAACTATGGAACTATATATTAAAAATGATTTAGCAAAATAATGAAATAAAGAATACTTTGACCAAATACTACCTCAGCAACCTGAGAAATTATTATAGTCATGGCATCCACTGTCAACAATGTAAATCTGCAGATACTGATTTTATGATTACCCTCCTTTCATTTTGGAGGTCGTTTTAAGTGAGGTATTCTATTGTATAGCATTTCAACTTGACATTAGTATACACTGCTACACTCAACAGAACCCACAAATGTCTTGCTTGCATTTCAAAGCTTGGGCAATTTTGATTATTCCACCTTGCCTCAGTTCACTCATCTGTGTAAATGAGTACCTGGCTACAGACTGAGGTGGATAAATAGTCATGCAGTAATTGCAGAGTGGCTGAATGCTTCCCAGTGATGTTGAGTTGGCGTTGGAATGAACAGGTCTGCCAGGGGGTTAAGCATAAAGCGCTTTGAGTGGTCCCAATGAATGGTTACTGCACTATGTAAGGACATACCTTTTTACATACAAAGATGTTGGTAATTGTTAATTCGTGGATGTAGAAATGTGATGCTAATCTTGCTGTCTCCAGGTATCTGCTGACGAATCAGAACAGGATGAGAAGTGTCAATGACATCATGCCTATGATTGGTGCCCGCTTCTATACGCAGTTGGACGCAGCACAACTGCGAAGTGACGCCATAGAGAATGAGCTGTCTAAGGTAGCAAACTCGTGCAGTCAGTGATTCTTATGTTGGACTTAAGCACTTTACCACTGACAGTAATCTTGAACCCATTTGATCATTTTCTGTGTTATACTTGTACATAACCATGTAGTAATTATAATTATATATTAACTGCTATTTCAAAATTCCACCTACACCTCTTTAGATATCACTAAGTGCTTTACACTGAAGTGTAATGCGCTTTGAACAGTTCCAAGGACTGGATACCTTGCTATATAAGAATGTACTGTACAGGTCTGGGTCTAATTTGATTTATTGACTACTTTTATGTATTCATTTATTTATATACATTTTAATGCTGTATTATTTTATTTTATTTAACATTAAAAAGGTATATATACTTTCATGTAGTATTCAACCTCTGTGGCTGCAATCCCACATAAACTTAGTGTTATTGTATAGATAAAACAAACGAAATATGATTGATGCAATAAAAATTATACATTTTCTAGGGCTCATATAATTTTAATGAGAGTTTATTTGTTAGCATATTTGTCTTTTTTAAGTGATAGTTTGGCATATAATTGAGAGATTGTACATGTTGTGAGGTCTCTATTTCAGGAAGTGGAAAACAGTCGATTGTTTCGACTCATCAGTAAATTTGGTGCAATCAACGACAGGCCAGAGTAAGTGTGGTTACCTGCATAAGTTGATCAGCAATATTCAGTTCGTTAATAAGACAATTAATGTCTTTCTTGTAATAACTCCTCTATTTCTTTCTGCATTGATATAATTTGTGTTTTTAAATTGTTTTAACATTTTGAGTTTCTGCTTTATTTGACAGTAGTTCCAGGATGTGGACTTATAAATAATTTGATTCACAAACAATTAAAAAAATCATTTGAGTTTAACTAAAAAATCACATTCATATAAATTTGTTTACCTACAAACAGAAGCCTGTCTTTAAAATTGCCTACACTAAAAGTACCAAATATATTTTAATACAACATTTTTGAAAGGGTTTCTGCATATAGCTAGAATAAGATTTCATGAAATAAAATTATTTTAATAAAAATACTGTGTCTTATTTAAAAATCATGATTTTGTCTACCTTGTGTCATCCGTGTTATGCTTCCACAGGTTCCAGATGGACCCGGCGTGGTCAGAGACGGGCGATCGCTATATCCTGAAGCTGTTCCGCGACTATTTGTTCCACCAGGTGGACGAAAATGGGCAGCCGTGGCTCGACATGGCCCACATAGTGCAGAGTCTCAATAAGGTGTGTTTGTACATTCATTTTTAATTTAAGCAGGTCACAATAGTCACAGTTTTAGATAGCTGTTTTTCACAAAATTGGGGTTTCAATTAGGTAAAAGGCTGGACCGCATTAATTATTGTGAAACAATGGCAGGTGAATGTGGTACCTCATATGCTACACATTTGTGCAGTGAAGATGTTTAAAAAGATAAAATTTATAATGTATTACATTATTTTATGAAAGAACTGTGTACCTTGATAATCTTCTCTTACCAGTCGATATATTGTGCTTGGTTTCTTGATATTACTTTCTAAAAGTTTTGTCCTCTTGTTTACCTGTACACTGCTGCGATGTGTGCAAGGTCTGTGTGACAACACTGTCAGTCTTATACTGACCGCTTCTTGTCCACTTATGTATACATTCCTCACTGGACATTCTTTGTTGTTCCAGCTGGACTCTGGGGTTTCGGAGAAGATATGTCTAATGTCAAGAGATGAACAAAGCATCCTGGTTGTGTCCTACGGCGAGCTCAAGCAATGTTTCGAGTCCGCATTTGCCGAACTCATTGGGTCCTAGTGGACAACCACGTCAAGTGTGGTACATGTATGCAGGCCGCGGTCCTGTAGCGACAGAGGCAGTTATATTCAAGTTACGAACTTGACCGTGTCGAGAGGCAGCTTTATTGGGCCATCAACCCATGTATGCAAGCATTGACAGCTTGTTATCTCTTGTGAGTCATAGTCCACCAAACAGTCAACAGGATTCTGTTGCAGCTAAAGATGGGAGCAGTGAATGTATCCAGTGCCCGAAATGGGAGCAACAATTGTGTCCAGTGCAGGAAATGGAAGCAGCGATTGTATCCAGTACCAGAAATTAGAGCAGCGATTGGTTCTAGTGAAAGCAGCTAACTTGAAATGGTGAAAAAAGAATGTTTAGCTCTTGAAAGGATGGCGTAATCACCAACCATGCTATTGCTAATAATATACATTTGTGATATCTCACCCGAAGCAAAATTCTGTCAGACTGCATTTTGCTTTGATGCTGCTGTCTGACACACTGCCAGTTAGTAGACCTGTCATTGCACAGATATGTCACGTCAACCAGATTGACAGCTGTTATTGCACTGACGTCACACATTTCAGCAGTGCATTTGGCACTGTACTAGTGAACTAACTTCAATTTGTTGCATGTGGACAGTCAGTTTGTTGGCATATTTTCTGTGTATTGCGCTAACTGTAATGAAATGACTGTTGTTGATTCTTGTAAACGACCGTCACGGTCATGTGCTTACACTTCTTGCATTTACAGTTGAGAGAAAGTCGTGTGGATTGATGCCAATTTGTGACGTTTCTAATGTCGTTGACAAGCTTGAAGACACCTGCAGGTTTAAAGTATTTTCCTACAAATTCTTTCATATCTGATTTCAACTGTGTGACTGTAGAACCAGGTGACTGCCTGGATAAGCAGTGAAGTTAGAGGATCTGTGATGTGGACCCGTGTCAGAGATGTATTGTAGGCGATATGGAGCATTTAGTGTGGAGAGGAGCGTTTGTTTATTGTATTGTACCTTAGAACTAATGGGGTGTCAAAATCGTCTTCAAAAAGTAAAGTTTTTTCAACTGTAAATACATTTGTTTTGTAAAAGTTAGTTTTTGCATTTTTAGTATAAAAGCATAAGTTCAATCAAAGACTGGTAATTTCTGTTATTCTGATTACCTTTTTGAATGCACTGGGAACACAAGCCCAAATCTTGTAAATTGATGCACCAAATGTTTAGCCCTTGATCCAATAGTTCATAACCTTTGTCCTTTGATACTGCCAAATCATGGATCGACTGTGACCGGCTTCCTTGCATATCTCCCCAGGGGGCACTATGAGCAGACATTTTGCATCAGTAATCCCTGATATGGCATTTTTCAGTGTCGTAAGGAAACATAATGTTGAGGAATATGTGTAAATATATTTTATCTTCTGCCAACTTCTGCAAAGATCTATTATTTTATCTGTGTCAGTCAGTGACAATTGTAAGTCTGTAAATGAAGTCTCGTCCATGACCTGTTGTAATGGGTTCATCTAACCCATGTCACAATCAGTTCACTTGGGATATGAATACTTGGGTATGGTAGCTTAATGTGTAAGACTGTTAATTTGAGTAAGGTGACAAGTAAGGGTAGCTTGTGTTGCTCCATTGTGTCCACAGAGTTGAGATAAGTTAGCCATCTACTACACAGAAGGTCCATTAAGTATTTCATGTGGTTGTCATTCTCTATGACATGTGACAATGTCAATGGTTGTTACTGTGTCATCAAGTGAGCTGTGTCATCACCAACAGATGATGACAGTTATGTACCAGACACAGGCAGCATGTGACACTCGATTGTATTTAGCCTGTCATGTTTGACACAAACCAGTCGAGTGTGTATAAAGGTATATAATGTCACTGTAAAATATACAGAATGCTATGATTAAAAAAATTATAAAATACAAGTAAAAGTAAAATGTTGGCGTCTTTGTGTTCTTCACTTTATCTTGTTCATAACTGTCATATAGTTTCTCAGGAAAACAACGTGACAGTGGAGTTTGTAGCATATAACCAACCTATGATGTACACAAGTCAAGTCTACAGACATGTTATGGTGACCTAGTCTTATTGATTGCCATCTTAATGTATAAATCCACAAAAGCAGATCTTGTTTTGCAAGGTGACTAACAACATGTCAACGTGCATTGAAGACGCTTTGCAACTGACTCGATTTGTAACACTTTCCCTGTAGATCCCATCCCATCTAACTGAAAATCGGTGTCTTCCTGTACAGAATGACACTGCTACGGTCTGTGGTTCTGTCCTGAATGCTGCTGCTTTCAGCTCATCATTCCAACTGACCACACCAGTGAACATGTAAATGTGTTTGACCGCTACAAGGTCACGACTAAGTATCAGGTTGGAGCCATGTATCTGTACAGAGAGGCCGGTGTATCACAGAGAGGCCGGTGTATCACAACAGCGGGACTTCCTGTATAAAGAAAACGGGTTGTCCATGCTCTCTGAGTTAGAACACTGTCTCCTTGACATTGTGATTCATGTAGCAATGTCTCCTAGCTACTGTTAGTAACCATAGCAACGTCTTTGGGCAGTGTTGGGCTACAAGCCCCATGGAGGTGAACCAGTGCTGGGTTCGTTCATGTCTGTGTCGGCCTACAACAGAAACGAGACTAGCTGAGAAGTGGAATATTTATGACGATGGTGCACAGGAAACTAAATATATTTCAACAGATTCTTAATAATATGCCAGAATAATTAATACACCTTAAATTTAACAACACAGAAACTACTGATAAATTACACGACCTTAATTACATCATAGGTGACCCTGTATTTTTATGCCGATTGAACTCAGATTATTTGGTGTAGCCTTGTTCGTGTATTACCATCTAGGATATAATACCAATAAAACTGAAATAATTTCAATTGAATGTTTAACAAAACAAAACGATTTTGTAACATGGTGAGATATCATTCACTGTTCTCACAGAAAACAAAAACGTCACTGCTGAATGTGTAAACATGGCTCACATCGTCGGGTGAATCATGATCCTCTATCATGTCTGCGTCCAACTCATCGTCGTCATTCGTGTCGCTTTCATCTTCAATGTCTGCATCCTCATCTTCATCCTCTTCGTCTTCTTCCTCTCCTTTGTGCTGCAAGATGTGTCAACTGACATGTCAACATACTGACGTGTCAACTGACATGTCAACATACTGACGTGTCAACTGATATGTCAACATACCAATACTGGATTCTCCAGAGAGAATTTACTATAATTACATTGCCACCAACTTTAAGCGTGAGCAAAATTAGTACAATTGTGTGAGTATTTAAGGTCAGACAGCCCAAATGTCATTGATGTATGATTTTGTACACAACAAACAAAATTGGTTACACAGGGAGAGGCGTGTTGTGTTAGTAGCTGTTTCATTTAGAATTCTACATGTTATTGATGTCTTTCTCACACAACAAATTGCGTGGTAATGGTATTACACAAATGATGTTTTGAAATTTTCCATAACAGCAGACAATATTACCACCTCTACGCTCTCACTGTTGTTGCTAATTACGCTAGTGGGGCGTGGTTGTCATGTGATAGAGCGTTGGACATTTGGCCGAGGGGAAGAGACGTTGGTCCCTTCTACATGGTGTCTATGCCGGACCTGGGGCAGGTACATGTGTATCTGTATGGTTTGTATCTAGATATATTTTTCTAAGTATCTGTATCTGTATCTAGGTACTTTTGTTCAAAATGAAAAGTATCTATCTAGATACAGTGACAATGTATCTGAATGTTCAGATACTTTTCAGATACAACGTATATCACAGATTTTGCTGGAAATATTTCATTGGTGAATTGCAATTAGATAGAGAAGCCAGTAGTTACTCACAGTCTGGAGTAGGTAAAAAAATTTGGTGAAGGAATATTGCTTCATTGATGATTATATATTTAGTAATTATATTTGTTTCATGTTTTTAAAAGCAATTAGCAAAGCCATTTGGATCATTCAAAGTCATTCATATGGAAATCTTGAGCAGATCATGAAGTCACACATGTCAAACATGAAATAACATCATAGCAATTGAGTTTACTCTGATGCTTGCCATGTGAATCATATAAAAGGTGAGATGTTCATGTCAGTGTCAGTATTACCAGTTGACGCTGATCAAACCATCTCTCTGATATTGACTTGATAAATTTATTTAACCATGGGTATTAGAAAGATGAACTGAGAGATTGATGATTATACTATGTATGATATTGCCTGAATAAAATATTAAATACATATTCAGCGTTTTCTCCCTGACAGTGTTCAAAGCGGTATTGAAAATGTATCTGTATCTAGATACATTTAAAATTCATGTATCTGTGACATTTCCAATGTATCTGTATCTTATCTAGATACATTGGTGATGTATCTGCCCCAGGTCTGGACTCTATGCCAGGGGAAGTAAAAGATCCTACACAGGGAAATGGAACAAACCTGTCATGGACTCAGTGCGTCTGACAGAGCTGGTGATCTCGATCTCCTAAACTCACTACTACCTCCCAGTTTAGCTGTCATCAGCTGATTAGCCGATACGATAAACCTTTCAATAGAAGTAACTTAGGAGACAGTCTGCTTTAAATAAGCATTGCTTGGAAGAAAACATACCTCCGCTGATGTTCCAATGGGGACAATGTCGCCATGTTTCTTTGCCAAAGATTGTAACTGCAACACACAATTTAATAAATCATATTGTACCGATTTTAAATTACTCCTCATGAGTAAATATTGTGCACAAATTTGCTTCAAATGCATGAAATAAAATCCTGCACATACTTGGCCTTTACTTAGCCTTAGGCAACCTTAGCTGTATTAGACTAGGCCAACGTCGTTTCAACTTTTTTTGGAAGAAGAGTATAACCAGAAGAAGGTAGACTGAAGCCAGTTTCAGTGACAGTGTGTCAGTGACAGTGTAACTTGTATTGTAAGAACTTCCAATTACCCAATCCTGGTGTTCCTCTTCGAGTTTTGACAACTCATTTTCGTCATCGCATGGCTTGTCGACATTAAACCACAGACGATCGATGACGCGAGGAAGCAAACTGGGAAATAGCAGCGGACCTGACATGTCTTTTTGAATGTTATGGAAAGTCCGCCAGAGGGTCCATGAAAAATATATGGCCTACTCATAATATGCTGTATCTTTTGTTTAACTTCAATACATTTGTAAAGGTTTGCGTGATAAAAATGTAGGACATATCTCGTATATTTTAATAATTCAAATGAACACGATTTAGCAGTTTCCTCTTAAATACATTAAATTAACTCCACCACAATAGTTGCTCCCAACGCTGTAGGACAGGTCGAAAATTGCCTACGAAGCATATGGCCAGTAGGGAAAATATCGGGCCACATGTTGAACAACTGAAGTATCTGGTTGTTTACTGTAATATATAGACTTTAAAATGAGTACAAAGAACAATAACAAGCTGCCGAATAACCTTCCACAGCTACAGAACTGGATTAAACGTGATGCCGGATCATATCATGATGAAGTACGTCTGCGTAACGGGACATTTCATAAATTTCTATATTATCGCCCGTCGTGTAGTAATTGAAACATAAAATTGTGTTGACTAGTAAGATTAGAGAAACCCTTCTCTAGCCATTTATTGCTTATTTGTTTCACCTGTGTCATACTCACATTGGAGAACAACAATGTTATGTGGAATCAAGCTGGAAATTATCTAACATATTTGAACGTCGCAGACGCAGTAAATGATCATGGATGGACACCCCCCTCTCCTCTGGCTCTGCCAAGCCTCAGTACACACCGACAAATATCATCCCAGATGGTTCGACCCATGACGGGTTCGGCTCACGCTGACGGATTGTTCAGCTCAGTTGTTTCAGCCTATGTAAACGGTCGGTTCAGCCCACTTCACAGCATCAACCTGTTCTAGTATAAATCACCCTGTCAGTGCCAGCCTTCCTGTGACTGTGTGTCAATGTGCCAACCATCAGGAAAATGCAACCCTTGCACAGCTTCCACATCCTCTAAAGTTGACAAGTTTCTGTATATAGTTACACTTTTTTTATTTTATTGTCCTCGTTTTTATCACCTTTCATAACTTATTATATTTTTTATTTGCTGTTGACATCACACACTGCACAAATCCAGGTTTAGCTGTGAACACCTGTAGAGAGAATACTACATCAAGCATCAACACCAGTAGTGGATTTGGGTACGGTCGTTTTCGCGCCCACCAATAGTGTTTTTGTAAGTGACTGAGTTCTAAATTGGTTGTTTCGGCACATGTCTTATGCAGGGTGTATATGTAGTGCAGTAGTTGTAAGTTGAATAGTATTAATCTGTGATGCCCATTTTGATTTATATCTTTGGTGTTAAATTACATCCCTTCAACAATGATCAATGCTTTCAAGACAGTGTCTGTGTCGGCCTACAACTGTGTTATGCTCAGTTGACATTCATTGTTTCAGTTTCGTCAGCAGTTCCGCCACTATGAGTCGACGCTGCAGGTGTTTCTCCTTAAGCCATCCGCCTTCAACGAGACTCTCTCTCAGCTCGTCATGTTTCTTGCTCAGGTTAGATAAATTTTTCATCCCCATGTTGATCATGTTCAATGTTGCTTGAATCACGAGATTACATAATGTTGTTCTGAATAGCAGTTTTGTAGTAATAATGATAATAAAAGCCGTTGTCTGTGCCACAAATCTGGCAGAGCTCTGTTGCCATTCAGAAGCACGTTACAGTATTAAAACATTTATTACTAAAAAAGTTGTGTATCATATTGGACTTCTCAATAAAATTTAGTTTGTG
The DNA here is from genome assembly GCA_033239005.1 of Lamellibrachia satsuma. Taxonomy (NCBI): domain Eukaryota; kingdom Metazoa; phylum Annelida; class Polychaeta; order Sabellida; family Siboglinidae; genus Lamellibrachia; species Lamellibrachia satsuma. The sequence goes on along the minus strand of BSQZ01000001.1, from coordinate 33,164,583 downwards.
GGGATTTATTCAACGCACTGATTTCAGAATATATTTCTTTCCATGTTTTTGTTGGAAATGCAGCAGCAAGCATAATAACATAATAACATAATTCCAGCCAAACAAGTTTGAATCAACATTAATATAGTAATTCTGGTGTGTCCACAAGGTGTCTCAGTGCTACCCCGAGGATCTAGCAGGATTCCCACAACAGCTGAAGGATATTCTGCACCAGCACTCGACTGTCCTCGACCCAGAGATGAGAATGGTGGGTGGAGACAGCTAATGGAGTAGAACCTGAACTCATCCAATTGCACTAAATCTAATGTATAAAAATTGCACTTCTAAACAAATTCCACTCATTTACAGTTACACTTCTAAAAAATCAAATAAATTACACCAACAGTTCAAAAAAAATGTAATCACTTAGAGTGACAGCATTTCTATTACAATTTGATAATGGTTATCTCGGACTAAATGTCATTAAGTTTTTGTTAATTCCATGTTATGAATATTTCTTTGACTGTGTAAGTTTAACAGGTGTTATAATTAAGTTTAAATTTTTAGTTTGTGTGAGACAGCAGTTTTGATTTTCTTCTTTTTTATGAGTTTTTTCGGGTAAAGTTTGATGTGGAAAAATAGTGTAATTAATTGTAATTGGTGTAACTGTTGCAATTACACAAAACTAAATCAATTACAAATACAGTATTTTGTCTGTAATGAATTACAATTATGTGATGAGACCCAGTCCTGGGCGCAGCTACAGCAGTAGTTGACAAATGTAGCTGAATATCTGCAAGTGTGAGATATATCTACAGTTCCACATGTTTAATTTCTCTTTCATGATGTCTTTAAAATCTTAAATGTAATTTTTTTTTAATCTGATATATACAGATAGTCCTTATTTTATATTGCTAATTTACAAATACCACAAAAGTGTAGGTAAGGTAAAGGTAAAGTCATCCCCCAGGCATTACGCCTTAGGAAGTAAAGGTAAAGTCATCCCCCAGGCATTACGCCTTAGGAAGCCATGAAGGCTTATATGGCCAGTGCTTAAACCTGGTTTCTGTAGTGCGAAGCAACTTAGAGTGCAGTTATACTGACTCTCCTGGACGGGACACTAGTCCATCGCAGGTACCTTCCAAAACAGTGTTTGTACTCATTTGCAGCTGAGTAGACTGAGGCAAAGTAGGGTAAACGAAATTGCCTAAGCTTCGAAAACGAACCTTGAACTCACAACCCTCGAATTTAGAGTACAACACTTTAACCACTAGGCCACGGCTGCTCCCACCACAAAAGTGTACAAATACAATAAATATAATTTAACTCATGACATTGGATGTATTTGTACATCTTTTGAGAATATCAGTCGATATAATGTTGCCTGCGCTTAATACTGTCTACGTGTTGTCACAGACACTATGTCAGGCATTGATCCTGATGCGTAACCGTGGCCTGGTCACCCCCACATTGCTCCTGGAGCTCTTCTTTGAGTTGTTCCGCTGCCAAGACACACTGCTACGCAAGACACTGCGTAATTACATCGTTCAGGACATCAAGAAGATCAACGTCAAACACCGCAATGCCAAAGTGAACAGAGTGAGTTATGTCTCTTATCTTCCTTCTACTTCTTGTCATTTTATCTCTGGTACTGCTTGTTGGACATAACATTTGCTTGTAGCTATTTAGAATCCCGTTTAGAGCAGACATAGTTTCTTTTTAGCTCAGAAATGTAAAGATACTGGTATTCCTGAATTAGGATTCATAAAGGAAAATGGTGTATGGCATTAAAGCTATCCCACAATGCCCCTGACTCTGCAGAGTGCATCAGCTCATTCAGCTGTTCTCGAAGCTTGCTAGAAGAAACATTGATTAAAGCTGCAATAAATTTCACGAGGTGATATCGTTGTGTATGACCAGCTGATGCTGCTGCATGTGTGCAGATTTCAGCTTGATCTGTCCTATGTAAACCGTTGATGCGATGCATCACCGTTGACTCGTCCCAGTAACAGTGTTGCCTTGGGTAAACTCGACTTAACACTGCAATAAATATGTGCAGCTTAGTTTTGAGAGTTTAAAAAAAATTAATTCTATCTTTTCTTTCAGACTTTACAGAATTTCATGTACACTATGCTGAGAGACAACAATGCTATAGCTGCCAAGATGTCTCTGGTGGGTAGGACAAGGTGACAAGGTTGAAACAATTCAACACTGACTGGTGTCAATTATTTGTGAATAATTCAGTATATCTAGTTAATGTCCTTATTAGGTGGTCAGAATTATTTTCCTTAACATTTAATTATGATTACTTTATTCAACTGAATGCACACCTGGGTCGAATACTTTTTTTTAATATTTGTAGATGAATATTTTCATAATTATTCAAGTATGACTGTCTTGTAAAGTATACAAATATGTTTCATATCTTGCAAATTTAAAAAAAATATACAAATATGAATACTTTATGAAGTATTTGAATACAAATACATTCTAATACATGAACAAAACATTATATGTAATGAATGAAATATAAAATAAATTTATTATATGTTAGTTTGAGATATGAGTGATTGATTTCTTTACACAGGATGTCATGATTGAACTATATACCCGAAATATTTGGAAGGACTCCAAGACGGTCAATGTTATCACAACAGCCTTGTTCTCTAAGGTTACCAAGGTCAGTGTGTATGTTTTCAGCAAATATATGTGTAAGTCCTAGTACCAGATTACATGTGTGCATTCTTAGCAAACAAGATGAGTTACATGAAATAGTATATAATAAAATTGAATAAAAATTCCTTCAGATGTGACACGACAGTGTTCGCTAGTGTTGGCACTGATTAAACTCTGAGGAAGGTGTGTATAATCGTGGCAATAAATAAAGCAAAAGTAAATTAAATCTTTAGAAATGAGATGAGACATGACTACGATTGCTGGTGTTTGCAGTGATTGTGTGTTTGAGGGTACTAAAAGTCTATGTACCATTCCATCTGAAGTGGACTTTTTAAATAGGAGCATTCTGTGTCTCTAGCTGGTTGTTGCTGCCTTGAAGTTCTTCCTCGGCCACGATGAGGAGGAAGAAGAAGAAAGCGAGAGTGAGGATGATGAGGTAATGGAAGTATGAGGTCATTGAGGGAACACAAATTATTTTGTTATAACGAGGTAACTGTAGTAATGAGGTAACTATAACATTGAGGTTATTGTGACATTGCGGTAACAATGATATTGTAATGACAATGCAGACTGCAAAGACAGAACCAATGCTGTCCTGTGTGTGATTGAATTAGTTGGGTCCATGACTGCTGTTGTCTTCAGGTGAATAAACGGTCGGCCAGGGAACTTCTGTTGGCGAACCGTGTTGCGAAGAAGACGAAGAAGAGGCACAAGAGAATGGAGCGAGCTCTGACTGTTCTCAAAGTACGAGTTCCACTTGAAACAGGGGTTCCCAAAGGGGTCAAAGGACCCCTGGGGGGCTGCCATATATTTCCAGTGGGTCCTTGGCAAACATGCAAAATTATTTTAGAGCAGAACATTCCGTATGAAACACATGAATGTACACAATATGTACACACAAACTATATGTAGATATATGCAATATTTGTATGCTTTTCATTTATCCCTTTGTCATCATTTGATAATCATCATGCCAGGCCAGTGTTAATGTCAAGGTCTGCAAGTGGATGTGTTTGTGACATGTGGACGTGTTTGTGACATGTGGACATGTTTATGACAAGTGGACGTGTTTGTGACATGTAGACGTGTTTGTGACATGTAGACATGTTTGTGACTTGTGGACATGTTTATGACAAGTGGACGTGTTTGTGACATGTGGACATGTTTATGACAAGTGGACGTGTTTGTGACATGTGGATGTGTTTGTGACAAGTTGACATGTTTGTGGCAAATGGACATGTTTGTGGCATGTGGACGTGTTTGTGATATGTGGATGTGTTTGTGACAAGTGGATGTGTTTGTTTGTTCCAGAAACACAAGAAGAAGAAGAAGGCGGTGGTCTTCAACTTCTCGGCCATCCACCTCATCCATGACCCCCAAGGTGAGGAGGCTGTGTACTCTGTGTACCTTATATCTGGTGGTCCTGTGATGTCAATACAGTAGGAGTATTACAGCAATGTAGCAGTTGTCAAAATGTCTCATTTATTAAACTAAATAACATTGTCAACTACGTCGGCCGCGTATGTCTGTAAATTATTCATGACTGGCGCATTTCTGGAAGCATTTGAAGAAGAATATATTTACTGATTTCGGGGTGTTTTCGTTTAATAATTTGCTTGAAATTTGTCATAGTTTGAGGTAAAACTGCAGGAATAGATACAATGGTTGATGGAGTTGACTCTCATCGGTGAAGTTATTAATGTGGATGCTCGTTTGGCGTAGGTTTGGCAGAGAAGTTGTTCCGACAGCTTGAGTCGTCAAATGAAAGGTTTGAGGTGAAACTACTCATGATGAACCTTGTGTCTCGACTCATTGGAATCCACCAGGTACATCTACTTCTGACATGGTCCCCTTGATGATACACATCATACTAATGAAGTGTTGCCTACATCATTTTTCACAAGTTCTCTTTTCTAAAGAATCTTACGATCGAAGATTTGTGTGACACAAGCTTGAAGCACATTTTTTATGATTTCTGATAGTTTCTTGCTTCTTAATGTGGTTTGTAGACATTCCTGTTTTGTTACCCTTCCCATATAGCAGTGTTACCCTTCTCATATAGCAATGTTACCATTCTCATATAGCAATGTTATCTCATATAGAAATGAGTTGTTGGGTTTTTGGTTACATAGATAATAGGACAGATTATTATGTAATGTTGGGGACACCTGTTGATTGTGGAAACTAATTCCATAGAAGAATACAATTGCATGTGACCAGCTCAGGTTAATTTGTAAATTAAAAAAATGCCTTTTATCTATATTTTATGAAAATGGTTGTGTGTGAAATGGCTACGGTATTGCACTGATGATACGATATGCAGCCAGTATGGAGATTATCATTATGAGTCTGTAGGGAGGTATCATTATGAGTTTGTAGGGAGGTATTATTATGACTCAATTTATGAGTCTGTAGGGAGGAATCATTATGAGTATGTAGGCATCATTTCTCCACGGTCTGTTGCCAGCCAGTTACAGTGCTCTCATTTGTGTGTTTCAGTTATTCCTCTTCAACTTCTACCCATTTGTTCAGAGGTTCCTGCAGCCACACCAGCGCGGTGAGTGAGTTAAGGACGATCGGAGAACACACTCATTTATCTGTGGTTTATTGTGTGCAATGAAAAATAAATAAACTTTGCCAAATTGGTAAAGGTTTTTGTATGTGTACCATGAACCATGTATAAATCTTCCTAATGTTTAATTGATGTCAGAAATGTGTGCATGTTCACTTCTACTTAGAACAGCCATATTTATATTTGATGAATGTTTCATGTTTCCTTCAGAGGTAACTAGAGTCCTGGTATACGCAGCACAAGCCAGTCACGAACTTGTCCCACCGGAGGTAAATGTTAAACTTGTTACAATGGAGGTAAATGTTAAACTTGTTCCAATGGAGGTAAATGTTAAACTTGTTACAATGGAGGTAAATGTTAAACTTGTTCCAATGGAGGTAAATGTTAAACTTGTTACAATGGAGGTAAATGTTAAACTTGTTACAATGGAGGTAAATGTTAAACTTGTTACAATGGAGGTAAATGTTAAACTTGTTACAATGGAGGTAAATGTTAAACTTGTTACAATGGAGGTAAATGTTAAACTTGTTCCAATGGAGCTAAATGTTAAACTTGTTACAATGGAGGTAAATGTTAAACTTGTTACAATGGAGCTAAATGTTAAACTTGTTTACATTCAACATTTTGTTGGTGTAATTGTTAATGCCATGGAAAGGTATTTACATTATTCTTCCTGTAAAAATAGTCTTCCATGCTGCAGTAAACTGTTGTATCGTGTCTTATTATAAGTAGTAAAAGCAGTATTTTAATTCTACAGTAGGCCTAGTAACTTGGCTTACACTGTGATTATTTAGAAAATCACTGAAACGCCCAGTGTTGTAACAGGAATTGATTGTTAGACATAATGAAAAAGGCTGAATTGGAACACCATTTTAATAAAGACATATATAGAAAGTGTACTTGACTGACCATTTTTCATTATTTTGTAGCTAGCTGTGGTCAGAACAATTTAGAGTTCCATCAATTCAAGAAATTCCAAAATTAATTCTGAAGACGAGTTTAACATAAATTACTTTCACTAGTGGTTAGTTGCTCCAACTGACCAACTATCGTTTATTGTGTTTGTCTTTTAGATTCTTGAGTCAGTTGTTATGACGATTGCGAACAACTTCATCACGGAGAGAAACTCCAGCGAGGTGATGGCCGTGGGGTAAGTACAGGGGGGTAAGTAAGGCAGGGGTGGAAGAGGGGGAGGGAGACAGTCACAAGGCACAATCCCGATTGTAAAAGTTTGACACAGTCAATCGTCAGTTTCCATAAAGGATTATTCTGTTCATGTGCTGGCTTGGTTCTGTGAGTGCTCACTTGGTGTCGCCACTGTTTGCAGGTTGAATGCGGTGCGTGAGATCTGTAATCGTAGTCCACTGGCGTTGAGCAGTGACCTTCTGCATGACCTTGTGGAGTACAAGACGTACAAGGACAAGAGTACGTACTCAGTGGCTTGTACTTGTTCTTGTAGTCCTGTACATTATTTCTCCTAAAAATTTATTTTTTATGCTTGCCTACGTCCACTGAGGAATATGTGTGCATGCTTGCATGCATGCTTGCATGGGAGCATGCCAACTGCGAACGAGGACAACTTTTGTATTTATTTGTTATGTGGTACTGTATTTATTTATTTTGATGTACAATGTTAACTATATACTTATGATTGTGTGTGTGTACACAATGACAGTGTGCGCTTCTACTGCATACCTATGAATGGGCTGATTATGGATATATGGTGCTTTTCAAATTTTTTTAATTACGAGGACTTATGTTTAAGACGTTTTTGTTATTTATAGTTGTCACCGGTGCATGTAACAAATTATTGTGCATTTGCAATATTACAAGGTCACATGCAACTGTTACTGCAAATCAGTGTGTGAACATGGTGACCTTTGGTGTGTGTGTGTGTGTCTGTAGGCGTGATGATGGCTGCCAAGTCTCTCATACAACTGTACAGGGAGCGGAACCCACAGCTGCTTCACAAGAAAGACCGCGTAAGTGTCGTTTGTTGACCAATGATTTTATTCACTGAGGACAATTTGTTAATGATAATGAAACTTATATAGTATCTAAATACTCTGGAAGTTCAGCCAGAATCATGAACAGGGACATGCATAAGTAATCATCACATTTCTATTTACATAATTATTTATTAATTTTTGTGCAAACTGAACTGAAATCAGTTATATTTATTTTCTGAGCAATTTGATATTCTACTAAATTTAATAATATTTATGCAAGTCTTGAAATTATTTGAAAAAAGCAATCTATGAACAGTGACCTATATTGGCGTCTACTCGCAATGGGGCGTCTCTGTATAGGGTAAACCCACGGAGGCGATGCGGGAGTGTCACCCTCTGGACTACGGGGAGATGAGTAGCAAGGACTATCTCCCGGGGGCGGAGTTGTTGAAGGAAGGTAAAGATGAACCAGAGGACCAAGGTGAGTTACAGGGGCGACTCACAAACATTTTGTTATTTTATATGTAAGTATAAGTTTTCAGGTCAGTTGTACAGCATACAGGTTACTGAACTGTGTTTATCTTGTCTTGGCTTATCTAAGTACTTCAGCTCGGATGCACAATACTCAGTGTTTGTCCACATAATTTCAGCTGAGTGTCTCTACTCAAACATTCAATGATACAGCCTTGTGAACTGTAATGTGGAGTGAATTGTATCGCCCTAGCTTTGATCAATGTAACTGATTTGAACCATGGTCCTGTTGATTAGCACTCTAACTCACTACTGGTGTGCTATTTATCCATATTTATCCATATTTATCATAACATGATAATAATAAAGACAGTCATAACATGCCTCTGCTCAGGATATGATTATTATACATATCATAATTGCAGCGTAATTAAGAATTTAAAATGTAACATATGCAGTATCCTTTCGTCATATAGACTCCTGATGTACAGTCTGTTGGTTACATCCACTTAAAAGGAACAACTATGAAATCCCTGTTCTGTTTTATGTACCCACAGACGTAAGGAACATCGGAAATACATGATGGTGGAGGCATACATGTTGATGGTGGAGGCATGCATGTTGATGGTGGAGGCATGCATGTTGATGGTGGAGGCATGCATGTTGATGGTGGAGGCATGCATGTTGATGGTGGAGGCACATGTGTTGATGGTGGATGCATATGTGCTGATGATGGAGGCGCATGTATTGATGGTAGATGTGTTGATGGTGGAGGCACGTGTGTTCATGGTGGAGGTGTGTGTTGATGGTGGAGGTGCATGTGTTGATGGTGGAAGCACGTGTGTTGATGGTGGAGGTGCGTGTGTTGACAGTGGAGGCACGTGTGTTAATGGTGGAGGCACGTGTGTTGATGGTGGAGGTGCATGTATTAATGGTGGAGGCACATGTGTTGATGGTGGAGGTGCATGTGTTGATGGTGGAGGCGCATGTGTTGATGGTGGAGGTGCCTGTGTTGATGGTGGAGGTGCATGTGTTGATGGTGGAGATGCGTGTGTTGATGGTGGAGGCAGTGTGTTGATGGTGGAGGAGGTGGAACTGTCTAGTTGATGTCTCTGTGTGTCAGATGCCTGGGAGGAGGAGGAGGTAGACGAGGACAATGACAGTGACGGCTCATGGGTCGATGTGAGCCACTCTTCAGGTGAAGAGGTAAACTTCCTGCCTATGGTTTTTTCACCTTGCCTTTCACTGTACCTGTAGTGAGAATGTACGATTTTCCTTGGCTAACTGAACGACAGTGAATTTATTAGTATTATTAATATCTTGGTTGATGACAAATAATATACACACAAAACATGTTACTCTTGTCGTCTATCATTTCTTGGTTTTTTCGAAAATACAAAAATTGGCGAGGAAATAAAATAAGCAAGTTTTAAGACCTCTATAGAGACCACTCTACTGCAATTAACCAACACGTCTTCAATTTGAAGGTGAAATATAACATATTTCACTGTAACATTTATTGGTCGGTCAAATCCCATTTTATGTCATTTTGGATGTATGTAGAAATATACTACAGCAACATAGATTACAACCACAAGTAGGACATTGTTAATTTAGATTGGAAATATTTGAGGCATTTTAGTTATACAAAACCCCCAACTGGCTCCATATCAGTTGACCAATGTCCTACATTCCTTTCAAGGTGATGTGTTCTCCCCTTTCAAGGTGATGTGTTCTCCCTTTTCAAGGTGATGTGTTCTCCCCTTTCAAGGTGATGTGTTCTCCCCTTTCAAGGTGATGTGTTCTCCCCTTTCAAGGTGATGTGTTCTCCCCTTTCAAGGTGATGTGTTCTCCCCTTTCAAGATGATATGTTCTCCCCTTTCAAGGTGATGTGTTCTCCCCTTGCAGGTGGAGGAGGAAGTAGACACGGAACAACTTACTGCTGAGGAGAGAATCGCCAAAGCGAAGGTGGTCTCTCACTCACGCATCCTCACGCAGGAAGACTTCAAGCGCATGCGCACATCACAACTCGCTAAACAGATGCAAACGAGGAACTCCGCCGATGGGAAAGGGAAGCGGAAACACAGCGAGGTGTCAAGTCAAGAGTTGGAAGGGTGATTTGTTGAAGTTATATAATTCTGCTTTCTACTGACGTTGCCTCTAAGTATGTATGAAAAATGGGTCATATCATGTGGCTGAAAATAGCAAAACAACAATACATAATAAATTAATAAGTCAAAATCTTCCTTGGTGCCTTGTGTCAGCGACCGCCCCCAGAATGAAGTGGCACAGCTGCCAAGGAAGAAGCACACATAAAAAAAATTTATTTATGAAAAACATGGTTTGACAGTATTTTTAAATAAGTAGCCATATTATATAGCATTTGGGAAAACTTGCTAGTTCAGTAACTGTCCAAAACAATGGTGGTCTAGCCTATGTTTTCTACAAATGTACACTAATTTATTAAAGATGTAAATTTTAAATACTAAGCATTCAATGCATGATTATGTTTTTACAAATGAAAGATTATTGTTACAAAATTACTCTGAGACAGTGACGATGTTTGACCTTTCAGGAAGGAGGTCGTGTCACTTGGGGACATCGAACGAATCCACAAGAAACGTCGACACGACAAAGAGTCACGTCTTGCAACTGTCATGGTGAGTGTCAGTGATGCATCACCATAGAGAAAGCTTGTCTCCTGTGAAGGTCATTCATTACAGAATGTCCTCGATACAGCAGTTCATATAGATTGTTGTGATGTTGTGAATTAGGCTGAAAAAACTACATACATTTTGAGTGACATTTTAACGGATATAATATTTGACTAAAGTGTGAGATTTTTAGAATATCTGAGTGACATTCAAGTAAATGTGACATGTGACATTACATTTGTGTATAAATAACGTTTGTGACATTTATGTGATATATTATATCTATCAATCTGTAATTTAGCAGATGTCTTTATTAGCTGTAGAACAGAACTGAAACATACAGCAAGGCAGAATATACAATCTGCAAAGATCACATATATCTCCAGTACTAATCGTTCCCATCTGTCTAATAACGTTAATTCTACAATACCTCCTTATTCCTGATGTTTCCCACCACAGGCCTCTTATTCCTGATGTTTCCCCACCACATGCCTCTTATTCCTGGTGTTTCCTCACCACAGGCCTCTTATTCCTGGTGTTTCCTCACCACAGGCCTCTTACTCCTGGTGTTTCCTCACCACAGGTCTCTTATTCCTGGTGTTTCCTCACCACAGGCCTCTTACTCCTGGTGTTTCCTCACCACAGGCCTCTTATTCCTGATGTTTCCTCACCACAGGCTGGCAGGGAGGATCGGGGGAAGTTTGGTCGGAAGGACGGGAAGATGAATCCCCATGCGAGTACGTCAAACAAGGACAAGAGGAAGAACAAGAACTACATGATGATGAAACACAAGATACGGAGGACAAAGACCAAGAGATCTTTCCAGGAGAAACAGGTCAGTCGACTAACTACACAATTAATTTGTAGTATTAATTGATTTAGTCTAAGCCATCATCAAAAACATCAGTGTTTGATACTAAGCTAAGCCAATGCCTTTTAATGTCAGACCCCCCGTATTGCTTCTGGGGGTGGTCGGCTGTAGAACCCCTAGTGTAGTGTAGTGTTGGAAGTAGTGTGTGCTATTCCACCCTTTTTCTGATTTCAGGTGGCCCTGAAGAAATCTATGCTGAAGAAAATGAAGAACTACAAACGATGAATGACAGGAGGTGTGCATACAATTTGACATTTGACAGTATTACCACCCAGAAGACAGACTATTTGATGACACGATCAAATGTCAATGTGTGAACCATGCAGACATTGGGAGTAAAATTCTACTACCAAAATGTGTATGCGAAGTATTGTTGCTGTGCCACACAACTACTACTCCAACTAATATTAAGAAATGGTAAATGTATTGATGAATTGTTGTATATCAATGAACATCTACATTAATATGTGCACTTTGTACACTCTGGGAGTATTACCAGGGGAATAAAGCGTAAACCTAAAATGTAACCATAGTTATTTTTTTACTGTCTCTATTTGCCAGATCAGGAGAGACAACATTAACATTTTAAGGTTTTCCTTGTACAAACTGTTCTCGTAATTTCTTTCTGTCTTGGTTTTGTCAGTATATTATTACAGAAATTCTTGGGTTTGGTCAAGAAATAAGGTACACCCTGTTATGCAAAATTTAGATGTAAAGAAATGTTATGTTTAAATGTTTGATAGCAGTGATCATGACCAAATCCATTTTAACCCAAAACTAAAATAGGAAAATAAATATAAAAAACTCTGGAGGAGAAACACAAATATAAATATATGAAAAAATGGGTATATTTAACAAAAATAGATAAAAAATAACTTATTGACAAACAACAGAGCAACATAAAATATTGACTAAAAGATGACACTAGAAGCATTTTTAATACATGTTACGATAAAAAACATGTTAATATATTAGCAGTTTTTCTTTTTTCAGATCATGAAAGTGGCTTGTTTGTCTGAACTTAAACAATTTCCCAAATGTAAAAAAATATATTTTTTTAAATAGGCTAAATAAGGCTAACATCTCGTGCTATGAAATTTAAAACTATTATGAAATAGTAACAGTATAGTCGATCATTGTAAGGAAATTACATTTGAGTGAATGATCATGTAATATTTATTGTTTCTGAAAAATTTTTTGACATCTTGTGTTCTAAGTGGTCAGTGTAGTTTGATGAACTGTTACAGTAAAAAGGTACAATTTATAAGGACGTCAACACTCCTAAATTGTCAACATCATGTCACATGTACTTAATGTCTGATCAAATGAGTAAAATAACCACGCCCATGATGTATCACGGATTGTAGTCATGCAAATAAAGCCCATAAATTATGCTAATGTAATGTGTGCAAACAGTGAATTAGAAACCAAATATTTGCTACACACCTCATCAATATATAGCTGTATAAGGTCAACAACCAGTGTTAATCTGAATGTTTTTGAATGAAGAGTCAAGCTGCAGAGTTTGTTTTCTGTGTGTCTTGTTTATCTGAGCTTCTGAATTAAAAGATTCAATGCTGCTTGTAACTGTTGTTTTAGCATATTTTTTTAGTTACGCCTCCAATGGTATTTATATATATTTTGTATTTTATTGTCAAATGTAAACACTCCTGAACAGGGTCTTGCTCTGGATATGAGTGTATAAATAAATTTTTAGTTATTTCATGTAGCCATGTTATTCATTTTATTCTACTTTATGTTATCGTCGACACATAAAAACTAAAGGGGTTTGTAAAAATCTTAAGATAATAATGCAAATATTGATTCAGTATTTCAGTCATCAGTTGACTAAAAGTATATACGATAATTATGTATCTCTCTCCATCCCCCCCCTTATACTTTCCCTTATCCTAGAATTAATTAAGTAGAACATGACTTTGTAAAGTCGGTAGCCCCAGTCCTTATCACGGACTTGTCTCTTTCAGTGACAATTAGAAACATACAGTAAGTACTGTAACCATGACTTATTACAATATAAGCATTGTTGCAATTTACTATATGTACGAAAACGGGCATGTTTCCCACTCCAACCCCCACAACCTTTGCTCCGACTAACTTGTCACGGTCATTCCCGAGATCGTCTCACAGCCCGAACGAGTGAACCGTGACCCAGTTTGGCCGCAGGAGCAATCCCCTCGCGCACCACCAGTCGCAAGTGTTGCTATTCATAGAACTGGGATTCGCCGCGTCGACCAATGGCAGCGCGCCGTGACATAAACGCTATTGAGTGGGGGATTTCCCCCTAAGTAACAGCTCGCAGCACGATTACACCCGCCCTACATATGTATGTCAGTGTCGGTCGATTCCAGTCGTTACGGGAATTCCGATCATAGTTCGACGCGTAATTCAGAGGTATTCGACATAGCTAAGTACGCTGGTTGACCGACGCAGCCAGATAAGCGGATCAGAGGACCCGGGAGGTGAACTCGACTCAGGGAAACAGTTACTTCTGACGTGAACTGGGGTATGCCACGGACATTGGGGGCGTACCAAAACACCAAAGCCTGCAAAGGGTCCATCGTCGTACGGTTTACTTGTACTTTCGATTTAACGACGGTCACAGACCGGACCTTCGTAACCATAACCGTGGTTTCTCAATCGGTCACTGCCCGCCGTCGTATCGGGATCATTTGGCCCTCGCTGACTGCAACAGACGAACTTTATTCGCGATTCGGGTGAGTACATAACGGTTGTTGGTCGCCCGGCTGGCTGCGACGTCGTGACACGGCGTAGTATATTGTCATGGCGTATAAATAGGCCCGCTGTATGCCACAGCCAAGTTTACGGTGATGTAATTTTCGATACAGTTATTGATGCGTCGTTTACTGTCTGCCGGGACGTCTAGAACGTTGGCAGTGTACAAACGGGGTATGAATGGGGTTACACAGGGTTCCCAGAGCCTGTTTAGTTGACACGCCCCTTGTACGCGCGTACCTACAGCTAGTCACACACTGTCTTGTTTACGACTGGTGCGTCCTTTCAACCGTTCTTCGTGTTGTACCGATTGATAACTTCATCAAACTGTGCCTCGTAGTTGTTGGAGCGGTAGATTACCTACACGGTCACGGATATTTAAATATTGACACTCGAGTCGTTACTTGCATTGCCAGTGCATGTTCCCGTGTGTGTACCAAGTGTTTGTACATCATGAGTTAAAGTGTGTCGATTCTTAGTTTGCTCCTGTCAGTTAATAACTTGTTGAGAGCTGCTTAGTAACTGAACTACACGAAGCATTTTTATATACAAACTGGGGGGCATTGACCTCTCAGCTCTAATTTTGAAATGCCTCCTCAGCAGGGGCATCTGCAGGAATTTTTCCAGGGAGGGGCAATAAAGAAATATATATATATATATATATATATATATATATATATATATATATATATATATATATATATATATATATATATATATATATATATATATATATATATGCCTATGCTCCTCGGTTATTATGATTTGCACCCTGCTACATGCTCCTGGTGCTACTTACATTATATAGGAAATGATGAATATTATACAATTGAAAGTAATTACGTAGCCTTTTTGGGGCCTGAAAATTAATAAACCCTGAACTTGTTACATGGTTCTGGTCTGTTATATTGGGGTGGGTGATAATCAGGAATATAAGTGACCAGCATGCTTGTGACCAACATAACATCAACAAATGATTCATGGCCCTATGTTTACATAGAATACACTGCCCAAACATCTGTGTTTAGTTCCTGTGCACGGAGAGAGAGAGTGTCTCCCAGCTGTTCCTTCCAGGCAGTCTCACATACCTGCCAGCATGCGTTTGCCACATGCATGCAGATATTTATATCTGCTAGTTAAAAAACTACACCTGGGTTTCTGTAGATGTGGGAATTTGGAAAACAATTAAAATCATTTCAGCTTCATAATTTTTTTGCAAACATTTATCACTTCCAACAGCTTAATGCATAAAGCCTGTCATAGTTGTCTATATATGGCTGTAACCGTGGCACTAAAGACTTCTTTGGCTATGAAGCAATGAGTTTAATTTTTTTTCTAATTTGTCAGAAAACCAATATGAGAAATTCAAGTAGTTCTTAATTGAAAAAACTGTTACGGTTAATATGATATACTGGTATTGCAATATGCCTGGATTCCAAAATGTATTTTTTATTTAAAATGATATATATATGAATAGGATTTGTTCTTTTAAAGATTTCATTATGGTAGTGATAAAAACAAATTCCAGTGTTGTCAAATTCCTGTGTGTTGCATCATCCTGTAATTCATTGATGACGTTGTGACTGGCTACTTATCTAAATATGATAGATATCCAGACCCTGCACCTAACCTCTGGTGGTCACCGGATGAACTTTATTTTCCATTCCAATTAACAGTGTGTTTTCATTGGAAAGTAAATTATTTTTTACTTTTTCTGGGTAGAGTTTTACACGTAATTAACCTATTAAAAATACAAATGCATGAAACATCTTTGTGAATATATGCATAAAACAGTGTTGTTACCTGAATGCATGTCAAAATAAAAATAAGCAACATAGATATATGACTCAGCAATGTAGAAACACATTTATGAATTGAAGGAGCTCAGTGGTGATTACAGTGATGCAATGATGCATAACAACTGGTAACTATACATGAGGGCCTTTGTGCTAGTCTGGATGCGGTTTGGTGATTTCTGTTAAAGATTCCATGTTATCAGTATGGTGAACTACTGGCAGGCAGGTAGACTGTTCAGTCACCCTGCCTGGTAGGTAGGGGTTAATAAGGACAATACAAGATAAGGGTAAGGGGTGGGGTATGGGTGGGGGTAAGGGGTGGGGGTAAGGGTTGGGGGAAGGAGTGGTGGTAAGGGTTGGGGTATGGAATGGGGGTAAGTGGTGGGGTAAGGGTTGGGGTAAGGAGTGGGGGTATGGAATGGGGGTAAGGGTTGGGGTAAGGATGGGGGTATAGAATGGGGGTAAGGGGTGTGGATAAGGAGTGGGGGTATAGAATGGGGGTAAGGGTTAAAGTAGGAATCTCACAACGTCGCACTGATGGCTATCTCATATATAAATGTTTAATCATTTGGCTTCAAATAGAAAATTGCATTATTTACTCTTTAATAAAATATAAAAATAACTATTTATTTATCCAAATATGAAATGTTACATTAGGTTACTGCAGTGGCCATTGCAAAAGATTTCCTTGAGTGAGCTTAGTATAGTTGTCAAAGTTTGCACTTGTGATTAAACCAGATCATGGTGTTGTAGTCAACAATGATGTTGTCTTTGTGCTACTGATTGGCGAATGTCTGCGTTTGTTGTAAAAACTTGGTCGGAACTGGCCAACTGGCCTGGAAGGCATTGAATGGCTGATAGGCTGCAGCCAAACATTGGCTCCAAAGTAACAGTTACATTTCCTGCAGTTCTCGTTTTTTTACTGCTTTGGCTGTTGTCCTTTTCTTATCAGCTGCCCTTTCCTTCCACTATTAGTTGCCCTTTCCTTCCACCATCAGCTGCCATTTCCTTCCACCGTCAGCTGGGCTTTCCTTCCACCATCAGCTGCCCTTTCCTTCCACCATCAGCTGCCCTTTCCTACCACCATCATCTGCCCTTTCCTACCACCATCAGCTGCACTTTCCTTCCACCATCAGCTGCCATTTCCTTCCACCGTCAGCTGCTCTTTCCTTCCACCATCAGCTGCCCTTTCCTTCCACCATCAGCTGCCCTTTCCTACCACCATCAGCTGCCCTTTCCTTCCACCGTCAGCTGGGCTTTCCTTCCACCATCTGCTGCCCTTTCCTTCCACCATCAGCTGCCATTTCCTTCCACCATCAGCTGGGCTTTCCTTCCACCATCAGCTGCCCTTTCCTTCCACCATCAGCTGCCCTTTCCTTCCACCATCAGCTGCCCTTTCCTTCCACCATCATCTGCCCTTTCCTTCCACCATCAGCTGCCCTTTCCTTCCACCATCATCTGCCCTTTCCTTCCACCATCAGCTGCCCTTTCCTTCCACCATCATCTGCCCTTTCCTTCCACCATCAGCTGCCCTTTCCTTCCACCATCAGCTGCCCTTTCCTTCCACCATCAGCTGCCCTTTCCTTCCACCATCATCTGCCCTTTCCTTCCACCATCAGCTGCCCTTTCCTTCCACCATCATCTGCCCTTTCCTTCCACCATCAGCTGCCCTTTCCTTCCACCATCATCTGCCCTTTCCTTCCACCATCAGCTGCCCTTTCCTTCCACCATCATCTGCCCTTTCCTTCCACCATCAGCTGCCCTTTCCTTCCACCATCATCTGCCCTTTCCTTCCACCATCAGCTGCCCTTTCCTTCCACCATCATCTGCCCTTTCCTTCCACCATCAGCTGCCCTTTCCTTCCACCATCATCAGCCCTTTCCTTCCACCATCAGCTGCCATTTCCTTCCACCAACAGCTGCCCTTTCCTTCCACCATCATCTGCCCTTTCCTTCCACCATCAGCTGCCCTTTCCTTCCACCATCAGCTGCCCTTTCCTTCCACCATCATCTGCCCTTTCCTTCCACCATCAGCTGCCCTTTCCTTCCACCATCATCTGCCCTTTCCTTCCACCATCAGCTGCCCTTTCCTTCCACCATCATCAGCCCTTTCCTTCCACCATCAGCTGCCATTTCCTTCCACCAACAGCTGCCCTTTCCTTCCACCATCAGCTGCCCTTTCCTTCCACCATCAGCTGCCCTTTCCTTCCACTTTTCACTAACTACTCCTTTCGAACATCCCTCCAAACCCAGTCTTCCCATCTTAATGGGGCTCTGCCCCTGTTCCTGCAGCCTCGTTGTTTCACTGCCTCTGATCTCTCTGGTAGTCATCCAACTCCATCTGCACCTAGTGACTTGCCCACATTATCCCGAGATTACATTGGTAAAAAAATAAGGGTGTAGTTTTAGATAAGAAAGGTAGATTAAACATGGATTTATTCCCTAATTAGAGCTTTATGAAATCTTTATTATAAACATAGACAGAGTACTGCAGACAATGTACACTACACATATGTTGAAAGATATGATTTTATTATAATTGTAGAAATGTGATTATAATAATATATATTTGTGTATTTCTGCTTTTTTATTTGTTCAGTGGTTGAACCAGAACCATGATGAAGCTGGTTGGTAGATTGTCGCCGTTGGTCATTATAGTGTCAGTTACTGTCATTACAGAAATCCAATTACAGTTGCACCTTTGATATCATTGTGCTATGATTACAGCTTGGAATAATTTATTACAATAGTTTATGATTCCAGTCATAATGAGAGCCTCTCCTGGACATAAGTCTTCATGTCGCCATAAAACGCACGGCATCTGATAGTTTTATCATTTTCATGTTTACCATTATCTGCTTAATTTGAAAGCTTCAAGATGAATATCATGTTTATTTGCCTGCTGATTGGCAAGGTTAATATTCATAAACAGATAATGGTCAAATGATATGTTTTATATTTTGTAATTAGGTGCCTTAGAAGATGTTAAAGTACCTACTTTACTATAACATTATTTTATATTAGAATCGATCAGACTTGGGAGATTTACATTGTTTTACTGCAAACAGTCATTTCATTGGCTAACAATGTTTGTAGAAAGAGAAGTCCTTCACTATGCTAAAACAATTCACTGACGTTATCCAACACTTCCTCAACTGAGTTTGATGCCCATATTGGTAATAAATGTCAAGTCAGCCCTATCACCTGACTGTCAGCTGTGGTCAACACAACTGGTCAGAAATTACATCAGGACAGTGACCTGATGTTCAAGGCCAAGAACATGCCTAGAGTACATAATTATAACATATGCATGTACAGTGTATACACAAACATATACAGTGTATACACAAACATGTACAGTGTATACACAAACATGTACAGTGTATACACAAACATGTACAGTGTATACACAAACATGTACAGTGTATACGCAAACATAAATATGCATTGAAATACCTTAGATGAACAAAAAATAAAACAATACATTGTCCATCTTGCTCCAAGGAGTCATGTTGAAGTCATGCAGGGGGCATGAGTCAACTACAAACAACCCTGGTGGGGGGCGTGAGTCAACTACAAACAACCCTGGCAGGGGGTGTGAGTCAACTACAAACAACCCTGGCAGGGGAGTGTGAGTCAACTACAAACAACCCTGGCAGGGGAGTGTGAGTCAACTACAAACAACCCTGGCAGGGGGCGTGAGTCAACTACAAACAACCCTGGCAGGGGGACATGAGTCAACTACAAACAACCCTGGCAGGGGTGTGAGTCAACTACAAACAACCCTGGCAGGGGGTGTGAGTCAACTACAAACAACCCTGGCAAGGGGCGTGAGTCAACTACAAACAACCCTGGCAGGGGGCGTGAGTCAACTACAAACAACCCTGGCAGGGGAGTGTGAGTCAACTACAAACAACCCTGGAAGGGGGTGTGAGTCAACTACAAACAACCCTGGCGGGGGGCATGAGTCACCTGCAAACAACCCTGGCGGGGGGCATGAGTCACCTGCAAACAACCCTGGCGGGGGACGTGAGTCAACTACAAAAAACCCTGGCAGGGGGTGTGAGTCAACTACAAACAACCCTGGCAGGGGAGTGTGAGTCAACTACAAACAACCCTGGCAGGGGAGTGTGAGTCAACTACAAACAACCCTGGCAGGGGGTGTGAGTCAACTACAAACAACCCTGGCAGGGGGCGTGAGTCAACTATAAACAACCCTGGCAGGGGAGTGTGAGTCAACTACAAACAACCCTGGCAGGGAGTGTGAGTCAACTACAAACAACCCTGGCGGGGGTGTGAGCCAACTACAAACAACCCTGGCAGGTGGCATAAGTCAACTACAAACAACCCTGGCAGGGGGTGTGAGTCAACTACAAACAACCCTGGCAGGGGGTGTGAGTCAACTACAAACAACCCTGGAAGGGGAGTGTGAGTCAACTACAAACAACCATGGCAGGGGAGTGTGAGTCAACTACAAACAACCCTGGCAGGGGGCGTGAGTCAACTACAAACAACCCTGGCAGGGGGCGTGAGTCAACTACAAACAACCCTGGCAGGGGAGTGTGAGTCAACTACAAACAACCCTGGCAGGGGGTGTGAGTCAACTACAAACAACCATGGCAGGGGAGTGTGAGTCAACTACAAACAACCCTGGCAGGGGGCGTGAGTCAACTACAAACAACCCTGGCAGGGGGCGTGAGTCAACTACAAACAACCATGGCAGGGGAGTGTGAGTCAACTACAAACAACCCTGGCAGGGGGTGTGAGTCAACTACAAACAACCCTGGCAGGGGGCGTGAGTCAACTACAAACAACCATGGCAGGGGAGTGTGAGTCAACTACAAACAACCCTGGCAGGGGGTGTGAGTCAACTACAAACAACCATGGCAGGGGAGTGTGAGTCAACTACAAACAACCCTGGCAGGGGGTGTGAGTCAACTACAAACAACCATGGCAGGGGAGTGTGAGTCAACTACAAACAACCCTGGCAGGGGGTGTGAGTCAACTACAAACAACCCTGGCAGGGGGCGTGAGTCAACTACAAACAACCCTGGCAGGGGGCGTGAGTCAACTACAAACAACCCTGGCAGGGGAGTGTGAGTCAACTACAAACAACCCTGGCAGGGGGTGTGAGTCAACTACAAACAACCATGGCAGGGGAGTGTGAGTCAACTACAAACAACCCTGGCAGGGGGTGTGAGTCAACTACAAACAACCCTGGCAGGGGGCGTGAGTCAACTACAAACAACCATGGCAGGGGGACATGAGTCAACTACAAACAACCCTGGCAGGGGTGTGAGTCAACTACAAACAACCCTGGCAGGGGAGTGTGAGTCAACTACAAACAACCCTGGCAGGGGGTGTGAGTCAACTACAAACAACCATGGCAGGGGAGTGTGAGTCAACTACAAACAACCCTGGCAGGGGGTGTGAGTCAACTACAAACAACCCTGGCAGGGGGCGTGAGTCAACTACAAACAACCATGGCAGGGGAGTGTGAGTCAACTACAAACAACCCTGGCAGGGGGTGTGAGTCAACTACAAACAACCCTGGCAGGGGGCGTGAGTCAACTACAAACAACCATGGCAGGGGAGTGTGAGTCAACTACAAACAACCATGGCAGGGGGTGTGAGTCAACTACAAACAACCCTGGCAGGGGGTGTGAGTCAACTACAAACAACCCTGTCAGGGGAGTGTGAGTCAACTACAAACAACCCTGGCAGGGGGTGTGAGTCAACTACAAACAATCCTGGCAGGGGGTGTGAGTCAACTACAAACAACCCTGGCAGGGGGTGTGAGTCAACTACAAATAACCCTGGCAGGGGGTGTGAGTCAACTACAAACAACCCTGGCAGGGGGTGTGAGTCAACTACAAACAACCCTGGCATTAAGTGTGTTTGATTGTATCTGACGTCTCTTGTCAGTCATGGTAGGCATTAAAGAATGAGGGTGAAGAACCCTCCACTCATTACAAACAACAGACCTTAGTCTAGATTGTGTGTCCTTGTATGGCCATTTAATGACTGTTTTTGTGACTCATTTCTCTTTCTCTGTGTGATTTTATGGGTCAATCCAATGAGCCCATGTGTACACTTGCATGTGAATATGTATGCCTTTATACATGTGGTTCTTATATTTCCTTTACTTTAGTTGATTTTTGTTAAGTGATAAAAAAAATTGTCGCGATTTTTTATATTGGTAATGTTTGTTTTGTATTAGTAATGTTTGTTTTGTATTGGTAATGTTTGTTTTGTATTGGTAATGTTCGTTTTGTATTGGTAATGTTTGTTTTGTAAAAAAATCATTCCAATGTTGTGGAAAATATGATTGGAACGAAGAACAGTGTGTTTTCTAAAGGTCAATTTAGTCACCTCTTATTACCAGAGAACATAAAGTACTTTGGACCAAACATATAAGGCAACAAGATACTTGACTTCTGTAAAGTAAACATAAAGTACTTTGGACCAAACATATAAGGCAACAAGATACTTGACTTCTGTAAAGTAAACATAAAGTACTTTGGACCAAACATATAAGGCAACAAGATACTTGACTTCTGTAAAGTAAACATAAAAAATTACAATCTGATCCATGCTTTGGCTGCAGTAGAAAGACCATTAATATGCACCAGAAGTTCTGTATTCCAGAAGTAAATGGGTTAAAATCAGTCATGTGTGTCATGAATATTTCACATTCACATAGGGGGCTGAGACCGAACAGAATTAAGACATTGTTTTTTTAAGTTTGCACTGTGAAGCAAAGTTGGTGAGAAAGGATTTTAGACTGGAGCTCCTTAGTGCATGACTCAAACTCACAGTATTAAGGCAACTGGGTTCTAATTGATTTATTTAATATTTGAATCAGCCCTGTTCCTCTCCAACCCTGTTCCTCCCCAACCCTGCTCCTCTCTAACCCTGTTCCTCTCTAACCCAGTTCCTCTCTAGCCCTGTTCCTCTCTAACCCTGTTCCTCTCTAACCCTGTTCCTCTCTAACCCTGTTCCTCCCCAACCCTGTTCCTCTCTAACCCTGTTCCTCCCTACCACTGTTCCTGTCTAGTCATGTTCCTCTGTAGCCCTGTTCCTTTCTAACCCTGTTCCTCTCTAGCCCTGTTCCTCTCTAGCCCAGTTCCTCTCTAGCCCTGTTCCTCTCCAGCTTTGTTCCTTTCTAGCCCTGTTCCTCTCTGGCCCTGTTCCTCTCGAGCCGTGTTCCTCTCTAGCCCTGTTCCTCTCCAGCTTTGTTCCTTTATAGCCCTGTTCCTCTCTAGCCCCGTTCCTCTCTAGCCCTGTTCCTCTCCAGCTCAGTTCCAGTATAACCCTGTTCTTCTCCAGCCCTGTTACTCTCTAGCCCTATTCCTCCACGACCCCTTCCCTAACATCGCAATCATTTCCCTCATGGTAGCCCCTTGTATTATTTCACCCACCACTGTTTCAGCCAATAAAGTTGTTAGATTAATTCACATGTCTGCATTTGTCCCACCCCCATGAGAAGTGGGTAATTTGTAAAAGATATTCCACACCAATTCCTATTCTGGGGGACAATTCAGCACATTATAATTTAGACTCATATAGAAAAAAATAATATATATATATGAATATATATATATATATATATATATATATATATATATATATATATATATATATATTCATAATATAAATCTTGTGTAAATTTTGCTAAGAGACAAACAAACATTTGCTACACATTATTGTTATTGAGTGTCGAGTGTTTCAGAAGTTTAGTATGTGCTTGTGAGAACGATGAAGTCAGCAACAAGATGACCTGGTTGTTGGTTTGAGCAGTGAGTCATAAATACAAAATTTTTAGATTATATGAGTATATTTTCTTAGCCCTGAGGGTCTGCACAGCCACTGCTGAGACGAAGCCATGGAGGCGGTCATGCACATCCAAGCATGACCCCAGTCTATAAGTACAACAGGCAGTGCTGATATAAGCAGGTACCTATCTGTCTTAATGACTTTCATGGCCAGAATTGTAAACAGGATCAACAACTTGGTACAAGGCACAGAAAGGGGAAAACAAAATTAATGTATGTTACTAGTGACACACGATGCAAAAGTGAGAACATTTTGTAAAGTAGGTAGTAGAACTATGTGAAAGCAGGAGCGGATCCAGGGGGCGTGAGGTCAACACTCCCATTCTACCAAAAAATATACTATTTAAAGCTCTGGAAAATTCTGGACACTGGACCCCTCAGTTCAGGGGGATAGGTCCCCTTTGGTCAAATCCTAGATCTGCCCCTAGAAAGTATATGACATTTTGTATCGTTGCATACTTGAAAAATGTATACGATCATTCAAAAGCAAAATAAGAAAGATGCCTCTAAATAAAACATAATTCCCAAAACCAGGGGAAATGAACATGCAGATCTGAAGAACTATAAAGTTCGGCTTGACATAGAACTATAAAGTTGCGCTTTACAAAGAACTATAAAGTTCGGCTTGACAAAGGTGCAGAAGAAAGTAGGACTTCAGAAAGCAACAAACAATTATTGTGAAAACAGAGTTTCAAGAAAATAAATGCACACAAATAAACCATTCTCAAATGGGTGCTAAGAAATACAATGTTGATGGCTGGAATGAACAGATAAACAATTCCTGGCCCTGAAATTTCATCAACAAAAATATTCTGTTCAAACATCTAAATTTTATTCTGGCTCATACTTTACCAAACAATATTCACGTTTGTACTATGCATTTATTTATTTATGATGAAATATCCTGAGAGAATAGTGCACTAATTCAACAAACACAATAATCAAAACAGCATGCCATTGAGCTTTAAATTCAGAATAAAAATTGCATGAAGTCACGAGCACTATATTATTATACTGTGACGTGTTTCACTTCAATTTTATTGCCGAAACTATTTCTAGACTTCTGTTAATTGACTCATGATGACACCATCTGTTTGTTAGAGTACCTATCCTGAATGAACTGGGCACTTGCAGCAACTGTTACACCAGGTCATAAATTGAACTCAAATTATAATTGTTTTTCATTGCTACCAATAACTGCTGATGTTACAGGCATCATAATGTTGTGCTACTGATGGCATTTCATTCATTCAGATTATAGTCATTTTTAACAAACTAAAAATAATAAATTACATAGTTTTATACAGTTCCATAATCAATTAAATGATGTGCTAATGACAGATAATGTACTGTAAGTCAACTAACTATGAAGGTGTGGTATGTAACAGAGTGATACTTATTTTATCTCCATCTTCCTGTTAATACTCATGCATATTTTATAGTTTTATTTGTGCTCCCTACAAAATATGTCGTTTTAGACCTTCACAATGACTGAAAGTTGATGAAACTCTTAATTAATTAACGTTAAAGTTAAATTAATGTTAAAGTTAAAACAGCATGCCAAATTAATCACATTTTTCTTCAGCAGAAATAAACTGTGGTGATTGATCCTCAGTCAGATTGTGAGGTTACAGTGACAAGTCAGACTTTGTGGTCCTGTGAAATTATGGGAGAGTGGGAATTGATAGGATCAAGTTGAAGGTCCTGTTTCAGGATTTGGTGTCAGAATGCCATGGAACAAACCATCCAGGGTAGTACAGTTACTCACATTTAAATGACTCATAATACACTTCACAACACTGTCATACGGGTTGTCTCTTCATTAGAGATAAAAGAGTTTTAAAACATAATTGTATTTCTAAAGAAGTGCATGGTTTTCGTAAAATAAAAAGTGGGCACTGTCGTGTTCCTTGAAACAAGTGTATTTTTACTCAATATTATTGGGAACAATTAAGAGTGGGTCTCGAAAAGTCTAAATGTTTAAAATTTGGGCTTTTTAATGTTAGAGTTTTTTGGGGGGTTTGGAGCAATTATCCTGATACATTTAATAATACATTTATAGTTCATTTAAACACAAAGTAGAAAGTAAAATAAATAATCCTTTTTTATAACCTTGTTTACTAACCATGACTTTCACATTCATGCCGCCCAGTCTGTTGGCTGGGACAGACTGACCTCATGGACAATGGGCACAGGTGACATATGAGCAGTATGACACAACAGCTACCAGGTAGCTAGAGATTGACAGTGGCTTAAGTGAATATTCTGAGATTGTCAGCTAGGTTAGGAAAAACTTGGAGATAAAACATTAATACCTGATGTGTGAGTTACTTATATAAAGCAAAAATTTTAATATGTTATGAGAAACATCAATCACATATGTGACTTGCGTGTTATGTCATGCGTGCACTGTGCACACATAGATAAATGCACACATAACTACAAACCCTGATGTTTACCATCATAATCCACTGCTTTAAATTTATTTACAGTGTGTGTGTGTGTGTGTGTGTGTGTGTGTGTGTGTGTGTGTGTGTGTGTGTGTGTGTGTGTGTGTGTGTGTGCGTGCATGCATGTGTGTACACACACACGCACATCCACATACACACACATGCAAACATACACTCATTCTATTACTAATATAGTTTTACTATATTGTACTCTGGTGATTTATGCAATTTAAAAACCATATAGACTTGTCGACTACATGCTGTTAGCATAATTACTTTTTTGTGTAATTGTTTATCAACGTTGTAACCAGTTTTAAGGCAGATACATGACTGCATGGATGTTGCTATCTAAGCCTCTATATGACTAATATATCAATATGGTTTCACTTTATGATAAATATTTGATGTTGGTTGTCATAGTTGCATTTATATATTTAGAAAATTCTGTTCATGAATCATGTTGTTATAATTTCACCAAGAGTTTTCAGCGTTTCCATTTTCACTTCAATAAATTCTGGATCAAACACTAAATAATTTAAAGTGAAACAAAAGTCATGGTTTTGGGGCTGTGCACCTAAAAGAGATAATAAAAACTAACCACATGCAACTAAAATCACGAATGTCACACCAACGGTTTACCCAGAATGTGTTCTAAAAGTGGGAGATTCCTGTCATTTCTCTGGTTGACTGAGGGCTGACATGTTAAACAGCGCGACCTATGTTAAGAGAGTCCAGCATACACAGCACCAATACAAAGTCTCAAACAAATGTGTTATTTTGCCAAAAAGAGGACTAGTTTAGTAAACAAAGCATACATATGTTACATAAATTGAGTTTTGATACAAATAGCATGGCCATATCCTATTGCCACGTATAGGAATAGGTGTATACAAATATTTTTTATTTGGTGAGCAAATATTGCCAGAATGCCACACTTGCGATGTAAGGTTACCTAACACGGCCCATGAAATTAAGATGTGGTGTGTTCAACAAACTTTTCCCAGTAAACCACTGGCGTGACATTCGTAATTGTTGTAAAAAAATGTTATGTTTCAGTAACTCTTGCATGTGCCGAAACACCTGACTTTTGTTTCCCTTTAATAGATCATCTGATGATTTCACAAAAATTTCATACAAAAGTTGCACCAACAAGCTAGCATGTTGCAGTGGACACTACAATATCCACTGCAGGAAGGTTTGAATTTTCCCAAAATTAATTTGAAATGAGACAAGCAAAAAATGGGACGTTTAATCGAATTGAGGAGGGACCTCCAAGAGAGTTGAGGAGGGACCTTTAAAAGAGCCGAGGAGGGACCCTTAAGAGAGTTGAGGAGGGACCTTTAAAAGAGCCAAGGAGGGACCCTTAAGATAGTTGAGGAGGGACCTTTAAAAGAGCCGAGGAGGGACCCTTAAGAGAGTTGAGGAGGGACCTTTAAAAGAGCCAAGGAGGGACCTTTAAGATAGTTGAGGAGGGACCTTTAAAAGAGCTGAGGAGGGACCCTTAAGATAGTTGAGGAGGGACCTTTAAAAGAGCCGAGGAGGGACCCTTAAGATAGTTGAGGAGGGACCTTTAAAAGAGCCAAGGAGGGACCCTTAAGATAGTTGAGGAGGGACCTTTAAAAGAGCCGAGGAGGGACCCTTAAGAGAGTTGAGGAGGGACCTTTAAAAGAGCCGAGGAGGGACCCTTAAGATAGTTGAGGAGGGAAAGACTTTACTGAATATTCTTCAGGATAGTTCATTTTCAAATCAGATAACTTTCATTTTACATATCCAAGGTGTGTTTAGTTTACCTGGTAGAGGCTTTCATCAACGTGTCACGTTGATTTCATCAGTACCTATGACGCTTGATGACGTCTACCATCAATAAATCCGCCCTTACAGACCACGCGACAACTGAAAACCACATCATAGACTGGGAGGGAGTGAACATTGTAGACAAGGAACCCAAACGAAGAATCCGGCACATCAAGGAAGCCATCTGGATCAGAAAAACTAGAACACCCATCAACAGAGACGAGGGCAATTATGAACTGCCTCACGTGTACGATGACGTCATCAAGCGTCATAGATACTGATGAAATCAACGTGACATGTTGATGAAAGCCTCTACCAGGTAAACTAAACACACCTTGGATATGTAAAATGAAAGTTATCTGATCTCAGGAAAGACCTTAAAATCTACAGTTCTAGTTACATATTCAAGGATTTTTTTTTATTAGCATTATGACATGCATTTAGTTACATGATTGGCCAGTTAATATATCTAAAACTATGCCTAAACTCTTACATGGATCATAATGGAACAACTTCCTTCTAATCCATGTTTTTTTATTAATGTGAATACCTGTTTCTCTATGCTTCATATGTGCATCTAATCACAGAATGACATCATCATTTCAAGAAAGACATCACTAGTTCATTAAATGCTAGTCACCTACAGTGAATCATTGCTCTAGTTTAGTATTCTAGCAAATGTTGAAACCATGCAGTAACAGAACAGACTTTTTTTACCACAGTAGCACAACTTTCTTTCACACAAAATCACTGGTAATTGAATCCGTGGTAAAATCTTTGCAGCCACGAAACATGTTGTTTCACCTCTAGAGTTATACATCGTCTCTAAAAACCACTGCCCTCTCTAAAAAACACCTGCTACCCTCTGCAATCTCTATTATACACCAACCTGGTTCGTTTTTTTATGCACCATAAAAACAGCAAATGTTTAAAAAATGGTAGCTGTGTATCTTTTCTGAGTATCATTCAAAAAACATTACCAACAACTACTCCTTATTAAATGGTTACTAATATTTCTTCACATCGGTGAAGTGTTAAATACAGGAATATAAATTTTGGCTTGTTTTCAGTTGTTGCAAATTATTAATAATCAAGTCAAATATATAACCACAAACCCATTTCCGTATCTTTTGCAATTAATGTATTATCAATGCAGGGCACACTACAGTAATGAAATCTAGCTGGCAGCCAGCCCTGTGTCACTGAATTCATGCTTTGTCATGCTCCTTGTTGAAACTGGGTCAGTGTTGACACAGATGACAACAGATGAAGATTGCGCAATGCCTATACACCAAACACTTCCCCAAAAACACAAATGGGCCCCTAAAACGTCATTAAGAATGCAAATTTTCCTTTATTAACCAGCAAGAAATTAAATATGTCTCACACTGCACCCACCTACACCTCTGTCTCCTGTTGCCCCCACCTACACCTCTGTCTCCTGTTGCCCCCACCTACACCTCTGTCTCATGCTGCCCCCACTTACACCTCTGTCTCATGTTGCCCCCACCTACACCTCTGTCTCATGTTGTCCCCACCTATACCTCTGTCTCATGCTGCCCCCACCTACACCTCTGTCTCATGTTGCCCCCACCTACACCTCTGTCTCCTATTGCCCCCACCTACACCTCTGTCTCATGTTGCCCCCACCTACACCTCTGTCTCATGTTGCCCCCACCTACACCTCTATCTCCTGCTGCCCCCACCTACACCTCTGTCTCATGCTGCCCCCACCTATACCTATGTCTCATGCTGCCCCCATGTACACCTCTGTTTCATGTTGCCCCCACCTATACCTCTGTCTCATGTTGCCCCCACCTACACCTCTGTCTCCTGTTGCCCCCACCTACACCTCTGTCTCCTGCTGCCCCCACCTACACCTCTGTCTCATGTTGCCCCCACCTACACCTCTGTCTCATGTTGCCCCCACCTATACCTCTGTCTCATGTTGCCCCCACCTACACCTCTGTCTCATGTTGCCCCCCACCTACACCTCTGTCTCATGTTGCCCCACCTACACCTCTGTCTCATGTTGCCCCCACTTATACCTCTGTCTCCTGTTGTCCCCACCTACACCTCTGTCTCCTGTTGGCCCCATCTACACCTCTGTCTCATACTGCCCCCACCTACATCTCTGTCTCATGCTGCCCCCACCTACACCTTTGTCTCATGCTGCGTTCACCTACACCTCTGTCTCATGTTGCCCCCCCCCTACACTTCTGTCTCATGCTGCCCGCACCTACACCTCTGTCTCATGTTGCCCCCACCTACACCTCTGTCTCATGCTGCCCCCACCTATACCTCAGATTTTTTTTTATTTGTTTAACCTATAGTTGTAATATTTAACCTCCATGGTTGCAAAATAAAAATTAAAAAATATGCTCCCACCCTGGTATGACATTATGTTGTGTGTGATAAATCACCCCAATTAAGTTATGTAATGGTTTCATCAACCCATTTTCTATGGAGAAATTTTATTTCAAAGTTAAAGTTGATCATGCATTCACTGTGCATTTAATATAAACTGCTGACATTAATTATGTGTATATTTCAGGCAGTTACATTTAATCATAATAATATATGTAATGCTTGACTAAATATTCTCACCCACTAAAATACTGCGACCCACAGGAAAACATCTTCTCAACTCAACTCTCTTTGGTGACAATGACCATTCTAGCCGAGCCTAAACTATTTCACCTTCAGCCTCCATATAATCACCTGCCATAATCTCATCATCCGTCCTGCCTCACTGGTTCTGTTACAATGCCAACCAGGACCATTGCAAGCACGACCAGGTTTCAATGAAAGGTATCTGTTAACCACGATCTGTGCTCGATGAGTGCTGTAGGAGTCTCGTCAAAGAATAGCTACATGGGTTAAAAAACATGGACATTTAAACTTGTAAGACTGGTGTGTCAGCTCTTTTGTGGGAGCTCGTGTGGGCAAAACTCCAGTTGATGTGATACAAATTGACTTCTATGTGAGTTCTACCAGTATTTGAAGCCTTTATCAGCAAAATATGTAAATTCCAAAATCACATAAATTGAGTTAAGAATAGTTTTGTGCTGGAATAAAATTTATAGTATATAGCTATTGACTGATGAAATAATGGTTTTCCTATCGATCGCTTAACAGCATATAAAAGAAAACACAATTTTTCTTGAAATGCACAAATTGGATATAACACATTTCGCAAATAAGCACTTCTTTATTTATTTAGATTTATATCCAGGTGCTCCCATCAGTACACAAGATATGCCCATTTCCCTGAAACACTTTCTGTCAGTTTGAACATTTACTCCCATGGTTGGGGTGTTTTGTTTTCTACTGTTGTAAAGGCAGAAGGTAGTTCTACATTTTAGTGTCCCATCCAAAGGATGCATTTCCAAGTTCCCCCACACACATAGGTGCTGCCAACTATTGCGGTTTACCATAAGTCTTACAAATCTTCTGAAAGTTTATGGTCTTATTAGCATATGGGCACATTCCTTACGTTTTATGCATTTTGAGCAAGTTTTTATTATTATGGGATATGGCCTGCATTTGTCAAATGCCTTGCAAATAACAGATTGTCAGTTCAAAACATGTTCACAGAGTGACTTTTGTGAATATTTTAGCTGTGCTAAATACTTTAGATGCCAATATATCCCAGTTTGCACGCTGAACCCCTTTTGAGCATGGGCAGCAAACCAGCGGACCTATATAATCTTACCGGTTCATTTGCAGGTCTTACAGATTTCTATTGCCAGTCTTACAGGTGTGCAGTATGCATCACTTAGGGTTGGCACCAGTCTTACAGGTGTTCACCACTCAAGGATGGCACCAGTCTTACAGGTGTGCACCACTTAGGTTTGGCACCAGTCTTACAGGTGTTCACCACTCAAGGTTAGCACCAGTCTTACAGGTGTGCACCACTTAGGTTTGGCATCAGTCTTACATGTGTGCACCACTTAGGTTTGGCACCAGTCTTACAGGTGTGCACCACTTAGGTTTGGCACCAGTCTTACATGTGTGCACCACTTAGGTTTGGCACCAGTCTTACAGGTGTGCACCACTCAGGGTAGGCACCAGTCTTACATGTGTGCACTGTGCACCACTTAGGGTAGGCACCAGTCTTATGTGTGTGCACCACTCAGCATTGGCACCAGTCTTACAGGTGTGTACCACTCAGGGTTGGCACCTGTCTTACAGGTGTGCACCACTCAGGATTGGCACCAGTCCTACATGTGTGCACCACTCAGGGTTGACACCTGTCTTACAGGTATGCACCACTCAGGGTGTACTACTCATGGTAGGCACCAGTTTTACAGGTGTGCACCACTCAGGGTAGGCACCAGTGTTACAGGTGTGCACCACTCAGGGTAGGCACCAGTGTTACAGGTGTGCACCACTCAGGGTAGGCACCAGTCTTACAGGTGTGCACCACTCAGAGTAGGCACCAGTCTTACAGGTGAGCACTACTCACGGTAGGCACCAGTCTTACAGGTGTGCACTACTCACGGTAGGCACCAGTCTTACAGGTGAGCACTACTCAGAGTAGGCACCAGTCTTACAGGTGTGCACTACTCACGGTAGGCACGTATGCAAGCATATACCAAGTGCTAAATGAGTCAACAAGTTGTACTCAACTTTTTTTACCAACTGGGTGGGATGCCCTTCTGGTCATGAAGTGAGCAACCATTACCCACCCCACCAGGGCAGGTCATGTGACTTACCTCCAGGTCATGTGACATACTTGCAGCTCTGCGAGTGTTTCACATATAACATGTAGGTGTACCATGATAACTTCTGTATTAACCCGATAATGGGCTGTTTGGAGTATAACCACTTGAGACATGATGATCTTGTGAGAAACTGGTGAAACCGAGTTTAATCAAGAGTGAATTAGGTGCTCAATGTTGGTGTCTTCTGTTGCAGCGATGGCCACAGCTTGTGGTTTTGAAGCATCAGCGATCGAACCACTGCCATTTGAAGAGTTGCTTGGGGAATCTGCTGATGCGAGATCTGATGTAAATAATTTATTTAATTAACAATTAATATTTAATTAATAAATCTACAAACAGGAGACAACATTTTGTAAGACTACAGCTAGTGTACTAGCACTAACCACTAACGAAACAAATCCAGATTTAAAATTTTTTGTTTATTTGAATGGATCGACGTTTTGGTTTCTTGGAATTTTACTTTTTATGTTGTCCCTTCTCTCCGGAAACTCTTGAAATATTTTGACTGAATCCCTCGGTCTTCAATCAGCAGAAATTTTTTTTACCTAGCCATAGCTCCTTGAGAGGTAAAACTATTTACAAAATTTCTATTTTGCTTTGATCACTTTATGCAATATGGAAGATAATGTAATAACGACATACATATATAACTAATCCCACATCTAGTTTGAAGAAAACATAATAACCATAATCACAATGGCATAATGAAACTCTACCTGTTCATAGCCTTAGGGAAACTCAGCCATTGGTCAGTGAGAAACACATTAAACTTCCTGGTTGTATATCTATAAACTGTCATACGCCTGTGTGACCAAACACAGAGGAGCCAGTGGCAAGCACGTTTACTGCCAATGGATACAACTCAGAGATTGGTAGATAAACATACAATTCAGTTCGTAATTCTCTCCTGAAAATGTATCGGCCAAAAAATTTTAATCAAGCTTGTTGTTGTTGAAGACAATAAATAACGTGATGAAACAAGAGATGTTACAATATTGTCTCAGTTGAATGAACAACTGAAAGAGCTTACAGTTGAGTGGACTGAATCAGTGTTCTTCCCCATTGCTTCCTTTATATAGGGGTGAGGCTAGTCCATGTACTGTGTGAATCCCCTTGCCATTGTTTCAAAGCATGGACAATTTAGTTCACTCCCCATTGTTCCAATTCACTCAACTGTATGAATGAGCAGCTGGCTATAGTCTATAGACAGTGGTCGATATAATATATATTATGAAAGAATTGTCTTCTCGCCATAATGGCTAAATGCTTACCAGAGCAATTGAGTTGGTGTTGGAATGAACAGGTCTGCCTGGGTTCAGTGTTGATGGCTAGATATTACACTATATAAGAACACGATGACATTAAGTAAATTTCTAACACCTAATGTTATGTTTCCCTCAGCACTGCACTGACAGCCCATCCGTCATAGTCCTCCTTCAGCCACAAGAGATCTCTGACCCCAGTGACCTCCACGCCCTCCAGTCAGATGACGACGATGATGGTTTTGTTGAGGACGTTGATTCGGGGAGCAATTCGATTGCTGGCAACTCAAGCTACGTGTCTCCGTGTCGTCGTTTCAAGCAGGAACTGAGGATGGAGGTCAACGAGAGGTTGCTGTCCTCCAGCGAGGAGGAGGAGGAGGACGAAGTCGAAATGTGTCGGTGCAAACTCTTTGACTTCTACCGGCTCACAAAGCGACACAGATGGCGCCACTCAAAAGGTGAGTTACAGTGGTGAAAGCACATGGTGGCGACTCCGGTAGTGGCAGTGATGTTTACGATAATAGTACTTTTGATGGTGACAACTGTTGTTACAGCTTTGATAACATTTTGACCATTTTGTAGAAAGAACTGCCCTCCGTTGTATCCATGACAATGGTTATGTTAACTGGATAGTGTGGCTAACGTGACATGATTCCATTTCATTTTGGAGTAAAAGATAAGAAATGAAGAAAATGGGTCTTATGATTGTGGCTTTCTCAACACAAATGCAGGAATAGACAGTGCATATTGTCTAAGTATAGGTATTAACAAAAGTATAGATATTAACAAAAGTATAGGTATTAACAAATACCAAAAATATGGCGTCAACTTCATGCATCTAAATGGGTTATAAATTGTGTTTATTCAGAAATATTTTAGTCATGAATCTCTGTAGTTTTGCTGTTAAAATGGAAGCACTTACATATATTGCAAAAGAGTGGTTTAATATGTCTGTATCTCCAAAATGGGTTATACTATATACCTTGTGTGACAACCACCACCTACTAAATATTAATGTTGGTATTTATTTAACTCTGATTGTTTGATTATTGTTTGGAAAACTTTCAAGTTTACTACTTCCTGAATGACTACATGTTTTTACCTGAGTCATACACAGCTTTCTTTAGTTTCTGATAAGTGAATGTGACTGGTATCTTTGTGTAAGTTAAAAAACTGAGCAACTGATAATTTTAAAGAGGGAGTTCATTACAAAGGGCATGCACAAAGGGTAGTTCCGGTGTGGGCACCAGGTGGATTGTACAGATAAACGTAACCAGGCATTACTTGTGCAGATGCTGGTAACAAACTCGGGTTTGTAATGGAGATCTGTGTAAATTCTTATGTGTGTGTGTCATCTTTCCACACATGATTCATTTTTAAGATATGAACATAGTCGTCTACACAAACCACAAAATG
Organism: Lamellibrachia satsuma; assembly: GCA_033239005.1. Taxonomy (NCBI): domain Eukaryota; kingdom Metazoa; phylum Annelida; class Polychaeta; order Sabellida; family Siboglinidae; genus Lamellibrachia; species Lamellibrachia satsuma. Next base: position 33,129,378 of record BSQZ01000001.1, on the reverse strand, counting down.
AGTGCATATAAATAAGACTAAATAAGTGAATGGCTTATTATTGAAAATTATCGTCTTAGTCACCATTACACATTTACTAGAATATTCATTCTGCCCTCGTGATGACTTGTCATCATCTCCTTTCCCTCCCTCCCTCCCTCCCTCCCTCCCTCCCTCCCTCCCTCCCTCCCTCCCTCCCTCCCTCCCTCCCTCCCTCCCTCCCCCTCCCTCCCTCCCTCCCCTCCCTCCCTCCCTCCCTCCCTCCCTCCCTCCCTCCCTCCCTCCCTCCCTCCCACTGGGACTGGGGTTGTCAGATATTAAATTAGATTATGCACACTTCAGCTGATGTGTCCTGACTGACCCTCAGTGCATTCACTCATTGTAAGTTGACAAACACTGCTAAACGCTCTCATTGGTAATTGTGCCACAAGCAAATTGCCAAAAGAAACAATACTGCCCCTATACAGGTTAGTATTGGTCCTTCAACTTGGACACGGTCACGCATGACTGGATATTGAGCCATTGACCAATAGCTGAAGTGTGTACTGGTTCAGTGACACATAGCTGGTTGACCTGAAACACAAGGACGTGCTTCAGTCACTGTGTGTGTGCGTGCATGCGTTCGTGCGTTGCTAAAACCAATGGCAGTAATTTTAAGGATGGAGGATCGATTTATTTTATAACAATTGCAGATGTTGCACATGTTAATATTAATAATTTTATTATGCAACACTAATGGTATGTGCATATGTACCCTCATGAAAATATGCCATGATAAAGCATGATATATCATGGTGTATCATGGCAAACTATGGTAGACCATGATAGACCATGGTAGACCATGGTATTCTATGGTGTACCATGCATTATCATATCTCTTATGAAAATATACATATTTATAAACATTGTCAAAGACATTAAATTAATGTTAGTTCACAAGTTACCTACATACATAGCATTTAACTTTATTTTTTTAGTTAAATTGATGTTTGACAGATAAAAAGATAATGTCAGATGCTTTAAGTATGCGTGTAACTTTTGAACTAAAAGTTGCCAAAGACGGTGTAGTTCGAACGCGGAGGTGCCACCTAGGGATACAATTAATATAATACTTGAACATGTGTGCCCTCTGGTGGACAATGTAGAACTATTTGATCGACACGCGCTACCTATTACTAGTATTAGGTGTGTGACTTCCTGTTGTAAATACGTCTACATTTACGTATAGCCGATATTACTGTTGAAGGAGAGCATTTCATGTTAAATGACGTGGTCCACTGTTTTGGGCGTGATTGACTACTGTATACACTAAACAAAACGATTAATAAGATATTGGTACTACTTGGTCTATGAGAGGGGGGTCACTCTACATATTTGTGTAAGCTTGTTATGTCACCTTGTAGTTTTACTCAAGAACAATTCAGTAGCTGTGCCAATTGGCGTCAGGAGGGGGGCAAGGGGGGACACATACCCCCTGGATCTGGATGTTTGTAAAATTTAAGTCTTTTATGGCGAGTAGATTGTTTACTATTTATGTTAAGTAGATCATCTAGTATATTTGTTAATTAATTATATACAATTATAAAATTATTGTTCATTGAAAGTAGACATTTTGGTAAGTGTAAAGATTTCTGGTCGAATTCAGACAGCAGAATTTTTTGCCCCCCTCTGGAAAACAGCCTGCGGATGTCCCTGCCTGTGCCATCTCTTCACGACTTACTGGACTATGATTGAACTACCTTTCTAATATAACAATCCTGTAAGCTTAATGTGTATACCAATACTCAATTACATGTCAACACTGATATTTACCTGGATAGTTATAAATTCCTTTATAAAACCATCATATGCCATGATAAGATACCATGATGTTTTAAAATGGTAAACCATGGTATACCACACATTACCATACACAATATATGAAAAAGCATGGTCTACCACAGTTTACCATGTAATGTTATCATATACCATGGTATACCATGTAATAGTGAAGTGAAGTTTATTTGTTTAGATCATATATGTGCATATAGTCAAATAACAGTGTATACATAATTATGTACAGTTTACATGATCCAGGGAGGCCTGCACTAAGACCTGAAAGATCACTATCATGAGGCCTCCCTATGTATAGTGCAGTAATTGTTACAGTAGAACATTTTGCCAACAACAATAAAAAACTAACAAAAAACTAACAATACTGATGATAATAATAATACAGGCTGTGCAAACAATGTAAAACAGCAATAATAATAATAATACAGAAGTTCTCAAAATATATCATATTGTATTGGTAAAGCGTTGGGGGGTCCTTCGTTGTATTTTTGGCCTAGATGGTACCTTTTCATAAGCAATGAACATGGCTTTAAAATATTCTGGAACGGTTCCATTTTTATATCTGTAGAAAAACATGACATTTTAAGGAGGTCACATCTGCTTTTAATAGTGTCAGTTCTTTTAGTAAAAGTGTGCTATGTGAATTATAATTACTGTTTGAGATAAATCTGATTGCTTGGTTTTGTAGTTTATTTATCCTTATGTCAATATTGCAGCCCCAGGTTAGTATACCATAGCTTAGGTGTGACATAAATAGACATGGTACATAATGTTTTAATCTAGAGAGAATTCCACATATCCTTGAACATTTCTTGGCTATAAAATTTTGATGAGGAGACCATGTGAAAAATCATCATTTTGTTTTCTCTTCATTCAGGGACAATTTATTTACTGCTACCCAGTCCGTTATTTTAGCATATTCTGAATTTATGTTGTTGGATGTATCCGAGTTATTAGTTTGGTCGGTTGTAAAGGTACTTAGTATGGTCAGCAGGGTGGTTGGTATCACCTGCATACATTATTTGAAATTTTTTTTACCTGCTATTGCTAGATCATTGGTGTATATTAAAATAATAATGGTCCTAGAATTGAACATTGAGGGTCTCCAGTAGTTATTGTTTTTAAAGATGATTTTGTGTTGTTGAATTCTACATATTGCTGTTTGTATAGTAGATATTTTTTAAACCATTCTAATTCAGTGTTTTTTTTATGCCATAATGTTTGAGTTTGTTGATAAGGATTGTATGATCAATTGTGTCAAAATCTTTGATAGATCTAGAAATTCTGCTAAAGGTAAGCCTTTTTATCAAGGTTTAAGTATATTCGGTCAATTAATTCAGATATAACCAGTTCAGTAGTAATAATACCATAGTATGCCATGTGATTCAATGGTACATTTTCGTTAGGGTATATTTGACATTCAGATTGACAATAGATTTTCCATCTAAACCCAACAAGTTCCAGATGACAAGTGAACTATGATTGTTTTTAAAACATTTTCGTACTGCTGCCATATTTACACAATCAGTAATTGAATTATTCCATTAATTTATTGTCCTCTGCAAGAATAAAAAATGGTACTTTCTCATATCCCATTTACATTGTCTATGTCTGACAATATGTGAGGATAAAAATACCTAGTGTAGTGTGCCTTAATATATTTATAGTCTAGCTATTTTCCCATGTCCTATATAAGACCATGATGTAAGCATATACAATTCCACAAACTTAATGATATCTGCCATTTTCTAGACCAATTTGTATAGATCATCTTGTGCATTTTGTTTGTCTCCTTTAATTTAGTTTCTAACAATGTTATGAAAGATTATCGATTTAACTGTTTCGTTGTCGTTATACCGTCCTCACAAATAGTGACACCCCCGCTGAGTGATCGTAGTAAATCTTCGTCACGATGGTGCTTGCATCTGTTTTCATTCAGTGTCTGTTTACTGCCGTTACTATGTACAGAGGCGCGGCAAGTAACACCATTTGCTTTAATCGTCGGTAATTTTGATTTGTTCTTTAGCATTATAAATCTTGCTTTTATCTAAAGCAAAAGTGTTCAGTTTCGTACTTTGACCAGTTTCCATCACAAAAGCGTATTGCTTTAGGGACTATTTCACGGGCCAGTTTTGCTTCCGGCATGTTCACCTACATATGACCCGCCGTGTATCGTTCCTACAAACCTTTAGAAAATGGCCGCGTGTTGTCCGAAGCCAGACCGAAGCAAACTAAGTTTAGAACTGCTCATCCAAGCTGGTAGGAATATTTGTGTTACTGTGCATTGCATGTTGTGTTTGTTCCGTTAACGATTTTATGTATGCGTTGCGTACTTTAGTTCTGCCGGTTGTTATCTTGAACGAAACAAAAGTCAGGTCAGGAAATCTAATCCAGGAAGTGGAAATGGAGTCGGAACTGTCATGCTCAAATTGAACTTCGGTTATCTTATTTAACCTCCGCCCCGCTGTCTGGGTAAATACCATTCTAGCAGCCGTTAGCACCTATTGTTTTCTCTAGTAATTGCCTTTGTGTCGGGTGTCAGTTCATTGGGAATCTGGCGCGTTCGTCAGATTGACTCGCGGCTGTTCAGTTGTTTACAGAGTTAGAGACGCTTTGTTGCGCGATATTGCGCGCGATTCCCGGGGAAGTGGAAATCCGATTAGTGAAACGTTTAGAGGTCAATTAAAGATGATCACTTCGTTTTTAATGTCGAATCGATTGATTGTTATTATGCAGAAAGTGTGATAACTATCGGTTGATGTGCATTTATGGAATACTCAAACTAAATGAAACAAGGAAGCAGAAACGGCCATTTCAAGTTTGCGAGCATCGTTGATGATGGATGCTGGTTGGCTGATAACAACTTCTGCAATGTCAGCATAATGTATATGCGTTTTCGTGCAGTAATGGTTTTGAAAATTATCTCATTGTATGTGGTGAACTACCTTGAACTTAAAGGCAGCTTTTTAACATTTCACAAACTTGTTTTTATATTTTCACAAGGGAAATAAATGAATAATAAAAATATCTTGATTTCACAGGTACACTGATAACTGTCTAATCACAGACAGCAGTTGAAATGCCATAAATAATGCATGAGGTCATTAAATAATGCATCGCAGATTATTTTGCAAGGACAAATTAAATAACAAAATCACATTTCAAAAATAAATATACGTTTCAGTTAGTAAGATCTATTAGTTGGTTTATGAACCCGCCAACCTGATAATAAATTTGTTTGACATTATTTAAGTTTTCATTGTGTTGTATGAAACATTTGTTTACTGTGATTATATTGTATGTACTTTAATATAAGTATTTTAATATAAACTATTCATGTCGTTTTGTCTCCTGTTTTCAGCTAGACTAGTTTTCCATTGGAGCCTAACCGGAAATAGACCTTCCGATTTTTGCTTAGCCTCGTGGCCCATTAGCACTATTTCACTGATCATTCACTAGGACTTATTGGAAACACATTACTTATACCGTGTTATCAAATCCACATGCATTATTTTAGTCAACGATTTAAGTTGCATTTACGTTAGAATTCTTTGTAAATATAGAACACCAACAACTTGCCTAACTTGGGCCCAGATGCAACTTTGAACCACCGTACAATGTATGTGTAAGATATATATGTGTAAGCATTCCTAAAATCTGTTGACCAATTGAAATACAAAAAAAAATAGAATTGCATGTTTTTCTTATTTTGAGGGGTAAAGACGAATTAATATATATCCATCTTGCAACAAAAATTAGATCTCAAAATTCTCTATTACAATTCTTAATGGAACTGTGACATTTTTATAATCATCACCATTGATCTCACACTTGGCAATCACTAATTAACTCCACTGTTTTTCATATCGGTAAACCAATGTTACTAATACCTGAAACACTGGTATGTACCATTTAAAAATGTGCACATTTGAAAAATTTAAGAATATGTGACAAATTATGCTAAAATAACACAATTAACTAATCCTTTCATGGACACAGCCATTGCAGGAACTTGTCTAAAACTTGTGGCAAAATCATAAAATATCAAAATGGCAACCGTTTATTCTGTCACTGTTCATAGCCCAGATAAAAAGGATTAATTTAATATGTTCACCAAACTGGATGGAAATGTATAAATTTTGTCATGACATCAATTTTGTTTTGGAAGTTAAAGGGTTAATGCCAATTAGGATTCACACAGATCCCCGAATGTTCTTGAATTTGGCTTTGTGTCTCAAGTACCCTTAAATGTTCTTGAATTTATGGCAGTGTTCTTAAAAACATATTTTCTGTGTTGCTAACTTGCTTTGTGAATACACCGACTATTAATGATTGCATGTTTTGTATTTGTGGTAAATTGCTTAAATTATTTTAAGAAGTTTTTAATTTTCCGTGTATAGTATGCATTTATTTTCCTTATTTTTTGCTTCAAGGTTCAGGTGCATATTATACATGGTAACAAGGCTAAATTATTTACGCCACTAAATGCCAAATCTCGCCTCATCTTTCTATGCCCTATGCATAAATTCAATCATTTCATATACAAAAACATATATTAAAAAAAATTGTTTTTGCAGTCCAAATAGTGCCAAGGAAAGAGCGATAATATAAGCCACTCATATTCACGTCACTGCGTAATTTGAATCAAAAGTGGAGAAATCGTGGGTTGATGCTAAAATGTCAGGACGCGTACTATACTATTATACTTATGTCTCAACTATAAATTAAAATGTATTTGTGTTTAGAGGTGGCTATCTGTATATAATTCAAGTCATTGTTTTCTTAAAACCTGTTTTATTAGAATTGTTGATTGTAACTTGAGTGCTTTTCTTAAAGATAGTAATGTCCAGATACGTCATGTCATGTGAAAAGGGCATATCACCCTCACCACCAGGGGTTCGAACTATATCTGCCCCCCGGCAGATCTACGCTCGCCTCCAGGGGGTTCCAACTACATCAGCTCCCTGACAAATCTACCCTCGCGGCCAGGGGCTTCTCACTACATCTGCCCTTGACAGATCGACCTGTGTGAAATGCCATTTTTTCAATTCTTGTGTTAACTAATAATATTGTTTGCTTGAATTTGTGGGGCTCACATACAGAAACTTAAGTTTTATTTGGTCGGACAGGTAATGATAGGAATTCCCTGGATATGCTCTTTTGTCTCAACCGTCTTCCCAGAAACACGTCAACCAAGACATCTACTAGGATGTGTGTCTGAGCAGTGTATTGTCAGCGGACCAGGCCTATGTTCAGTGCAGTTGTGTACCCTTGTAGTTGTAAACATTGCTTATGGCCAGTATGCCAATGGAAAGTACAGTGCTATATTTACCAGCCTATGCCATAAAGAGTAACTGGACACAAATCTAGTCATTGGACAACTAGACATCATTGCATGAATACTGTTCAGAATGCCAATTCTTCGTAAAGTGAACATGGTGCACATAATTGATCCTGTTAACGTCAGCAACGTTTGCACATAACGGTGACAGCCTTCACTACTACATCTTCTTAGATGTTGAGATAAGTGGCACTGATACGTACAAGTCACAACTTGTCATCGTTGTTAAGTTTCTTGAAGGACAATCTTCATAGTTCAAATTGACTTTAATTTAAACATTTTAATCATGTATGCATAAACTCAACAAAAATATGACTGAACAAATGACATAAATAAATAAGTTTGGGGGATATAAAGTTACAAAATATAATGTTGGTGCAAATTGTGGGGTTGTCTGCTGGAAACAGCCGTGTCTGCTCAACAGCAAGTTAAGATAAGGATAATGTTATTTGTCTCAACAGCAGAAAGACAGATAAATTACATTGAGGCATTATACAGATATAGGTGATACATACAAATGTTGAACTGTACAATATACAATAGCAATTAATAAATAAGTAACAAAGTAATACATTATGCAAAAAATGAAAGACACCAATTTTTGCTGTGGGACGGGAGACTCCTACTAAGACCAAAAGTGGTCGCTATCGTAGGAGCCACCCAAATTAAAAATAACGTATATTCCTTATATATATATTCCTACGTTAAAGAGTCAGTTTTTTTCTCTTACATGTAATAATTTTGTGTGTGTTGTGTTCACCTGTATGTATGTAAGCATGTGTGTTGTGTTCACCTGTACGCATGTAAGCATGTGTGCAAGTACACAAATTGAAAAGTTGAATTGTATTTGCATGAACTGTGTTACACTCATTCGTAATTTATTTAATTTAGTTGGCACATATAGCAATTTAGTTTATAATAATAATGTTTTATTTCAGGCAAGAGCCCATAATATTATATATACATACAAGTAAAAAACATAAATATACGCACATGATGAACGATAGAGGTACATGTAGTGAGAAAAATATATATATATAAATATACATGTAGTAAAAATATATATAACATAAGTCAGGATAAAAAATATATTTGTATAAAAGTACAAATATCATGAATTAAAAGCATACAATTGATCAATCCAATGTTTAATCAATGGACTTCGATAATAAATAAAAGTGTGAAAATAATTCACAGAAAGTATATTGTTGGATTTTTCCAACAGGCATAAAAGGCTAAAAATTGATGAGCAAATGCGTTCATTAAAGGATTTAACATAATTAGCCTAGCAATATCGTCATCATCAGTACGGTTATTGTTTATAATATAGCCAAGGTATTTACATTTCTCAAAGTAAGGTAGTGTATGGTTATTGATAACAACAGGATGAATATTTGTCTTGTCCCTAGGTTTGTTATCAATAACCATACAGAAAGATTTGTTGGCGTTGTATGTTATATCAAACATATTGCCGTACTCAGCACAACAATCGGTGAGTTTTCTCAACCCAGCAACACTAGGTGAAAAAGCACAAAGGTCATCGGCATACATCATATGATTCATTATGGTTCCTGCATAAAGACAACCAATTTGTAATTTATTAAAATTTACACTTAAGTCATCCATGTAAATGTTAAAAAGATGTGGAGAAAGGATTCCACCCTGCCTAACACCATTTGAAACGGTAAAAAATTCTGAGAAGCTACAACACCATCTGACAGTGAATTTCTGAGTTCTGTACCAGTAATAAAGAATGCGCACAATAAAAGAAGGACATCCCCGGTCAATTAGTTTGGTGAATAGCTTACTATGATTGACTTTGTCAAAGGCTTTAGGGGCATCCAGCATAGTAACATAAATAGATGAGCCATTCGCTATGTAGTTTTAATAAAAATATGAGCATTTCAGGTGAGTGATACTTTTTAAATCCAAATTGGTTTACACATGTAGATAAAAAACAGTAGAAACCCTGGATAATGTCAAGGATTCAAATAATTTACTAGCAATTGTGGATAGAGCAATGGGTCGGTAGTTGTTATCAGGTCAGGTCACCCGCCTTATTTTTAATTATGGGGGCTATTGTAATAATCATAGCATCCAGTAAAAAACTGTGAATTAACATGCTGCTATATAAAAGTGACATGAGAAGTTTTTCATTCGCATATTTAAAATGTTCGTTACTTACACTATCATAACCTTCTTCCACGTTCTCGACATCTGTATTATCTATTTTGAGAATTAATGTCTGTGTAGTTTTGTTTGGCACTTGGAAGGTCATATATTTAGATTTACTTTTATTTAGTGACATCTTATTATAGCCTCTCGGCTATTTTGATGAGTTCTTCATTAATTATAGATTCTGTACTTTTATTATTAAGTTCACTCAGTAACCACCAGAAAGCTTCTGACATAAGTAGCCGGTATTAACATTCTTGGCATACATATTTACCAGCTCACTTGGCAACATTTTATACTTTTTGTCTTTAAGCAACCATATAACTTGGTCTTAGATCAAACGACAACAAAGAGTCAACAGAAGGGAGATTTGTTGTGACACATTCTCATCTGCATAAGCTCAGTTTCATTTCAATACTATTGTTTGCATTATTCAGGTTGTACCAAATCAGGCTTTGTTGACTGCACTTCACATTTCATTTGCTTATCTAAACAACGTGTGAACTTGTTTATATGCTGCCTACATTAGTGAATACAATCTGGATAATCACGCTACTTTACCCCGCTAACACACATGCTAACACACATCAGTTAGCAACTATTCAGAGTTGTTGAAATAGCTTTCTCACCTGATGATTAGTTAAAATAACAACCAATATTACTCCTCCAAACAGCTCGGCTAACACAGACGTTTGTTGTGTTAGTGTGTTGAGAGGCAGACACAGTGCCACCATCTCGACCAGTCCCTACATGTTGTACGTCCCCCCTCCCTGTGTCAATCTGTTGTATCCCCTGATGCAGGCAAAAGGTAGAATGATCAGTGTTTTATTGCACTTATTTATAGTAGTTGAGATTGCACTTTTTATAGTAGTTGAGATTGCACTTATTTATAGTAGTTGAGATTGCACTGATATCAATAACAACATCATAGAAAAAAATATCTTCCAGGCCAGGATTACGATATTGAAATACTTTAAATAATCATGTAATTATTATTATTGCACTTGACAACCAGTATTTTATGCAGTATGTGGAAGAAGTGAGATGAATGGTTATTTAAAAAATGCCGTAGTACTTTGTACTATCCATGTATAGTGATTCATTTACATGTTTATGTAATGATCTGAATGTATGGAGTGACCCGTCGAAAAACCGATCTCGTGCAGAGTCAGTTGTGCTTTAATAAAATTAGGCACTTTGGGTGTCAAATGATCTACTTTGGGCTGTATTCACAAGGTGGCAGCACCTGTTTATACTTTTTACAGTCTGCAAGTTCCATGTAAACATGTTTTGTCCACCAGGTGGTGATGTTGTAAGTATGTTGTTGCACTATCCACCAGGTGGCAGCAGCTGTCTTAACAGTCCACCAAATGGTGCTTAGAAATAGTTGTCAGTGTGTCCAGATTTTTTATTTGTTTCTTAGTCATGTTTCTAAAGCTGATTATTAGATGAACTTTGTAGTTTGAAGTAGTGATTTCTGCTTTATATTACATATATCAAAGATATGTGCACATTTTACAAATATTTTTTATTTCAGTCTAATGTTACATGAGCTTACACCACTAAGTAATACATCCTCTCATACAGGCATGACTTTGTTAAAAACCACTATCCAGAAAAGCGGTGTAACATGAAACATAACGCGGAAAAAAAACAATATGAAAAATGTGCATTCTCCCTCACTGTAAATCTGAATCAGATAATATTGTCTATTGTGTATTCGCATTGTCCGAATGAAAACCGCAGATTGATCAGGAGGGAACTGATGCAGTGTGTGGAGTAAAGCTACTTGGTATCCAGGGCAAGGTGCAGAACTGTAGGCTACAACAAAACCAGCACATCTTTCTAAATTTGGTTCCTGTGGAAAATCCCAGGTGTACAAGAGAGACGTGTGACAAGATCAGCAATATGGGTGTTAGCTGACACTGTCATGTGAGACTGTCATTTTATCCAACCCGGACATAGTGATTCTGTGAAACTCGAATATCGCCATATATCACACGCGCATGCACACGCACGTGCACACACACACAAACTGCTGACAATATAATAGTGAAGTGTGCACATATAATTTGTCAACAAGAAGCCTTCACATAAGAGACAAGAGCCAGTCCCTCCTCTAGCCCCAGTTACAGTTGTCAGTTAACAACATGTTCTGTGTCACTACAGTGTGTGACTGTCTCCACCACCAGGGCACATCTGGTTTCCATTGCCCACTCCAACAGCTTGTGTGCCTCACACCAGACATGACATCATGCGGAAATACTTGCCTGCTGCTGCTACTTGATAGTAGGAAGGGGCAATTTCCTATTGTAGGTTGGTCGGCATGAGTAATGCTTTGAGGCTACTATTTTAACACCTACTCAAGCGCTACTTACATGTAGTGCTACTGGGTCATGTCACTATTGGGTAGCGGCACTACTGGGTAGTGGCACTACTGGGTAGCGGCACTATTGGTTAGTGGCACTATTGGTTAGTGGCACTACAGTACTCGTTCGTGGCGCTACTGGGTCATGGCACTACTTTTTGTGGTTCAGAACAGCAAAGCAGTTGTAATGGTTTATTAAAACAATGAGTATATTTTGGTGATTTATTACTGATATCTATCTGATCAAGTACATCAAAGCTTACCAAAAAGATGTAAGGTCAGGTACAATCAACAATAAAACTTTTCATGTGCCATTTATTGACTTTTTTTGTAAATATCCTGATTGTACTTGAAATTTTAGTCAAGTCCTGGTCATTCCAAAACTACAAGTATTGACTTGAACTTAAGTACACACGGAATGTGTTCCAGCCAGTTTCACCTTTCCTTCTGTAGACATAGTGCAGGGCGTTGGTACGTATCACTTCATTCTTCTGGAATACTTCTTTATTGTCACATGACATGGTCTGATACCTTAAATGAAAGAGTAGGGCAGCTTTTGTTGTGATTATCAGAAGGAATGACTTTCTTAACTGTGGGAACTTTTGTAGGGGAGGTAATTTTTTGCACCAACCTAGCATATGTTTTATATTCCGAATTGCGCAATGCAACTTGTTTACAGTTTATGTCTCACCATATGACATGTCACGTGTCTTGTGTGTAATGGATGACGTGACGTCACAAGCTCTTTATGAGTTCCGTGATATATTATTGAGTAGTGTTAAAACCAAGACTTGTGGTATGGCACCAAGTTACAAAACATGTTCAGATGTTTTGTGCTTTTAAAAACTTGTATCTGTATTGTTTTGTCATTAGGATGTTGTAGTTTATGTTGAGTGTCAGGCGTAAGGGTGTGTCCATTGTGGGGTAATGGTGGGGTGAAGGGGGGTTCATGGTGGGGGTGAGGGTGGGTCCATGGTGTGGTTGAGGGTTGAGGGTGAGGGTGGGTCCATGATCTAGTTAAAAAGATAAGTTCTTATATAGCGCGGTATCCTGTCCGCAGAATGCTCAAAGTGCTTTACACACCCCATGACAGACCTAGACCTGTTCATTCCAAGGCCATTTCAACTTAACTGGGAAGCATTAGTTGGGACAGCGTGTGTGAAGATGAATGTTTAGGCTGATGGAGGTGTTGTTTAGCGCACGTGGGAGTGTACCAGTGACTATCAGGCTATTGTTTACTTGTTGCCGTTACATCATGTTACACATCCGGGATAATGTTAAATGTTCTTTATACAGAGTTTTAGCATTCTATTTGCGTCAAACTAGAGGGTAGAGTTACTTTTTCATGATGCTGACCGTGATGCTGTCCATGACGTGTCATGTGTCAGTGTTTTCGGAGTGTCACTGACCCCGGAACCAATCCCAGTCAAGATCTTGATTCTCTTGTAGGTGTGTTATTATAAATTTAATGTGGCTGAAGTTGTGAAATATTGAATGATGTGTTATAAATCTTAAATTGCATTTTTTTAATACTCTGTTCCAATGACTTTCTTGTGCTTCCGCTCTGCTCGTCTTCTGTCCCCCTCCTTCAGTATTTACCCCTTCACCCCTGCAATATTAGGTTCAACTTTGGCAACAAAAACCACATGTTCCCTTTCTGCACTCCACTGCCCAGTCTGACCGGTCATTTCAAATCTGATGTTTTTTATCACTGGTAAAACGATAAACTGATTGCAGGACTAGGTCAGTTCTGGTGCATTTGTTGATTCATGAACAGGAAGTATATTATGCGTCACTGGTGTAGGTGGTTGTTGAGTCGTCCTCGTTCTGTGTGGCTGAAACGTAAGGATTCACTGACAACTGTACACCAACAGACAATTTACATACATGCATCAATCACTAGAACACATCTCAGGCTCACTTACAGCCAACTTCCCGCCCCCCCCCATCTTCCCTCCATTGTCTCCATGTGTGCGCGCATGACGTTGTTGCAGTTTTTAAGCGAATATTTGGTGAATGAGTAGAGGGAACTTCAAAAAAGACTCTTGTGAGACTAAGTGGTAAAACAAGTAATGTCATCCTAACGTCCTAACAACCACCTGGTCTTGTGTACACTCTGTGGAATCTCAAGGCAGGTAACACAAAGTTTGGTAGTCTCATGAAACACGGTGTCTCACATGCAGTGTTCTTAAAACAGAAATTGACATATTAATTACATGTGTGACACAATCATCTTCTATATCCTCCCAGTTTATGACAGTTCCCATTTTTCCTGTGGTTGCATGGGAACGGATATGATACCGTCCTTCCAAGAAATCATGAATGGTCTGCGTTGGCGATACAGCTAACCTCTAGTCTCTGAAGGACCATGATTACATCGCAATAGATCCTGATCAGGCAAAGTCCACAATGTGTTTACAAGATGATAAGTTGCAAGTCATTTATTGTGTATTTAGAGTAGTAAGTAAAATGCACAAAGGCCATATGTGTTTGTAAGGTTTCTCAATACATTTTGTGCATCCTACAACTTGTGAACATTATACGTCCTGATTATGCAGTAGGAGATAATAGTGTTTTAAACATAATGTGTAAGTTTTGAAACAACACTGTAGGAAATAATCAGAGAAAGGCAGTGTGTTTGTGTCCAGCAGTGTCACTGCCAGGGGCATCTAAATACACATTTCCTCTCGCAGATCGACCAGTGCAAACGCTGATTATGCAGTTGCTATGTTAGTCACTGGGATTTATGGGGCTTGCATACGGAACATAACTTTCATTCTTTAAATTAAATTAATAGGCATTCCTGGAAACGCTCTTTGAAGGCTGATTGCAGAAACATGTTGACCAAGACAGCAATATAGGACGAAGAAGAAAACGATTCAGCGTACATCCATACATGGTGTGGGATAAAACCGACAAATCTGATTTTCAACAGGTCAATCTTCCAGGGGTAATGTAGTACTACTACCACCCCAGGGTACTGTAGTACTACTACCACCCCAGGGTGGTGTCCTGGTTCAGATGACTGACATAACTTCTGCCATTGGTGGAGTGGTTGGTGCAGCTGAGGAAGTCTGGGATGACTGTAGGGAGTCAGTGACATGTAGTCATGTTGATCTTAACCAAGCATTGACAAATCAAACCACAAAGTACTGAGAACAGGGTTGGCCAGTGCTTCAACCAGGATACCCTACCCTGTGGCATCACGGGGTGATTACATGTAGTGCACCAGCTAGTGGTCAGCCCTCAGGCGTTCCCAGGGCTAGGGAACCCACTGAACCCTCTTGCATCCTCACTTCACCCCCACTTCCTCCCAGCCCCCATCCCTGGCCCCTTGGTCTTCATCCCTCGTCTTCATGGTGCCTGGACACCCTGAAAACATGATTAAAATCAGATAATATGTGAGGGTGGCACCCTTTGGCAGATTGCCATGTGTATGGTTATGAAACCCTTCTGGGGTTGATCAAAATGTAGCTGCAGCTAGATAAGGTTTGGGGTCTGATTTTGTCAGTGAAAGAGAACTAACTAGTGTAGGGAGATTAAATAGAATGCTACAGGACAACTCTTGCACTGACTTCACCTTTTACATAATCCTTTAGGGAAGATTAATTAATTAAGTCATCAACCCATTTTTATACGTTTTTCTCTCAAACTTTGGATTGTCGGTAGTGCCTCATAGGTCCGCCCCCTTTTGGACATATCTGTCAGCTCAGTTTTTGCACATACATGGAGTCGTAGACTTCCCTACCAGGAGGTCCCGTCTGGACTCCGAGTTCTTTCCCGTCCAGGGGGCTTGCCTGTCCTGGATCTCAGTTCTGTGTGTTTAGGGAAGTTGTGCTATAATTAATTCCTGGCCTGTCTACCCCATCGCAAGCTACCCCCATCGTAAGATCTGTCAGTTCAGTCTTTGTCTATCTTTGCCTTTCATAATTTAAGTTTCCCTTTCCGTTTTCAAATAGTTACAAACATTTACATAACAATGCATATCCAAGTGCTCTTCTGGATACAATAAAACCATTAATATGTAATAATAAAGTATAAAATATATGTAAAATATTCATACTATATATAGTTACACATGTTTAGCTAATATATTAAAAACAATAAGTAATAAATAACTGTAACAATTTATTATCTCGTAGTTGTAGAAACAGAGACTCTGCATTTATATAAAGAAATATTATGTCATCCTGAAATGTGGCTGAATGTTTTTATAGGTGAATGTGTGAGAAAGTGCATCAGTCATGTCCTTTGATGTTGATGACAAGGAAATACTGGATGTTTCTTTGTCCACAGACGAGAGTGGATATGTTCAGTTGTCAGCATATACAGTTTTACAGAAATACTACTGTACCATAGTGTATAGTACATGATCCAAAGGTGGACCCCTAGTTAGATAACTTGTAGTTTTGTAGTTACACATACTTGTGCACAAACAAGCATGCATATGAACGAGCCTAGTGCATGTGCGTGCATGCATGCATGCGTGTGCCAGGGAGGTGGGCTATGGTTAGTTGCCCTTCCTCCTGTTGTTCACTCATGACCTAGCAGCCTGTGAACCCAGCACCAGTTACTTAGAACTAGGAAGTGCCTAGTTAGTGTGTTTCCGTCTGTGTGATGGCAGGTCCTTCCGAGTGCATACCAACTGCCACATCACCCTGTGGTCCACTGTTTATTATGTGGGCCGTTCCTGGTTTCTGTCTGCCGTTGATCAGTGCAATTACCAGCCCCTGGAGACATGGCAGTGGTGCTGCGCTTACGAAGCAACAATAGGAGTCGGCAGTAGTGAACAAGATGGAGAAATAAAAATTCTGTTGTACATCTGGTATACATTTTCATCATATCACAAGCAGTACTTTTACATGAAACATGACTTGTTTCTTCACCTGAATTGTCTGTTATTGATTTTCTGCTTTTTTGTTTATCAAAGTTTAATGTCTGTAAGAATTTTCAGTGTTTCATCAGTGCTGATATTCTCTTTAATCTTTGACGGTGAACGTGTGTTTTTATTCGGTGGCATGTGACTGGACCCACTGACCTTGACCTTGCTCCGGCCACAGTTTCTTTGCATTATTGTGATTCCAATTTCCAGGCACCGCCGCACCAGGCTTTGATTTGATGTCGGTTGTGTAGAACAAGTGCATGTTTTCATGTCTGTCTGGCACATTACTTGGCTATTGCTGTCAGCCGGTTGAGATGTTGTCAATAATTTCTGTAATTGGACTTTTTACAATGACACATCTTGTCTGTCTAGATGACCAGGATTTCTAGTACAGCTGTGATCCACTTGGGATAGTTCTAGGGATTATAGTGACATACTGGGCTGTGCCACACACAGTAGGAGGCGATAGTTTTTATGCAGGGTAGTTATGAGCATGTACTTGGGATATGTCTAGGAATTATAGTGATATACTGGGCTGTGCCACATGAAGTAGGAGGTGATAGTTTTATATGCAGGGTAGTTATGAGCATGTACTTGGGATAGTTCTAGGAATTATAGTGACATATTGGGCTGTGCCACTCGATGTAGGAGGTGATAGTTTTATATGCAGGGTAGTTATGAGCATGTACTTGGGATAGTTCTAGGAATTATAGTGACATACTCTGCTGTGTCACACGCTGTAGGAGGTGATAGTTTTATATCCAGGGTAGTTATCAACGTGTACCTGGTACATGGAATGAAGACGTGTAGAAGGAGATGAACTTGGTGACCTTTTGCTGCCATGGCAATAACAGTGCCAGTAGCAGTGATGTGACGCGCCATATCCAGGAAGTCCTGGCAGTCTGCACTAGGTACCATTCCAAGAATTGTGCAGCAGTGAATCCACAGCCCTGGTTGGGGTCGCATGCTCTACCTCTGCGTAATGACGTGAGAATGCACTAATGTGTGCGCATGCCATGACGCAATACCACACCTACGACTGCGCTGACATTTCACAGTTTACGTCCGTTTATGGGAAATGTGAAATTCACATGCAATATGTGTCGGAGATGATATAGGTGACTGAGCCGGTGCCCTGGGCGGCTAATGACGTGTACATAGTAATCTGTAAGGAAATGATTCCTGTGTAGATGCCGCTCTCTCTCACATGGACATGAGCAAGCGGTGGAGAAATTATCATTTGTTCGTTTGCTGGCAAGTTATTTACAGCAAGTTATTTACAGCAATGTCGATCATGTGATTGTTGGAATTGAAAAAGGACAGACGTGGTTTGCTTGTGCATCGTAGGATATCTTTAGAACGACATTTGTGCAGATGAATCTGCGTCCTGATTGCTCATTAGTTATTATTATTTCTTGTATCTAAAAATAGTTTCTGGGTATGATTTATTCAAAAATACCAATAGAGTAGTGTTGTTTTAGTTTAATTAAAATGTTTAGCATCCATTGGTATTCTTCTAGAGCGATGTGGACTGTTTGTTTGTTGGCCCAGTTACTGTTAAGGTTGAGTAACTTGAAACTTGTTTTGCATAATTTAGAGCTAAATAAGTTTTAGATTATTGTGGTACCAGCCGTACCCTAACACTAAGAGTTACGTTGTTAGAAAACCCACTGTTTCTTGTTTATTTTAAGTTGTGCATATTTTGCATTTGCTGAACCTTTAAGAAGGCATACAAAAGAAACAATTTATAGATAGATAATTGTGGTTTCTGGAGTTCCACAGAAACTTTAAACTGTTGAAGGTGTAGGTGTTAATGGTGTAGGTGTTGAAGGTGTAGTTTGTTGCACATTGTGTTGGCGTCAGGCTCAAGTGTTGCACACAGTGGACGGTGAATAGCGACTACGTGGCACAGCACAGGGTGAATAGCTGTCATACGGAAACCAATGGTAGTGGCATGCATGGGTGGCGATCTACAGAGGTGGGCGGTGGTCGAAGCTGTCTCATTCATCTGTCTGTCCTGTGTCCTACTTGTGCTGCTGTCTATGCCCTACCCCACTAACCTGCGCCAAGACACGCTCCGCCACACTTGTCACAGGGTCCTTGTCTTTGCCCCATAATGACAGATTACTATGGACTGTCACCAATGTCTTATCTGTCAGTTTCATATTAATTTTCCTAATTCATTGATTTCTGCCACCAATTTATTTTGTCTTCTATATTTTTTTACATATATTTTTATCACTTCTAAGTGAACAAAGGTAATCTTCATGGCAGGTTGTGGTTTGTTTGAGTTTGAGTGATGTTTGTTTACTACAACACTTCTGATTCTAAGGCAACATTTTATTAATTTTGGTGTAGCTCCATTATCGTAGTCCATACACTTGTCCATGTTGTTTACGAGGTTGCCAGAAAAATTTTATGTATTCCATGCAGGAACGTATATGTATAACAGGAACCCAGATTTAGCAGTAAAAGTTGCTGTGTGATTATGCACTTCAAAGAACTCTTGTTATGTAACAAGAGGCAAATTAGCATCGAGTTCAATCTTTCTCGTGGAAGATTCACATATAAAAGTAGCGTTATGTTGACTTAATCCTCTTCGTGCCGACTGGCACAAAAGGCAGAAACATTTTTGTTAGATTAAATTATTATATTTAAGCAATTCCTTAGAAAATTTTTAATGTGGCTTATGTGAATCATCTAAATCTGGCATAAAAGTTATATTTTATTGAATTAAAAAAATTAGACTAGTATGAAATTATCCCAGTTACTGATGAAACCACGAATATCTGTGTCAATAAGGTCATAGACCATGAACATCTGTGTCAATAAGGTCATAGACCATAAACATCTGTGTCAATAAGGTCATAGACCCATCCACAAATTTACAGAATTAACCATGAACAACAATAATATAATCTTGATTATAGATCTTTTGAAGGTTTTGCATATCTGCCTGTAGAAACCCTCTCTTTTGTGATGTTTCAATTCTAAGAAAATGTTTGAAAGCACAAATAGAAATCAGTGACTGGCGTTTTGTTGGTGTAGATTTATATCGCATCAGATCTTAGTGTTGATATTTATTTGACAGTTTCTGTAGTGACGACTTAGTCTTGTCTTGTCTCATCTCGTCTCGTCTTCAACAACCATCCATGGTGGCTAGATAAGAAGTTATTTTTATGTCACAATGTGGTGGGACATGATAGCTGTGGAGTGTAAACATCCCATGACTAATCAGATGACAGGATTTCATCAAGCTGATCCAGTTATGCGGCAGTATTTTATATGACAAAACTGAGAATGTGCTGGCAGTGTTTGCTAGCAAATTATATTATGCTAATGAATCTGACCAGTTGTAGCAAGATGAAATACCAATTCCTTTCAGCAGTTTAACATGACCCCGGCGTATGTTCACGTTGTTATGCATGTGCCACCCGGTGAAAAAACGACTCCCGTAATGCAAACATAAAAAAATTATGCAACCTTGATTGGCATTCACGATCTGTGCCAGTTGCTGCGTCCAGGCCCCAACGGCAGCATCCAGCATCCAGGCCTCATCCAGGGCATCTCATTGTTGCTGTCTGCGTCATGGTTACCACAGCCGTGGTTACCATCACTGCGTGCTTGTGATATGTGTGGCAGGTTGTCGATATGGCGCTGTGCTCAAACCTGTGTGCAGGAACGCATGGATTACCAGTGAGTAAGCCCCCCCCCCACCGTGAGATATTGCCAGTTTTGTGTTCCTGGATCCAAGCATGTTGTTTGTGGCTGTGTTTTATCCCGAGGGTGTTTACAGGAATAAGCTATGTGAGCTTTGGATCCCTCTGTAGACTCCTTCCCTGGGTGCATACTGTTTTATATATATAGGCTTGGGAATGTAACAGAAACCCCCCCCCCTCCAGGATATTGATCACATTATCCCACCGGGAGACAAGACCATTCTTGCTGCTTCTTGGACCCTTCACCTTATAGTTTTGGGGGGGGAGTATATAGAAAACACATGTTGATTGGTTGGAAATGCATTGGTACAATTATTGACTGGTCATACTTGTGAGTGATAGACCAAGGCCAGGCCAGAATCTGTGCATGTTCATGCAGCCTGGCCTGCTCTGTTGTGTAGTTAAATGGCGTTTAAGTAAAATTGAAATGGTTTCCCTGGAGAGGTGTTTTGGTGCCAGTTGTATTAAAGTTGTACTGGATGTGGATTCTGTGATGGCAGATTTTTTTTTACATTTTGAGTATTTGCTCAAATAACTTGTTTACTTTCCTGGAATTGTGGCTTTGATAAAAGATGATCGAGGGGTGTCTCTGGGACCAGCCATCTGAGCGACAGACAGTTGATGGGATTTTGATCTTGCTCATCCCTGGTTATAGGCCTATCGGTGACTCATGGGTTGTTTAAAAAACAAACCTTTTAGATTGCTCTTCTGTGTCTCCTCAGCTGGATTGCAGTGAGCTAGAGTCGTAATTTAGTCAGCTTTGTTTCTCTTTGTTGCATGATTAGCAAGCATTGTTTTGTTTTCTTGTCATCATTCTTTCTAAAATGTGTAGCATCAGTGACATAACATCTGTCAGAGTCGTGGTAGTTTTTCGCAATTTGAGGGCCCCTGAGAATGTTTACATTGTAGCGTATATGAGCCATTCTGTATGGAATTTAAATGCGCCCTTTTTTACGCTGTTCCGTCTATGTCACTTTTTTTCTGAAGCCAATCCACTGATCCAGCAAGCGAGAATGTCTGCCATTTTAAAATTGAGATGCGTGCCACACGTCTTGTTAATAGTCATCTCGACTTGCTGTGGCAAGTTCACATGCCTGGACCGCAGGAAGGACACTTCCGATCATTCCAAAGTGACGCACATCAGCATTCTTCCCCCGTATCCTCCTCCGCAGCGTTCCCCAGAATCCAGCAGGAAATTCCGTTGATTTTTTTGGCAGGTTTTGCCATGGAGCCCAAAGATTTGACATTTGGGTGATTAAAACAGCCGGCGTGGTTGTTGTGGGTTTGGCAATTTGCTTGAGTGATCACTGGGGGAAGTGACAGAAGATGCCAGTGATTGACTGGGCCACTGAGGAAATGTAGTTCGAGAGGAAGGATATTGGTTTCCTGCCCCACCGCAGCTGTCATTGTGTTATGGCCTGGACTGAAAGACATATTAATTCTAAGAAATCAGATAGTTTACATTTGTTATTGATCTGTAATGAATGCGCAGTCGTGTATTAGCTGCAGTACCGATCGTTGTGCATTGATAATGACTTCTTGACATGTGGAATAAAAACTGTGGTTGTTTAGTTTGTGGTATGCTTTAAAAATATGGTGTTTCTTGAATAGATAAACTTGGTAAGGAACAAAATACTAGCAGCTACTGGTCCTTGGTTATAAATCGGGTAGCATTTCAATAAAACTAAGTTGGTATTCTCCATCTTTACTAACTAAAAATAATAATAATAAAATAGATCCTAAGTCGTCGTGCACCCAAGGTTAGAGGTGCAACAAATTGTAATTGTCAAGCATCATATCATGACCTGTACTTTGGAACATGAGCTGACAGAGACGGATTGTAGGAAAAGGGAAACAAGACTACAGTATAAAAACTAAGGTTAAACATTATTGATATTAGCACAGTTTATTAATTGTCTGTTTCTGGCACATTACCCATATCACATTATGTATCAGTAATCACAGTTAGTCTGGTTCAGGTTTTGTTCTGACGATTACTTGGCTGGCTTCCAGCGCTTAGACCGTATCTAAGACTGTATGCGCAGTTTGTAGAGAAGCTTGAACTGTATATTCACATGCAAGTTATAGCTATGTTCGTATACAGTGTACAACAGTGTGCAACAGTGTACAACAGTGTACAACAGTGCATTCTTTGATGAACTTAATATGTGTTCTCTCCCCGCCATGTCTGAGCCACACTTTGTTGTGATGTTAACAAACTTAGTCCATTGTACCAAACTTAGCCCATTGTACCAATATAACATAAACTGAGAAATACAACTACACCCCACTTACACACCCTAATCATATATTTCAGCTTGGTCAGCCTGCCTTTTGTCTGTTGCCTGGTATCGCTTTCCGATCTCGTAGAACTAAATTTAGTGACAATGGTTTGTTGAGGTCATCAAACGCAGCCTATGTAGGGTTACCTTGATCTGCAGCAAAGATATTATAGACATGACTCATGTTGATAAACCAATGTTACTTTAGAACATTATGACTGCACAAATATTAATCTATGTCAGTGTGAAACACAGTATATGTTCAAGTAAATTGTTTTTAAAATGTATTACAAGCGTAAAGGTACATTTAGTGCATCAGTTTATTTGAATGTAACATTGCATTTTGCCTGTTTACCAGTTACATTGTTGGTGTGTCAATTGTTTCTTGGAATAGTAATTAATGTAATGCGTTCAGGGCTTGTGGCACATGTTAGAAGTGTTCACTTCTGTGTGACATTAGAAGTGTTCACTGCTGTGTGAGATTAGAAGTGTTCACTGCTGTGTGAGATTAAAAGTGTTCACTGCTGTGAGAGATTAGAAGTGTTCACTTCTGTGTGACATTAGAAGTGTTCACTGCTGTGTGACATTAGAAGTGTTCACTGCTGTGTGAGATTGGAAGTGTTCATTGCTGTGTGAGGTTAGAAGTGTTCACTGCTGTGAGATTGATAGGTCAAATAAATTGTCCTAGAAAATGTCACATATATTGACCCCAGTTGACCTGACCACTGAGAAATGCTATCAGAATAATTGTAGCATTGTCACTTATCTTAAAAAGGCTATAATATTTTTTTGCAACTGGGCTACTTGAGCGATCTAATAATTATTGAAGAATATAAGTTTTTTCTTACAGAGCCTGTGTCAGTTAAACCAACAATTGATAAAAGGTAAAGGCACATACTTATTTAGCACGGCATCCAGTCTTTGGAACTTTTCAAAGCACTTTACACTTCACCCCCTGGCAGACCTGTTCATTCCAATGCCAACTTGACTTCTCTGGGAAACATTCAGCCATGCTGTAAATACTGCAGAAAGACTATTTTTTCACATACATCCACCACTGTTGGATATGTTTGAATGAATAGTGACTGTCATCAAACTCCTGTGATAGCCCAAGAAGAGGTTGTGTGGAGTATAGCAACTGTGCACTTAAGATCACCTGTTTATAGACGATTTCTCACAGCCTTTTTTAGTTGTTGCGTCACTGTGTACCGAGTGACTGGATTCGCTCTGGTCACCACGTGCCCTTGTTGCATTTCCCCAACTTCAACTTCTCATAAATATGACCTGGCCCAGCGTCACGGATCACTGCTCACACTGAAGCAAGGCACAGGCTTACTGGATTGACGTCACTATACTTTGAGTGGGCGTTTATATATCGCAGGCACTGTGCTGTTTTTCTAGAGTAAACAGCTTGGGGTGTCAATATGTTGATGCAGATATGTTTATGCATGTTATAGATATCATTTGATTTGTCATGGTGATATTATTGAGACATCTCGAGGGATGGTTGCTGTTTTGGCCAAGGTACAGGATACACGGTTTATTAAGAACGTTTCTTGGAAAGACATTCATTCAATTGTGTAAATATTCGCAGACAATATTTTAATTAGGAAAATATGTTTATGACTACATACTTCATTATTGTCTATAGAAGGACCTACAGATGTGTCCATTTTATCACAGAATATAAAATTTAACTTAGATGTAATCATTAGTACAACTACCCTATTTCTCTTCAGTGTTACCTCTGACAGAGTGGAGTGGCAAACTTTCAGAAGAAATCACGCCGTCACAAATACAGCAACTGCTGAGAAAGTATCCCATAGAAATGCATAAAGAATTTGTTGATGTAAGATTCACAGCCAGTCAAAATTACTCGGCCAAAAGGTGGCGCTAGTTGTTGCGGTGTGGTGTTGGCCAATCATTGTTTAAGTTGTTGGTTCCAACTAGTCAAAGACTTGTTCCACCAACAACAAGAGTATTTTACTGCTGACAGTTTTTGTTTGAAATGTCCCAGTGGAATACATAGAGAAATGTAAGGTGGGCACACACTGAAAGTACTGTGTACCTCAATGCTGTGTAGTGAGGAGAGATGTAAATACCTATGGTCCTATAAGAGAATGACACAGTCATGTGTGCTGATTTTAGAAACAGTGCATTAATGATTGATAACCTATGTACAATGGCTGGTACAAACTGTTTACTTAGCACCCCTGGTGGCCATGGCAACACCCAAACTGTCACCTCAATGGGTATGCACCTCAGAGGTCAACAGTCCCAGGTTTTATTTCCTTGTCCCTAATGGAGCCAGGGTGCTGAGTTGTGACATGGGGTAGTAGTGAAGGGTCTGGTTTGTGGTTGGTTGTAAGTGATAGAGCCAGGTGAATGTTGGGGTGTGGCGGATATTTACACCCTGACTGGTCTAGAAAACAGCAGAACTTATTTGGGCATAAATTTTCATGCAGTTGAATTTAGTTAATAAAATATGTTATTCCCAATTCTCATCCATGCACATACCTGTTAGTTTGTGTTTGGGAGAAGTGTTTAGTCTTGTCATGTATTGTAAGTTAGGTCTTATGTCTTATGAGGCTTTCAGTTATAAAGTTATAAAGTTAGGTCTTATGTCTTATGAAGCTTTCAGTTATAAAGCAAACTCAGCTTACACTAAGAAATACTTTTATAAAATTATGGAACACAATGAATTTATTTTCCAGTGTCACTGTCAATCAATGCCATAAAACAATCTTTTAATGTCATAAAACATGCTAGTATTTATTCATATTGCAAAAATATGTATTTTAAGTATGAAGAGATGAAAGATGACAACAGTAACATGTTTTATATGGATATTTTTAATTAACCAAGTCATTATAAATACAAATAAATTCAGTGCCGCGATGTCCCATAAAACAGTCACTACTCAAATTGAAAAATGAAAGATGACGTCAGTTACCCACATTGAGAAGACCTGTGATTTATTTCCATTTTAATGCTTTCTCACAGTAAGGTCAGCGAATTGAGTCATTTTAATTATTCGAAACTCCCAATTACCGTGCATCAGGAACCACTGACAATCATTGTACCTAGTTTTTTTATTCCCCCTTCCTCCCGCCCTGCATGGGGTTGGTCCTTGTTAAAAACATCTGCTAATTACATCACCTTGGGATAGGGGTGGAGCAGGAATTGACCACAAATGTCCATTTATGGCATTGACAGGCATCAAGGGGTGTGCCAGATATGGGATGGGGCACCCGCTCAACCTAATTGCTTTCTATGTTTAGTGTCTTTCTCAGCAGAGTGAGTCACACTGAGAAAAAGTGTGTTTATTTGGTGGTATCCCGGAAACAAGTGGCTGACGTTACTGTTGCAATATTTGCGGGTAATAGGAGATAACAGCTGCTGGACCAAGGTCATCCATCTGTGAAGGTTGATGTCCTGTCTTGGTGTGACATTGGTAACATTGTTGAGTTGACCGTAAATTATATATTATGTTTTTGTTGTCTGCGGTTGTTAATTCATATGAATTATATATTATTCAGTCAAAGTCTGCACTGTGATGGTGACTTTCATGAAACAGAACCCAGCTCTTGTATGTGTGTTAGTTCAGTGAGTGCGCCGTGTCTGGTCATCAGCACAGTGTACACAAAAATAGCAAAGAATTTATGATGATTTGTTCTTAGTTGTAGTAATTTGACTAGTTTTACCAGGAGAAATAGTCGTCAACTTAGTAGTTTTACTTCAAAACGCATTGTTCGCCACACTATTGACTGGTTAACGGTTATGAGAAAACATGATTTATCTCAAAATGCACAAACTTGATATAACGGGTTTTGCACATAAATGCTTCATATAGAATATATAAAAAGTTATGTATATGTTGCATTGCATTAACCCAGTACTTTGAGTTGAGTGACCGTGCAGCCCAGTGTGGGTGTACCACACTGACCATGTCACACACCTGGTGAATACAATGACCGTGTGACCGGTGTGGTCACACTGGTCAAAACAAAATTATCTTAAGCAGTATCAAACTACTCCTTCAGTCTTTGGGTCAGACTTGTTTACAGTTGGGACATAAATAGCTGGTGACCTGGGTAGGTGGAGTCACCCTAGTGCACCAAATAGGGTGGCAAAACAGATGGGGTGAAATGTTTTTGGTAAATTGGTTATTGTGTCTTCTCTTAGTCTTATATATGAACTTTCTTAAGATGACTGAAGATGTGGTTTATATTTGAGGGCACCTTTAATCAGCACGGGTTGATAACAAATAAGTTTCCTACATAATCTGACTGTTTATAAAACTTGTCCTTTACATGTGTGTGTGTGTGTAGTTGACAGGAAGTGGTTCTAATTCTGTCTGCTGCACAGAATAATTCTCCACTGATGCACTGGATTATCTGATATCACTGGATCATGTGTGGTCGTTCATGTATGACAGATAACATGTTCTAGAAGAAACCGTCCAGCTACATTTACTCATGACTCATAGCAGTTGAATAGGACAGTTTTGTTATTTTCACATATGACCAATCTTGCTTGATGTGCGGCCACGCGTGACGTCCAATGAATGCCAGTGTACAGGAGTGTACCTTATTTGTCACAGCCTATACCACATGCTGGGCGAAGCACACACCTAATTGATAGGCTCTGGAGGAACCAATGAATGACATGGAAGTGGCTCAAAAGCAGTTCTCTGAAATCACACAGCTCCAAGGACAAAAGTGTCAAAGTCTTGAGCAAGACTAGAGCATCACTTACCACTAGATCAAGTGGGCGTTTGTGCGCACATGGGTGTACATGTGTGGGCATGCACAGTGGACATTGCTTGTTTGTGGTTACAGTTGCACACTTTTTATCCCCAAGTTGACCTTAC
Source organism: Lamellibrachia satsuma (assembly GCA_033239005.1). NCBI lineage: Eukaryota > Metazoa > Annelida > Polychaeta > Sabellida > Siboglinidae > Lamellibrachia > Lamellibrachia satsuma. The sequence continues at coordinate 33,101,926 of BSQZ01000001.1, read as the reverse complement.
AGCTCTAACCGGAAGCAGTCGGAAGTGGCTGGCTGGCTGGCTGGCCAGTTGTAGTGGACAAAGCCATTGACTGGACCAGAGCATACCGGTCATCTATTAATGTTGTCCATTTGTGCCCGTATAAAACCAAATGCAAGGCTATGATTTTTCAGCCAGACATACGCCTTATGTAAGAATATCTTCCAGTCATCTTTTCTTTTCTCTATCTGATTGCCTGCGCCAGGGCCAACGGTAAATAGCATGTCCCACAAAAGGTTAAAAAACCTGTTTGTGAACCCTGTAACCCACTTTTAGACCTATAATCTTCAGTCAATGATGGGTTAACGCAGTGTGTAACAACTTGCCTGATAAGTCATTCTTCATAGGTGATGTCATTTGATAGAAAAGGGTGAATAGCTCTACTGGCCCTTTTTCATCCCTAGTTCTACCTCACTGTATCATTGCACAGCCAGATCTGGCCAGATAGTCCATACCTATCATCCCAGATAGTCCATACCTACCATCCCAGATAGTCCATACCTACCATCCCAGATAGTCCATACCTATCATCCCAGATAGTCCATACCTACCATCCCAGATAGTCCATACCTACCAGCCCAGATAGTCCATACCTACCATCCCAGATAGTCCATACCTATCATCCCAGATAGTCCATACCTACCATCCCAGATAGTCCATACCTACCATCCCAGATAGTCCATAGCTATCATCCCAGATAGTCCATACCTACCATCCCAGATAGTCCATACCTACCATCCCAAACAGTCCATACCTACCATCCCAGATAGTCCATACCTACCATCCCAGATAGTCCATACCTACCAGCCCAGATAGTCCATACCTACCATCCCATATAGTCCATACCTACCATCCCAGATAGTCCATACCTACCATCCCAGATAGTCCATACCTACCATCCCAGATAGTCCATACCTACCATCCCAGATAGTCCATACCTACCATCCCAGATAGTCCATACCTATCAGCCCAGACAGTCCATACCTATCAGCCCAGACAGTCCATATCTACCAGCCCAGATAGTCCATACCTACCAGCCCAGATAGTCTATACCTACCATCCCAGATAGTCCATACCTACCAGCCCAGATAGTCCATACCTACCAGCCCAGATAGTCCATACCTACCAGCCCAGACAGTTCATGCCTATCAGCCCAGACAGTCCATACCTACCAGCCCAGACAGTCCATGCCTACCAGCCCAGATAGTCCATGCCTACCAGCCCAGATAGTCCATGCCTATCAGCCCAGACAGTCCATACCTATCAGCCCAGACAGTCCATACCTACCAGCCCAGATAGTCCATACCTACCATCCCAGATAGTCCATACCTACCAGCCCAGATAGTCCATGCCTACCAGCCCAGATAATCCATGCCTATCAGCCCAGACAGTCCATACCTATCAGCCCAGACAGTCCATACCTACCAGCCCAGAGAGTCCATACCTACCAGCCCAGACAGTCTATACCTACCAGCCCAGATAGTCCATACCTACCAGCCCAGATAGTCCATACTTGTATCTCAACCATCAGAAGTCACATATGTTTTTTTAAAGGAATTCACTTCTGGAACGACTCATGTGTAACACATAGTGAACACCAAGTAAAGGATATTACTCTGTCAAGTGGAAACATGTACTTCTGAATTCCACGTATATCTGTTGTGATTTCCTACTTGCGGATGGCTGGATTGAATCCTTTTATATATGAGTGCTTAGTTATGTTGCATGTAACTCGTACCATATTACATAAGTTGTTTTTTATATGTTGAAGGAATGTTTTATTTCTTGTCAAGACAACCACACCAAGCGGTAATACCATGCTAATTCCCAGCACAGCAACTGTTAACAACTTTCTATACAGGCATATCTTGGGAGAAATATGTATTTGTTGGTTTGTTATGGCTGAAATTATGTTACCATACTATTCTTTGAGATGACTTTCATTAAAATAGAATTGGTTAGAATCTTTTATTATAACATACGCTGTTTTATACAAGAATTCTAAAATATATAACGTATATCAAGAAACCCATGTTACTTTCTAGAACTGTAAAATTAAAGTTTTTTTTTAACTAAGTTGCACAGTGCTTACAAAAAAGTGGGAGATCCAGACAGAGCCAGTTTCCCTGACATTGTCTCAGTGAGGATCATAGCACAGAACTACACATCTGGCAGTCAAAATTGAAGTATTTAAATTAGCTAAAGAGAAAAGTATGATAAGGGTAACATTGGAGTACAACTACTTGTAATTTAGTCAAATGTCATCTTTCCCAAAGAATGGTGACATTGGAGTACAACTACTTGTAATGTAGTCAAATGTCATCTTTCCCAAAGAATGGTGACATTGGAGTACAACTACTTGTAATGTAGTCAAATGTCATCTTTCCGAAAGAATGGTGACAGTGGAGTACAACTACTTGTAATGTAGTCAAATGTCATCTTTCCGAAAGAATGGTGACAGTGGAGTACAACTACTTGTAATGTAGTCAAATGTCATCTTTCCCAAAGAATGGTGACATTGGAGTACAACTACTTGTAATGTAGTCAAATGTCATCTTTCCCAAAGAATGGTGACATTGGAGTACAACTACTTGTAATGTAGTCAAATGTCATCTTTCCCAAAGAATGGTGACATTGGAGTACAACTACTTGTAATGTAGTCAAATGTCATCTTTCCCAAAGAATGGTGACATTGGAGTACAACTACTTGTAATGTAGTTAAATGTCATCTTTCCCAAAGAATGGTGACATTGGAGTACAACTACTTGTAATGTAGTAAAATGTCATCTTTCCCAAAGAATGGTGACATTGGAGTACAACTACTTGTAATGTAGTCAAATGTCATCTTTCCCAAAGAATGGTGACATTGGAGTACAACTACTTGTAATGTAGTCAAATGTCATCTTTCCCAAAGAATGGTGACATTGGAGTACAACTACTTGTAATGTAGTCAAATGTCATCTTTCCCAAAGAATGGTGACATTGGAGTACAACTACTTGTAATGTAGTCAAATGTCATCTTTCCCAAAGAATGGTGACATTGGAGTACAACTACTTGTAATGTAGTCAAATGTCATCTTTCCCAAAGAATGGTGACATTGGAGTACAACTACTTGTAATGTAGTCAAATGTCATCTTTCCCAAAGAATGGTGACATTGGAGTACAACTACTTGTAATGTAGTCAAATGTCATCTTTCCCAAAGAATGGTGACATTGGAGTACAACTACTTGTAATGTAGTCAAATGTCATCTTTCCCAAAGAATGGTGACATTGGAGTACAACTACTTGTAATGTAGTCAAATGTCATCTTTCCCAAAGAATGGTGACATTGGAGTACAACTACTTGTAATGTAGTCAAATGTCATCTTTCCGAAAGAATGGTGACATTGGAGTACAACTACTTGTAATGTAGTCAAATGTCATCTTTCCCAAAGAATGGTGACATTGGAGTACAACTACTTGTAATGTAGTCAAATGTCATCTTTCCCAAAGAATGGTGACATTGGAGTACAACTACTTGTAATGTAGTCAAATGTCATCTTTCCGAAAGAATGGTGACATTGGAGTACAACTACTTGTAATGTAGTCAAATGTCATCTTTCCGAAAGAATGGTGACATTGGAGTACAACTACTTGTAATGTAGTCAAATGTCATCTTTCCGAAAGAATGGTGACATTGGAGTACAACTACTTGTAATGTAGTCAAATGTCATCTTTCCCAAAGAATGGTGACATTGGAGTACAACTACTTGTAATGTAGTCAAATGTCATCTTTCCCAAAGAATGGTGACATTGGAGTCATCATTTTGTCACTTCATATTGTTGATGTGTTTTTCCTGTGAGCACAAACCTGACGCCACCAACTGCTCCTATTCACCAATAATATTTAAGTTAAAATAAAGAACAAAAATTCAAGGTTATTCAAGACTGCAGTGCAAAATTCAAGGTTTTCACAGCTTTGAATTGGGACAAATAAAATTGAAGACTTTCACTGCCCTGTACAGACCCCGGTAATGTTTCTCCCATATGTACAATACTTTAAAAACAGTTGTTTACATCATATTAATTTCATAAATGGTACCAACGTAAGTTATGTATTATTATTAGAACATAAATGCTTTAGTACATCATTATGAAGCTGTAGTTGTCTTCATTACATCTGCTTACAATTTAACTATCTAACAATTTATTGTTTACTATAATATGCTTTACAATAGTTTAACGATCGAATTAGTAATACTGACCTATCAATTAATTCCACGGTGTATTCCCCGCACACAATCAATGACTTGGCCCTTCTGTTAGTTGACAGCTGTGGGAAGTCTTGCATTAATAACTCTGTTATTGTAATCAGAAAATGCACAAATCTACAAATTTGTTTAGCCGAATGTTTTCTAACATTGACAGTTAACATTGTGACTATTGTGTGACCTTTGGCCACAGTTAGGGCAGTAACTGGGGCTGGTTGCCCCTGATAGGCTGGTCAGTTGGGCAGCCAAAGTTTTACAGTGTGATCATCTGATTTCTGCCTTGTCAATAACACAACTCCCAGGAATGAGGTCTATTTCCGCATACTGCAGCCTACAAGGTACAAAAAACATCTGCGTTATGTCATATTGATTTTTGACGCGCGTCCAGGCACCGTTCATGCGTCACGTTGACGTCACAGTCTACAATGTCTTGGTCTTCTCACTCACAACAACATGTCGCCAAATAACATATTTTGTGACCATCTGATTTCTGAAATGGCTGTTTCAACAGTGAGGAATCAAACATTGTGCACGTTTTTGTAATGAACATGCCTGGATTCCTGGTCATCACAAGTGTGGGCCAGGCTATTTATAGACTTCACTTGGACCTGCAGTATTTTTTAGGTTGTTTGCGTGTCTCCTTTGAAACGATATTAATGCACTGTTTTACACCTGATATGCAGGAAACAATACTCCCAGATGAGAGGCTATTTTGGGATGATGGATTGTGGTTTTTCCTTGAACTGTAGGGAAGTTAATTAGTGTTAGTGCGAATGAGGCATGACTTTGACTAGTCACATGTGTTCTTACTTCGTCACTTGATGGGTGTGTTTGTGACTGGGTAAATTGACATTCGGTTTGAGGGTGTGTTGCATTCAGTAAATATTGATTTTATTACAAACTTGGTTAATTTGTGTGTCATCATACTGATGGTAATTGACAAATTACTCTAATGACCTTTCTTTTTGTTTGCTAATGAGAAGGAAAACTATTTGCACTAGCATTGATGCAATGCTTGGGTGCGTCCAAATCATCAAGTCTTGGCACCAAGCCAATCATACAACATCATTAACTGGAGACATCTTTGCTAATTTAGCACCTGCAGAAACAGGAAATATGTTTGTTATGTGGGTGATCCGCTGGAAGATCCTTTCAACCCCGTGTCTAGACAAGGGAAAGTGAAAAACCATTCCCCGTGGGGTGAAACACCCCACATTGATTCATAAAGGGTTATCATCTGTGCATAACTCATCAAACATAAGTAACGATACTAAATAAGTTCCCACGATGCAGAAACTCTATATGTGTCTTTCTTGGGTCATTTACACAAGAAGAGGTTATAGATTTTATACTGGTCTCAAACTTGACTAGATAAAAACTTGTAAGAAGGCATAATATGCTTTGCAGATAAAACATATTACTGTTTGTTTACTAAGCCAGCAGGAACCAGATTTTAAAAGAACATAACAAATTAATTTAGCAAAAGAACAACACCATATACATTATTTCCATTTTTCAAAATAACATTTATTATGTCACTTGGTTGTCACATGACTAAATGCCATCTTCCTGTGACCCCATAGGTCTAATCTGTATTGGTGCTGTATGTAAGAGTTGTCAACTTTTGGTGTTTTGGATAGTTTTGGCACTATTTCACTGCAGTCAGATATAAAATTAAACATTGTGTGATGCATTACCATATGACAGTGACAGAATTATGATGGTGACTTTCAGGAAACAGAACCTAGCTCCTGGGTGTGTGTTAGTAGATCAGTGAGTGCTTCGTGTCTGGTCATCAGCACAGTGTAAACAACAATAGCAAAGAATTTATAATATGACAACCAGATGATTAAATTAAACATTGTATGATGCATTACCATATGAAAGTGACATAATTATGACAGCTACCTATGTATTACCCAATGAAAATGACAGAATTATAATAGATACCTATGCAGTACCATATGACAGTGACACAATTATGACAGATACCTATGCAGTACCATATGACAGTGACATAATTATGACAGATATCTATGCATTACCATATGACAGTGACATAATTATGACAGCTAGCTATGCATTACCATATGAAAGTGACAGAATTATGACAGCTACCTAGGCATTACCATATGAAAGTGACAGAATTACGACAGCTACCTAGGCATTACCATTATGGCAGCTACCTATCTCCCTTATATAAATAAACTCAATGTTTATTTAACTTGCTTATTTGCAATTTAAAATTTTGAGTCATGCCTGAAATAAACACCCATAGAATAGTGAAGACAGTGAAGATAATTACTTTGGACTTGTAGGATTGTTGTTCCAATTTGTGGTGAGGATCAGTTTTGTTTTGCAGCTGTAGACCTGCCCACACCTGACATGCACAGGAACAACTGGAGGCATTGTGTGTAGATACGGAGACTGAGGCCATCTGTCACACAAACTCAGCACAAGTTGGCTGTAGATAACTTCAATATATAGTGCACAATTCATTAACACTTGAATCAGGTGTAATGTGTTTGGTGGTAGTAACAATGCAGTGAAGGAATGACCACTTTAGGCATTGGTAGTTTGGAGAGTGCTGTGTGTGGTGGAGAGTGTCATAAACTTCCCCTACTTGGCCGTCCCTGGAAGAACAGAGCTCGAGGCACATGACAAGGCCTGGTGTCATCAACAGCTTGTTCGATGACAAGCCATTCTTTTGTGCACAATGACAAAAACAATGTGCGATTCTCCATCTGCCCGCAAACAATGCACACAGGAATTTGGTGTTCGACGCATTAGGGAAGCTAATTACACCGCAGTCGTTCAAGTGGCGCATTCGTACTGAGTCTCCTGCTGCGAACAATGATATAGATTTCAACAACGCAACCCAACACAGAGGAGACAATATAAGCCCATTGTTGTGAAATGAAAACCCAACAAAGCACGTAGTATTTTGAGCTGAAGAAGGCTTCCTGTTCGCTTGCATAATTAAAATGGCTGATTTGTGTTCCATGACACGTTCGTCTGTGTAGCGCATTATTCTTCCTCATCTTCGCGTTGTCTTCGGAAAACAATTACAGGGGTGACAGTCGGGGTGAAGCCCGATAGAGAGATTACTATTCAGGGGCTCTTTAGCGTGACATTGGATATGATGACAATGGGACGTATTTAGTGCAGTGTTTTGTCTAGTTTTGTTTCGCACACAATGAGGAACTATGGGATGGTGTCTAGACAGTGGTTCCTTTGCATTGTTATGTGGCTAAAAAAGCCCAGAGCCTATTGTTATGGTTGCAATACGACCCACCCCTCACAAAGCCTATTGTTATCAGCTCCTCTTTCTTTTCTTTCTTTCTTTCCTGGTTTGTTTGCTTGTTCTCTCGTTGCTCGGGGCACGTTCTCACTGCTCGGGGCACACTCTCACCGCTTTCTCTCAATGTGGGAACGAGTGAATGCACAACTTGCTATATATTGTTTGCTCAGTGATATTCTTTTGTTCAAATAATGGTTTTGTTCTTTAGTTGATGTTGGTAGTTGTTGCCTGTCAGATGATCTTCTTCCTTGTAAAGATTTTTCAATCTGTTTAAACTGTCAAAATATACAAGTCTTTGCCTCTTCTTGAGCCTGTTGATGATTTTGTTTGTGGCAGTTTTCTCAGTCTTACCATTTCTCATGGCCAACAAGCTCTAAATGTCTGTCTCTTATCCTTTTCAATAATTTTTGCTTGCATTCCATCATTTATGATGTGACATATCAGTGAGATGTTTAGAAACCAAATCGTTGCTTTGCAAATATCTACACTACGTACCTTGCTGTGATGATGATAGTCCAGGTTTCGACCAGACATAGCACCTGATGAATCTAGCCTTGTGTCTACTCATATTGTCATATTCTTCTACGATCAAACACTTTTTTAATCAGGCAAATTTTAGCACATGGTTAGATTGGACATGGTCAGACTGGACATGCCTTTTCCCAGGCCAATTAACTTATTAAGTGGAATTATACTGATAATAATCTATGTGAAAGTAACTTAATTTAACATATCGTTACAATGAATAAGCATAAATGTGATATAATTATCAGGAGAGCATTCTTGCTTGGAGTAGAGCACTGACCCCATAAACCAGTCACATACATGGCAGACACATTGCCTGGTTCATTGAAGTATTGTAAGGAAATGTTCTCTTTTCTTGACACGTGATATATATATATATATATATATATATATATATATATATATATATATATATATATATATATATATATATACAGGCAGCCATACCCTGGTTAGTTCAGAGAAAGTCTCCAAAACATATCCACTCACTAGTAAACTCTAGAAAGAACCCAAAGACAAGCACAACTACTCCAGAGAGCCAGGAACTGTAACAAAACTACTCAAAGACCTTGGATGGGAAACCCTCCAGTAGACATTGGATGGGAAACCTTCCAGCAGATCTTGGATGGGAAACCCTCCAGTAGACATTGGATGGGAAACCTTCCAGCAGATCTTGGATGGGAAACCCTCCAGCAGATATTGGATGGGAAACCTTCCAGCAGACCTAGGATCAGTTCTTCTTAATTGAATTGGAATTGAATTGAATTTATAAAAAAATGTGAATTTGATTTGAATTGGAAAAAAATCAAACTAGAATGAATTTGAATTAAAGTCTGCAAAGAGAGTTGAATTTAATGAATTTATCAAATTTTTGATGTAAATTTACACATGTAAACATTGGAATATGTTACAATTTAGTTACCCTTAAGACTGACTTCCACTTAAAATGACAGGGTGTGATGAGCTTATTTTAAAGTCAATAGAGGTTGTAGCACCTGCTCTAAGTAAATATGTACAATTATTGGTCCACCTGCATAGATCTGAAACCCTGCCCTTTGTGGGGCAACATAACAATAGAGAGTCATGGACTAATCCTTGAGCAGGTATTTTCTGAAGCAAAAACTGGAACAGACTATAGGTTGTTGTTTGAGTAGTGGCCATTGTGGGTGCGTTGTACACTGCTCTCTGGCTTGTACCAGATGTTCTAGTAGTTGGAATATTTGAGTAAATCTGCAGTGATATAATATGTAATAAGATAGTACCGGACTATTATATATAACTTCAGGATCAAATACTATGCTATTACGTTTGAGCAAATCAATAAAATAATTATTGTACTGAAAATTGGTGGTTGATTAGATAATGCCTTTAATTTTAACTGGGCAGTGTTTACACTAAGCTGTGAACTGTATATAAGGTGTTAGTAGCAAGTGTTGCTTGTGTGCTAGCTTTGTCAAAGTTGGTATACTATCTGTAGAGTTTGATATGTAATGCATGTATTAACTGATGACATATTTCTGCTGCTAGACAGAGCTACTATAACAATCTTCCACTATGCAGTATACTGTTAACTAAGTAATGTTGCTAGTTTGCGAATTTAATTGGAATTGATTAAAAATGAATTGAATTGGAATTGATCCTTTTTGTCAGTATATTGCATTGAATTGGAATTGATCCTTTATGAATACATGCGAGTTGGAATTTAATTGGAATTGATAAAAATTAATTGACCCCAGGTCTGCCCCCAGAAAAGGAAGAAAGTGAAAAGCCTGCACATTGTACAAGATGGAAAACATTCTGATAGATGTGCCATTAGGCCAATACATCAAACACAACACTAGATGCTCGCAGCAATGTAATCATCAGTTTCTTCACATTAGACACTCATCCAACATATTTGGGAGCACTTTATTCATGCCAACAGTTAAAGAGTGGAATTCTCTACCTTGAAGCACTGTTTCATGTAATTCGTTAGATACATTCCAGACCATTCAACACCAAAGACAATGGATGACTGGCCACCATGTGCACAGGTGTGGGGTTTCTGAAGGACATTACTTGCCAGTATCGGTGCAGACACAGACACACTGAACCATGCGCAGAGAATGAGGGTCCTTAGAAGATTGGTCAGAATGTTTACACTCAGTTCCTTTTAGATTGGTCTCACATTAGAACTAGAAGACACCCCTGTGTACTCTGTCCATGGCTAAAGATGGAAGTCACATTAGAACTAGAAGACACCCCTGTGTACTCTGTCCATGGCTAAAGATGGAAGTCACATTAGAACTAGAAGACACCCCTGTGTACTCTGTCCATGACTAAAGATGGAAGTCACATTAGAACTAGAAGACAATCATGTGTACTCTGTCCATGGCTAAAGGTGGAAGTCACATTAGAACTAGAAGACACCCATGTGTACTCTGTCCATGGCTAAAGATGGACGTCACATTAGAACTAGAAGATACCCCTGTGTACTCTGTCCATGGCTAAAGATGGAAGTCACATTAGAACTAGAAGACACTCCTGTGTTCTCTGTCCATGGCTAAAGATGGAAGTCACATTAGAACTAGAAGATACTCCTGTGTACTCTGTCCATGGCTAAAGATGGAAGTCACATTAGAACTAGAAGACACTCCTGTGTACTCTGTCCACGGCTAAAGATGGAAGTCACATTGGAACTAGAAGACACCCCTGTGTACTCTGTCCATGGCTAAAGATGGAAGTCACATTGGAACTAGAAGACACCCCTGTGTACTCTGTCCATGGCTAAAGATGGAAGTCACATTAGAACTACAAGACACCCCTGTGTACTCTGTCCATGGCTAAAGATGGAAGTCACATTGGAACTAGAAGACACCCCTGTGTACTCTGTCCATGGCTAAAGATGGAAGTCACATTAGAACTAGAAGACACTCCAGTGTACTCTGTCCATGGCTAAAGATTGAAGTCACATTAGAACTAGAAGACACCCATGTGTACTCTGTCCATGGCTAAAGATGGAAGTCACATTGGAACTAGAAGACACCCCTGTGTACTCTGTCTATGGCTAAAGATGGAAGTCACATTAGAACTAGAAGACACTCCAGTGTACTCTGTCCACGGCTAAAGATGGAAGTCACATTAGAACTAGAAGACACCCCTGTGTACTCTGTCCATGGCTAAAGATGGAAGTCACATTGGAACTAGAAGACACCCCTGTGTACTCTGTCCATGGCTAAAGATTGAAGTCACATTAGAACTCGAAGACACCCCTGTGTACTCTGTCCATGGCTAAAGATGGAAGTCACTTGTTGTGTCTGGGCGTATGTTCTATTGGGGGCACAATCAGGCACATTGTCTGCATCGTGGGTACAATGACATTATAGGTGAGCAAAGAAGATTACAAAGATGGCTAGACATCACAGATCAGTCTGAGATGTCTTTGGAACAGTGACAGCGTCTGATAGAATGGCTGGAGAATGACATGCATTTCACAAAACAATTTTGGCAGTGACATTGTTATAGTTATAAGTGACCTAATGTCTTAAATTTTATGATATTGTTTTGGTCATAACTTAAATTTTGTTCAATAACTTAGAATGGGACAGTTTCCTGTTGAATGTCTTGTCGGTGATTTGTTGCTTTGTTTTGGAAAGGGTTTTGTTAATTGAGCCAAACTGGACCATTAAACTAAAACCAACAACAACATGCTTCACTCTACAGAAACAATAGTTTGTGTAATTATTTCATTTACAATAGACACCCATGAATGTTGTTAAAGTAGACCAGTAAAACCAACAACAACATGCTTCACTCTACAGAAACAATAGTTTGTGTAATTATTTCATTTACAATAGACACCCATGAATGTTGTTAAAGTAGACCAGTAAAACCAACAACAACATGCTTCACTCTACAGAAACAATAGTTTGTGTAATTATTTCATTTACAATAGACACCCATGAATGTTGTTAAAGTAGACCAGTAAAACCAACAACAACATGCTTCACTCTACAGAAACAATAGTTTGTGTAATTATTTCATTTACAATAGACACCCATGAATGTTGTTAAAGTAGACCAGTAAATTAAACTGTGTATTGACATAACAACTAACTGGTAGTAGTGTTTATTCAGTGTGCTGTATGAGGTACTAGACTTTGCTCAAACACTTGGAAGGCCTTCACCTCATACAAGGTACTAGACTGCTCATTCATTTGGAAGGCCTTGGCCTCATATGAGGTATGAGGTACTATACTTTGCTCAATCACTTGAAAGGCCCTCACCTCATACGAGGTACTATACTTTGCTCATTCACTTGGAAGGGCTTCACCTCAGATGGAGTACTATACTTTGCTCAATCACTTGGAATGCGTTCACCTCATATGGGGTACTATACTTTTAGGCCTTGAATGAATACAACAAGTAGCTTCATGAATTATTAGTATTGTGTTGGTCAGCATATGTTCCAGTCTCACAGAGAATTTGTTGCTTCACTTCATTTGCCATAACCCCACACGTGTTTGGCACATTCCTCTTTTCAGTTACCTGGCATAAATTCACAGGTGTGCTCCCCTCGTTCACATACGTTCACATACCAGCACAACACAGGTTCCGCCTGATTTACATATGAATCAACGTCTTTGCTCGGCCATCACAGTTTCCATGGGTCAAAGGTGACAAAGCGACACAAGGAAACAACCCCGTGTCGCGTCGCACCGTGTCACTCTCAATAGCAGGCGTTGGCGATTTCATTGAGGCGAATCTAAAGACACCCACATTAACAGTAGTCATTTCAGGCGCAATTTTTGTGTTGACGTCACAGGACAGTGGTTAACTTGGTGTAGCAAGTGTCAGTGCCGTCTGTCAAACCCCTTTGGCTGCAGTTTTATTCACGAAATCGTGCTTTCACGTTTCAACTGTTCAGAGCTGCAGATTGTTTTTGTGATGCCATAAAATAAGTTTTATTGAGTGCGGAAGAGCTTGAGCCCCTCCCTGGCCTTCATTGCCATAGTCTGAAGGGTGAGGAAATGCGCGGCTCTTTGATGTATAGTCTCTCTTTTTGCTACAAAATGTATTGATTTATATCAGGAGAAAACTGTACAGTGGTATCCCTTAGGAAATGCAAAGTTTCACCACAATAAAATGTGCAGTTATTACACACATAAATACATCTGAGACTGATGCTAGGTCTGATGCTGAGACTGAGGCTAGGTGTGATACTGAGACTGAGGCTATATCTGATGCTGAGACTGAGGCTATATCTGATGCTGAGACTGAGGCTATATCTGATGCTGAGACTGAGGCTAGGTGTGATACTGAGACTGATGCTGAGACTGAGGCTATATCTGAAGCTGAGACTGAGATCTGATGCTACTGTATGTTTTTTATGCCATTATCAGAATGCATTCTGTTGCCCTTGGTACAGACTTGGCGAATTAGCCAGAGTTATCAGAACAGGAACTGTAGATTAACCACACACAGCTACCGCATCATCCACTCACAGCCACCGCAGCATCCACTCACAGTGCTGAGGCTGCCGCAGTATCTTTAGGCCCTGGACCTGTGTAAGCTGATGATGCAGATTAAGTGGATAGGAATGGCACTAGAGCTGCATCCAGGGGCCAGTGGGAGGAAGCGCATAACTGGATGGATCAGTGACTGACATCTCCCGGAAGTCATGCCATCCTAAGACCTGGGAAGTGACAAGATCTGAGGACCTGGGAAGTCATAACAGATCCTAGGACCTGGGAAGTCAAAAGATCTTAGGACATGGGAAGTCACAAGATCCTAGGACCTGGGAAGTCATGACATCCTAGGACCTAGGAAGTCCGGGAAACCTCACCATTGCGGAAACCTGTATAATGCCAGTGTGGTACACTAGGGTCCCAGAGAGAAGGTGTATGTATGTTTGGTCAGTGACAACTGATGTTTGTGTGTGGTGTGGTGTGGTGTGGTGTGGTGTGGTGTGATTTGGTGTGGAGTGTGGTGTGGTGTGGTGTGTGGAGCCCATGCAGCACATAGCTGTAGTTTTCTGAAAAGTGGCAGATTGTGGGCAGAAGACAGGAATATGAATGATTTGACCTGGTGTGTCAGCAAGCTGACAAGGGGTGGGGGTAATGGCTGGTGCAGGTAATGCACAGTTCCGGTTGATGTCACAACACCTGTGGACTCCTTACTGCATGCACATGCGGGCACATTTCAATGTGACAGAAATCATTCAATTTCAGCAACAGAATGTGTTGTGAAATATTGTGTGTTTTGACAAGCTCCATTATTGGTGGCTTGGCTTGACAATGAGACAGTCCCTTTGTGGTCCAGTCTAGTGACAGACACTTTAAGTACAATACATGGGAAGCTTAGATTCTGGGGGGGGTACTTCTAAACTTGGTTTGTCTGTTGTCTTGACTGGTCAGTCACTGGTGAGTTGCTAGTCAGTGATGCGTGACAAAGGTGATAATACCTTTAATTAGTTTACATGTTGGTCATTCCTTTTGATCACATGGCCTGGTCACTGTGACTGTGTCATTTAGCAATGCACAAAGCCTTAAGAGGACTGTATTTGAGGTTCTATGTATGTTTGACCATAAGTAAGTTGTTTCTAGTTGGTGGTTTCTAATGTGGTGTCTGTCGTGGTCTGGTTCTAGTGTGGTGTCTGTCATGGTCTGGTTCTAGTGTGGTGTCTGTCATGGTCTGGTTCTAGTGTGGTATCTGTCATGGTCTGGTTCTAGTGTGGTATCTGTCGTGGTCTGGTTCTAGTGTGGTATCTGTCATGGTCTGGTTCTAGTGTGGTGTCTGTCGTGGCCTGGTTCTAGTGTGATGTCTGTCATGGCCTGGTTCTAGTGTGGTGTCTGTCGTGGTCTGGTTCTAGTGTGGTATGTGTCGTGGTCTGGTTCTAGTGTGGTGTCTGTCATGGTCTGGTTCTATTCATTATACCAGTATGATTACCTGAGTTAGTACACAGAATAGTAATTAGGATTACACATAAAAACACACCAAAGTATTCTTATTTCCAATGTGGTCCTCAAAAAAATAAAATACAATAAATAATTAAGATGGCATGATAACATAAAAAGGTGATTACTCGATTAAAATTTGTAAATGTTAGCAATGCACAAAGGGGACTGGACTACAGCAGGTATACATGTAAATTTTTTAGTTTTAATCATTAAAATTATACAGGATAAGTAGCTAAAACTTTGACCTAATACTGGTGTCAAATTATTATATATTTTTGGCTTCTCTGTCAAGAATTTGTAGATGCACAGCCCCAATTACTACATTTCACAGTTGTACAGTAAATGTGGTAGACTGTCAGACAATAAGACATTGACCTATCTCTGTCTGTCTTCAGAGAAATAGGCCATTGTTGATACCTGTCAGTGGTCCCTGGACAGCCAGTTTGACCAGTGTCCACCACCCCACCCGGCCACTATTGGTCAGTGGTGTGATTAAGCGAGTCTACAGGTCAACCTATAGACTTCCTCAAGTTCATGTCCACTACCGGTTGGTGCATTGTGGTGTGACAGCACTGGCCCAGGCGCCACGGCAGCCCTGCTTGAGCAAGTATTGGCGTGACGTCAGTGGTCATAGGACGGTGGTTGCGGTGGAGCTAGTCAACAGTAAATAGGCGGGTACAACCACTCAGCCGCAGTCAGTCGGTCGCAACTCACCGGCCCCACAACAGTACAAGTCAGGACGTCATTGGATTCTACTGTCTGTCAAATTGATTGGACGTCATCAATACTGGTATTGATTAGACGTGACCTGTGATATTAGTAAGCGAAGTGTTTGTAGAGTTGTTGGGTAAGCGTGTGGACTGTGGCCTGTGTTTCCACGTATTGCTGTCCTAGGGCAGACATGGCCTGTCTGTAGTGTAGTGTGACACCCAGCTGGTTCAAGTTGTCAACAGCCTGTATATAGGAGAGGGTGACCGATATAGGGGAGGGTAACAGAGAGAGGAGAGGGTGAAGCTCTGGTCACTACAGCTGTACACTGCACAGTCAGTTTGGATTCTATCAAGTCACCTTGACTGCTGAGTTTGGACAGTGCGTGCATGATTGTGCGCGTGCATGCTGTCAGCCGAGAGCGCCCCTATGGGACACATGTCTGATACGATGCCTGGAGTTCTGGATCTGTCGATCCCAGTGAGGGTGAAGCAGACCCCCAAGGAAGACACCTTGGTGCGAGTGAAGCAGGAAATAATGGATGAGTGCAGCAATGACATTGGTGACGGGGAACAGGAAGAACCTCTCAATCTTAGTGTCAAGCGACAGCATGATAGTGATGGTGACGGTGATGATGCGTCACCATACGGGAGGAACTTCAAGAAGCGTATTCTCAAGCGGTATTACTGTAAGTAATCTGATAGTTTGTGGAAGTGTGAACAGTGTGTGTGAACAGTGTGTGTGAACAGTGTGTGTGTGAACAGTATGAACAGTGTGTCTGAACACTGTGTGTGTGAACAGTATGAACAGTGTGTGTGAACACTGTGTGTGTGTGTGTGAACAGTATGAACAGTGTGTGTGAACAGTATGAACAGCATGTGTTAACAGTGTGTTTGCATAGCACTACAACCAACAGCTCTGTCTCTGTTGTTATTTGGATGGACAGTAGTGACTGAGGTTGCTCATGTTGGGCCCTCATTCATAGACCCTTCTACATTGATAGTTGGGAGAGTGAATACGCCAGAATGTAATGCCAATGCCTGAAGTGTTTCATTTTGCAATTTTGTATCATGCAATGCATTATACGATGGATTTACAAATAACAATGCCTTATGGGGTGCCATGCTACAATGCATAAAGTAATTTGAAGCAGATGTTGTGATAAAGCGTCATATATTATTCAGTGGCAGGTCAATGAATTAAACTGGGCTGTTTCTAATTATCTATTTTCAATCCTCTGGCGGTGTAACCCTACACGCTGGGAGCACAGGACCCTAGAAAAGTTGGCAAACGAGGGTGTTTATCCCTCGCTTCCCTGTGGGATGGTAGGGACAGACATCTGGTCACCTGGGGTGGTTCCAGGCCCCACCCCATCTGAAGTCTACCCTACCATAGGACCCTGGATGGTGACACCCACTTGTTGAAGGCTGTGTCATGACATGGCAGCTGCTATAGCCTGCTCAAATCAGCAGCTGCAATGGCAGCTATAGTGCGTTGCAAAAACTTGTTGCTTGCACCTGAAAAAAGTGGATTATCTGTATATGTAATACTTGTGCGTGTCTGGTGAAAGACGTTCTTGATTACGATCTGTTCTACTGTTCTGACTTAACTGGTCACACTGAAGGATAATTGCATAACCTACTTGTTTGTCCAGAAACGTTTTAGTAAATATCTGCAGTTCACAGTAGCAACGATATCATTGTGCCAACTGACACAACACTAAAGCTGACACAACATTTAAGGCTTTGGATGTGATAAGAAGCTACTGTTTGGAGATTATAGTATAGATAGTAGGTACACGTAGATGTTTTAGATAATTATAAGTTCAGCACAGACTGATATTTTTTATACTGTTATAAAGATTGTTATGACATCAGGAACTGTGTATTCAGTGAAGCTGTATTCAGTCTACATTCACAGCCAGACTAAAACTAACTGCACAGTCAGTTCTAGTTTGGCTAAGAGATCTGGTTTCATTCAATACTTGGTTGTGCTAAAGCACAACATTTGGCACCAATTGTTTGTTGTTTAATTATCTCTATTCAGGCAGAACTGACAAAATATCTAAGTAGGAAGAAATAACAGAAGAAACCCAAATAACAGAAGAAACCCAAAATAACCTTTAAGAACTAAAGCCGTGGAAAAATGGTGTATTTTGAACATTTGTAGTGTTTTTATTTAAAGTCGTTTCACTGAGAAACATGTTGACAGTGCTGGTGAAGTTTCGACCGGTCTAGTTGTGCGATTGACCGAGGGCTTTCTTTGTACACAAAGGAAGATTAAATCTCGAGCGTGTTAGAATTACAGCTGGTGCCATACTTTGGAACACTGTGGCCTGCAAAGTCAATTTCTGTGTAGTTCCACATATCCGTGCACTAATGAATGTCATTTGAACTGAGAGAACTATTGTTGTAACTCGCTTAGCTGTGTCTGTTGTAAGATCCGGAACAAGTCAGTATCAGAATCTGCATGTTATAAGGAAATAATGATTACTTTATTAATGTTACATCACACAGTAAAGCTGCACTCTTTGTTTCCGACTGGTTATTGTTAGTAATACAGTAGAACTAGTCACAGCATGCACACTTGGCCAAACTGAACCTTTATTTATTAAACTAATCCCAAATTTTGGGTTGATATTAAGACATTGAGAAGTTAAATGGCACGTAAAATTTGTAAGAACGTGTTCCTTATCTTGCATGGATATTATGGGTAAGAAATCAGGAGGTTATAGTCACAGAAATATCTTCATCTAGCAATGGCCAGTTGAAAAGTCAAACGTTGATGAAGTTTTGTAAAGTGTCATTGGTAGATTGGCAGTGATCTCAGTTTCAATTGTACTCGGTACATGGTTGGGTTTGTCTAGTTATTTAGATGTTTTGGTGATATTTATATTGTATACTCTAGTAATATTACTGAATGGCAGACAGACAGACAGACATGTTGCGTGACAGAGACAGATGGTTGACAGGTGGAAATGAGAACCAACTGACCCAGGTGTCTTGGTCTCTCAGGGGGACCTTTGCATGGGGCAGAGTTCACCCACTGCACTGTCTCCATATTTAGCCTGCATGCTGACAACATCCGTTAGATATCGCTAGACATTTAGCTAGCATTTAGTTCCGGTGTTTAAACTGCCACAACAGGAAATAGGAAGTTGACAAAGAGATGTCATCATCAGATAGCTACACAAACTTCACCCACGCCCAGGTTACCCCTCCACCAATGATACTCCACCCATAACCCTCTCCACCCATGATCCCCCACCTGCCAGATGTCAGTTTAGTAGTCTTTGTCCACTTCCTTTGTTAGAGTTTCCGTTTGGGATACTCCTGTTAGTTTGTACTGATAAGATAACTGACTCAGGCCAGTTTCTTATCAGTTGTTAGTGTGTGATTACACTGATAACAATAAGTAAATTATTGTGCTTTTTTAAAAGCTAATTTTTTGAAGTTATTGTTTTGTTCTTGATTGTCTTTATTTAGACTAGTTGTCTGGTGAGAAAGAAGAACATCTTCATTGCTGTTACTACTGTTGCTTCTAGTTGTTAACTTTACATTTCTAGTACAGTTCTAGAAATATTATTTATGGTAACGTTAAATTTTATCAAGATTTATTTGTTTCCCTAACAGTCGATGCTTGCGAGAAGCAGCAGAAGAATGGCCGCCAGATGGCAGCAGAAGCACTCATGTCGATGCCGTCGCCTAGCAACACTCTTGACTCGAAGCTCTACCTCCAGAGTTTTCTACAGCGGCAGCCGGCACCTTTTACGCTCCAGCCCGGTAGGTGGCACTTTTGGCTGTCTTGTCACTAAGACCTTGTTTAAGACAATGAGCATTTTTACTGTACGTTTCCATGTATAATATGCCTTCATGTATAATACGCACCGACCCCTGATTTCCCTACTTCTGATACTTTGCTTGAAGTGCGACTCAGGGTTGGCCACTGTCATTTTGACAAAGTTTGTTTGTGTGATGATCCTTGAATCCATCTCAGAATTGTAAACATGTCACACAAGTTTCGGCATATATCGCCTCATCATTCGTGTAAACCTTACGTAACTTGTGTTTTAGCTTGAGCATTGCGCAACTGATTAAATCTGGGTCATTGGTTCATTGTCAATCAAACCTTGTTCCTTTATTTTATTTATAACATTTACTAATAATCAAAAGGAGTTTAATATCCATTATTGACATAAAAAGCCCACAGACATGGGAGTGGTTGTCATAGAAACAGTTATCATGTGGCACTTCTCCTGAAATACTTGTTGGACAACTTTTCTCATTGGCTGCCCGATGCAGGTCAGACGGTGTCATGTGTAGGTTAATGAAGGTCAAATAAACATGATCTTGCTGTGAGTTTAGCAACAGTTCGGTTCTCAAAATATTGGCTGAAGGCAAAAAGCCTGAGGAAATTGTTTACACACAAGAAATTAAATAAGCACATACTCAAGCACACATAAACATTCACACCACTCGACAAACATGATCAGCTACTGTGAGACTGGTTACATTGAGAGTAAGAACCTTTGCACCAGCCTAGTCCATTAGATACCCCCGCCCCCACTGGTGTGTGATGGGCACCTCAGAGGAGTGGGGAGCAGTGGTCTAATGGTTAGAGCATCCGCCTGTCGATGGAGAGGACGGTGGTTCGTTTCCACCTCCGCCGTTTCGAAGCTTGGGCAATTTCGTTCACCCCACTTTGCCCGTGTCTTTCGGAAGGGACACTAAAAGCCGTTGGTCCAAACTCCTGCGTTAGCTCAAGATTGGGCTGTTTGGAGTATAACTACTTGAGACACAGGTTTTACTGTGAGCACTGCAGGCGGGAACAGTAGAGGGCGCTACTGAGGCTCTGACCTCATCCTTCACAGTCGATATCTGCTGATCCACAGCAGAGTTGCACAAACCATGCTTGGATTAACTTATCTCTCGTTGGGCAGGACGACGTTCATAATTATATCCTCAATATATTTCCTCCACCAACAAAGCCTGTGGGGTTTCACGTTTTGGGTGATTTCAGAGTTTTTCATTTTAAATTTATAATTCTGAAAATAAAAATAAGGTAAATTATTTATAATCTGAAGAGCGAGACTACTGAAAATACATTTTATGGGCTTGTGCTGATTGTATAGACGTCCACTTCTCGGTCTGCACGTGACAAGGAGTTGTGTCATATATTCAACATAGCAATGTCAAGTGTTTGCAGAGCACATAGCATTGTCCAAGTGTGTCAATTGGGTGACGTTCCTCTCCGCTCGTTTTATGTTTCCGCGAAACACTAAATAAGTGAAACAAGTGGGTGTTATTTGTTTGCGTTTCGTACAGGAAGAACAACAAAGAACGCACAGCCAAGTTGGCAGCCGGACATCTTAAAAGGAATATATATATATATATGCATACATACATATGTAATAATGTTAAGTATATAGGCAAATAAATTGTATCAATAATTGCGCTAGAGGATACAAAACTGAACATTTTATTAACTATGTACACAAATTTAGTTATACAGCTTTTCATTGATCTCGGGGAGGAAACGTTGGTAGTGTATAGTTGTGCCACTTTTCTTTGAAAGTTGTTCACAAAGAAATACAAAAAGTCATGTAGATAGAACAGTTTTTCGATACAGTTCTAGCCTAAGTGTTTCTGGCTATTCCATACAAAATCTACTAACAATAGTGTACGCCCCTCCAATTTTAATTAAATTTGGCACACATATTGAATCTGTTGTTAAATTTACCTATGTCAAATGCCAGACTTGCTAGTCAATTTGTTTTAGAGTTATTGCATATTAAACCATATTTTCTTTTCTGGGTGGATTTCATGTGGAATGACCCAATGGTAATTCTATGTAGAGATGTCTTCCTTTCTGGTGTTTTCTGTCAAGGGTTACTGTAGTTATTTACAAGGAAATAACTCCGAGGTACTGTAGTTATTTCCTTGTGTCGTCAAGGTACCCTCACATGCAGGTAGTTGATAGCGATGTCCTTGTGGTGTGTCACGTCAGCTATGTAATCCGCCACGTGCGTCTACTTGAGGAAGTATGTCGCAGCAAATAAACACTTCCTGTTTCCTCGTGCCAACTCACTCAGTTCCTGTCTGGGCGTCACTCGAGCAGCCAGTGGCACTCATGCAGCCTGCGGTGGTCAACTCGTGCGGCCAACGGATGTCAAATTATTCTGACCAACACTTTCTGCCTGCAGCTTTTGTTGTGGTTGAAGTTTTTTATTTTCTTTTACCAGGAACATAAGCAGATGAGCTTAGTTGAGTTTAAATGAATCATTATATGCATACATTTTAGGTTAGAAAATATTTTTAAACATTTAAAATCGCAAGGAAGCGCCTAAGGGCAGACGTGTAGGGCAGTTTGTTCTTTCTTTCTTTGTCCACTGTATCTGTGAAATAAACCAAGTTACTGGATGTAACATTTATCTTTATCTGTAATAAATATATCCACACAGAAATTACCAATGGATTGACTGTACAACGCAAAGAACATGACTTTTATTGTTATAGACATCATTTGATTAGAGAAGTCTTCCTGGTTGGGTTGCTCTTGGTTATAATTTGATCTGTGGAGGTTTGATGTACTGTGTGAAAGTTTGGATGTGTCGGGCTGCAGTGACCACTGTGACATTGAGCCTGTCCTGTCCTACTCGCATATTCTTGATGTGTTTTTTATTAAATCACGTAGCCAGAGGTGATTCAGAACATACCTAACAAAAACATGCAGGCACAAAAACGTGCAGGCTGGAAAACTTTGAAAGGGGGTCATGACCTTCGTGTAATAAACTGTGAAATTATGCTTGTTGATATAAAGTAGCGAACTGTTTGCCATTGTGTAAGGCCGAGTGTTATTTATGGCCGGCAGGAGTGCCAGGCCCCTGTCAGTGCCAGGGTAAGGTGAAAGTGTTTCTCTGAAATAGGTGTCCGTGTAAAAGAAATAAATTACTTTCAAATATCTGCATGTGGACCAGTTCAGAATTTACTGACACTATTATGAAGGAGAACATACTGCTTCAAGTTTGTTGAATAAACCTTGTTTGAACCTGGTATCTTGGTAGTTATACAGTGGTTCTGCGTTGTTCTGCATTGTCCTGCTTTGTTCTGCATAGTTCTGATTGGCAGCACAGGTAATTATCAGCTGGGTGATATTAAATATCATGTCTTTCCTTCATCAACACAACAAGGCCATGTAGACATTGATATAATTACAGGGTGGGTCCAAACAAATTAACAGTTGCTACAAACAGTAACAATTGATCACATGAAGTCGTGATTGCTAGAGGTCATTGTCCGGAAGTATCCAGCCCATGGACTGGGACTGTTATTAAACCTTCCGCCAAACATTGCCAGTTTGGGTATTTGCGTTGCTAAGCGGCATTAAGATGTGTAGATTTCCTTGTCACGTTATTCTGCGTGATAGTCCACAGCAAACATGTATTAAGAAGCATGTATTCTGATTGTGCGTTCAAGCGTGGTGGTCACTAGTCACATAACACAAGGAGCAAGACATTTGTTATTTACACCAAGTCATGCATGATTGAACACCCCTAGATTGATGGCTGATATCAATTGAATGGCTCACCTGCTCATATTGTAGATCTGGTTGCTTGGTTTTGAAGAATGTTTTGACATATAATTGCCTGGTGGCCATGTTGCCCTGTTGGCCTTTGAAAGCCACTGCGTCAATGCGCACTGTGTCAGTGCGCACTGTGTCAGTGCACACTGTATCAATGCCCACCTTTATGTAAGTCTGTCAAGGTGAAGACTTGTCACAAGGAATCGCATCAATATGAAAGAAAACTATTGCTACGATCTGTGGCCTGCCTCTGACATTTTCTTATTACAGGTGTACACAAAAGCAGAGTGGTAAACTTGATTGTTTTTCCCCAACACACTAACCGTTGCAGCACTGAATTTAGGAGTCACCTTTGATAATGATTACAATTTTAGACCGCATATTTCACAAACTTGTTGCTGCTTTTATTACATTCGAGACCTTCGTAACAACATTTCGCTATAAACTAAAAACCTACCAGTTTAAACTTGTTTATCCTCCATAGCTCCCCAGCGTACCAATCCAACTGTTTACAACTGGAACTGCTTATCGATTATGAACTGCTTAACACCTTTTGTTTTGGTGCGCTACCGAGCCTGGGTCTCCCGAGGGTTTTAGCGCAATATAAGTATTTAAATTATTATTACATAAACATCTGATTACAGGCAAACTTCTGAAGTAGAAACACTGAACATAAGTCATGATTGCATGGTTTTAACAATGCAATATTTTATTAATATATTCATAAGCCACTCATTAAGCAGCTCTCCTCATCCAAGTATCTCCCTTTGAATGTGGGCTCCCTTTGCAATGTGGGAACAGATGGTTGATGTGTGTTGTGTCCATTGATTGCCAGTCTGGTGCAGGTCTCTCGTACACACAAACACCGAACTAGGAAGTTTGTAGGTTTTTATCTGTGAATAGAACACAATTATCCATTGACTGTGTTTCATTTCCTTGTCCACCCGTGTCAGGCTTACAGTGCGTCCAGCGTAGACTTCCTGTCGTTGTGTGGGGATCATGAGGGTGTTTCGCAGAGATTTACTTAGTTTCTGCTCAGTTTGCCTGTGACATCAGTCCCTTTAGTTGCTCAGAGACGAAGCCTAGACCAGTAGCTATGTCAGTTAGGTAGACTGGCAGATCATAAAGTGCATCATTAAAAGTGTAACTTACGTCACGAATTCACACAATAACTTGAGCATTAAGACAGCATGAAATGGACACTTGAAGTTTTAGATCTATTGGCCTCCAAAGGTTTACCCCCTCCCCTCCCCTCCCCTTCCCCTTCCCCTTCCCTCCCTTGCCTCTCTCCCTGGCTAACCCAGTTCAACACTGTTATTGGGAAACTATGTTGAACAACAAACTTTTTGTGTAGTTACAATTTATTAAAACACACAAAATCACTTTACATCATAAATGTTGAATCACGTCTAATGTCTCCTCATGTTTTGTCCATTGTTTTGTCTGAAGAATCACGTTTGTTTCCTTCTAGCGTCACTCCCTCCCAGCCCAGCCGACAGTGGTGTTTCCATCTCCGACCACGAAACAAATGAAGACACAAAGTACAGAGTAACACCTGGTAAGCAACAACAACATCATTCTAGAAATGTCTTCTTGTCAGAAGCAACAAAAATGAAGTTAACTTTGGCTGTTTTGATGCTGCTTTGTCAAAGAAACAGGGCATGTCTTGACAATGAGCTTATGTACTGGCAGCAAGTGTACAGGGGTAGTATTTTAGCCATTTATTTTAGAAACAAATGGCATTTGTTCTGCCCCTTCATCCTCAAATTAGTAGTGTTATGCGACAACCGTCTCCCTAAATATGTTGTAGCTTTGCACATGGGTTTGTCTGCCTTTAACAAAGGATATAGCACTGCCAATCATTGTCTTGAGGGAATTATTTTTTTCACTTTACAAACTGATGGTAGTAAGCAATAAAAAAACACCCATGCACACAAAGTTTGTTTCATGCATTTTTCACATGAGGGATAGTAGTTTTGTAGTCAACACAAGTGTAAAGACAAACTTTTATGTTGACAAAGATGTATATAATTCATTGCAAGAACACCAGGTTTCCTGACCACAAGTAACATGGCACATATTGTACGTTACTTGTGGTCAGGACAATGGCACATATTGTACATTGTGTGAATAATATGTTAATGCCACCCCTAAACTTTGTACCACCCCGCCCTGTGGCACCCCCTGTGGTCGTCACAGTACTCAGTCTGTTAAATCTCCCTGAGGCATTTGTAAGATTGTCATGCCATTTTGTGAAGTAAGCATATTTGATAAGCAGCATTAAGTTTAATACAGGTGTTACTTAATTGGTAACTGCTGCTATCAGATTTCTTTGTGGCATTTTAGATGCCTGTACCGCTTGGATTGGCCTTATCAGTTATTCTGCTTATCGGTACTGATCCCATTTTTGAATTGGGTGCTTTCTGAAGAAAAACACCCTTTTCATTAATATGAATCACTGTTCAGCCCACAGTGGTTCCGGCTGCAACTGTAACTCTTACATACACAATGTTGCAATTTTTTTGGGGTGAAAGTCATTAGTTCAGTACAAAAGTAAGATTCCAATCATTTTTTTCAGACAATATATCTTCGCTTTTGTTGATGTTACAGTGAGCAGTGCCTTTACTGCAGCATCTGTCGTCACGCCAACCTTTTGTCAGATGTCTGTTGCTATGGGCAACCACCACACAAGACCTGTAGGCCACTTCAGCCATGAGGCACATATAGCAATGAGACCAGGTGAGTTGCTAAGGAAATGTGATGTGCTTCATGTAATGTAATGGAATTCTCTTTGTGGAGAAGACCGGAAGTTTTTCCAGTCAAGATACATCACTTATCACAGTGTTGAGTGAAATAAAGAAGTTTCGATATGTCGAGTGGTCGGTGAATCCCTCAAACTTCACGCCCTGATATCACATATATATGTATCACACACAGGTGACTATCTGTTATTCATACTGAAGATTGAGAAGCCTTCTGGGATGTCCTGCAATTGGTTGCTTTATCAATCTATACCTTTGTGGATGATAAATAGATTCTTAATGCAATGAAGGTACGAAGGAATTCTGTTGTGATTTTGTCCTGTATAAACACAGGAGCCTGTGGATAGCATGGCTGATCACACACAGTAGACGGTTCTTCCTCAGCAGCTGTTGCCTCTCAGAACACAAGTTTGGCTCAGACCCAGAGAATCGAGTTAGTTCCATGGGAACATTTGATTCAGAGAATCAAAGTTCAGGTTGATTCACCCATAATAATAGGCTGTGCACTTGCAATCGCAGCTGGATCATGTCATGATAGGATCACTGATGTGGCAGCTGTGCCTAGACTGGAAGACGTTGTGACATGTATGAAGTCGGTCAGCCGTGACTGGATATATATATATTTGTAACTTTGTTGATGATGCGAGGTGACTGGGAGCAGTTGATACGATAGCACACATAAAGGTGTTCGTTGAAGCATGGCTAACTCACTGGCGCCAATGCATAGTTTCCGTGTTCGCATTTCCTCCCCTTTGTCTGTGTGATTCCTGGTCCGTTTGGATCGGGTTGCGCTCTTTCTGGGTCCGTTGCAGGATGTAAAAGGGCGTGCCACATTCTCTTTCATGATGCTAATAAATTGACCTCTCATCAGCGGAAGTCGGTCTTTCTTCTATTCACAATGTCATTGCTGTCTTGTGTAGGGCATTCATGCGTGCGTCAACTGATAAGTCAAGGTGGGGTTGTTTAAGATGTTAATGATAAGTCATAAGTGAGATCGTATTCAATTAACAGGAGCCACACCCTCATCGAGTGGCTGTTTTCGCCTTCTGCACCTGCAGTTCTTTAGAAAACTTCAACAGTAACAATTTATTTTCTTTCTTCTTCCTCCAGAATGGGGTTACTGACTTTGTGTAAACAATAGCTTGCTGGAACATTGCACACTTTTGTTAGACCCTTGATAGGGTCAAAATTCTTGTGTTAAGATGTTGATGTTTGATAGGAATGTGACATAGAACAAGATTGCCATTGAAAGCAAAAAACTGCAGTTGCAAGTTGACAAGTTGACAAAGACACCTTTGGCTTATTGACAGTGCAATTCATCTGTGCGTAACACTCTGTTCAACATTTTTCTAAAGACTTGTCGAAATCAAAAACACTTACTTGAATTTCTAAGGTTATTCTGTACGTCAAGTTTTTCTGTTTGGAACTTGTGTTAGGGTGGCACAAGTGTGGTTGCAGTACAATTGCACATAGAAAATAGCATCGTGGCTTCATGGATGACAACTGGATGATGAGGGAATTCTCCAAAGAATGTTGTTTTATGACGGCATGTGTCGTATGAATGACTACAGGAATGGCTGGTCAGTCGTCAGCGGTCTCCTGTCAGCTTATGAAGAAAACCAATATCATTAGCAGTACAGGGTTGAAAACAGTCTTGGTCAGTAAAACTGACCAGTAGTCATAGACACTGACCACCCAGTCACATGACATGTTTGTTCTGCCACTGTTGGTTGGCTTACAGTCAGTGTGATGACCCTTACAGTTTGACCTACACAGGTAGTGAGTGACCAGTAGGATCCACGGAAGCCCTGCCTTTAGTCTCTTGTCTTTCTTGGTCAGCCCTTTGTTACATTTCGAAGTGTTCATTCTCGTGACGTCTACTGTTGTAATGGCACGTGTACGTATCCTAGCAACATTCTAGAATGTTTGCAGGTGTACACAATATACATCTTAGCAACATTCTAGAATGTTTGCAGGTGTACACAATATACATCTTAGCAACATTCTAAAATGTTTGCAGGTGTACACAATACACATCTTAGCAACATTCCAGAATCTTTGCAGGTGTACACAATACACATCTTAGCAACATTCTAGAATCTTTGCAGGTGTACACAATACACATCTTAGCAGCATTCCAGAATCTTTGCAGGTGTACTCAATACATATCTTAGCAACATTCTAAAATGTTTGCAGGTGTACACAATACACATCTTAGCAACATTCCAGAATCTTTGCAGGTGTACACAATACACATTTTAGCAACATTCCAGAATCTGCAGGTGTACACAATACACATCTTAGCAACATTCTAGAATCTTTGCAGGTGTACACAATACACATAAGTGTTATCAGTCTTGACAGGTGTTAGAAGTGGTTGTATCAGTGAAATGTTAGAAGTGGTCATATCAGTGAGATGTTAGAACTGGTCGTATCAGTGAGGTGTTAGAAGTGGTCGTATCAGTGAGGTGTTAGAAGTGGTCGTATTAGTGAGGTGTTATAACTGGTCGTATCAGTGAGGTATCCTGAAGCACACCTTACTATCAATGTTCTTTGTTCACAGATGGCGCTTATCCGTTATCATTGGTAACCGACTCTCTACATTCCCCGTTGCAAAGCAGCCCCGCCAAGTTGCTAGGCAACAGCACAGATCTCCATGGTTACACGAATCACCCACCCTTCCACCAACCATCACATCTCCTAGGCGACACAGTTCCACTTTGTCAGTTACCCGTCCCGGTTGCTGAGGCGACGAGTGGTGGTGACATGCACCACATGGACGGTGGCGACGTGCACCACTTGGACGGTGTCCCGCTGCACCTGCAGCACCACTATCAGCAGCACAGTCCGCCCAGCGGTGCAGACACCGACAACTACTCCTGCAGTCAGTCAGGACTCTCAGACTCGGAGAGCTTGCCCACTCGACCACCAAGGAGCGGAAAAGGTGAGCCACCATTGTTGATACAGTAAAGAAAACAAGTCTCCTATAATGTAGGTGTTTTTTTTATTGTGGACATTTTAATATGTGAGTGAATAGAAGATAAGTCAACGCTTTGACATCGTTATCAAAATGTTACAAGTAGACAGATGGGCATGGCTGTAATTGTTGTCTTTGAGACATTTGAGGTGAATGAAGAGAAAAAAGTGTATGGATGCCATTACAATTTCCAGTGATTGAATTAATAAATTGGTGTAATATGCTGACTCATGCATTGTTTAACAGACATTTTATAACATGTGCAGTTTCAACGCAAGCAGTGTCTACGGTACTGTTTCAGGGTGATTATCTAAATCTGTTTTCATTTTCCAGGGCGAAAACCAAAGAACCCCAATGGGCTGTCTGTCCCAGCCAAGCGGCGGAGAGCAGGTAAGAAATGTTAAGGTGTACACTATATCAACAACACACATTATTTACATGTGCTTCAGTGGCCCCTAGTGTTGGGGGAAGTCCCCCATCACATGCCACTCTACCAGGAAGTGAGACGGCGTACTGACAGCGACCTACACACCTTCGTGGTGTAGTATTAAGTACACTTTTAGGTTATTGGTGTTTTTCTTGGGGATATATATATATAATTTAATAATATATAACATTATGCACACACTTGCACACATGCATATATATATTATATACATACATACATTTACAAATTTTTTATAAGAAAGTTTTATTTACGGTTGGTTAGATATTTAACATTTGCCTATGTTAGCAGGTTTGTCCACATCACTTGGATACTTAGCACATGTCTGTTAAGCAGGAAACTTAATAGTAGTCTCTGTCAAGCAGGATACTTAACATTGGTCTGGGTTAAACAGGTACGTCGACCTACCTTTGGGAGTTCCTGCTGCAACTGCTGCAGAATCACGAGTACTGTCCCCGCCTGATCAAGTGGACCAACCGACCGCAGGGAATCTTCAAACTCATCGACTCCAAGTCCGTGTCTCGACTGTGGGGCGCCCACAAGAACAAACCCGACATGAACTACGAAACAATGGGACGTGCACTCCGGTGGGTGGCTGTCATTAGTTGGCCAGTTTTCTATAAATGTGACTGTTTTCCAAGTTGATGCAGAAATATGTGGAAATAAATGAAGAATTGTTTTCGATAATGGTGCTGAGAGAGGAAATGACAAACATTTTGTATTTTGTTTTTTTAGCTTTCCCAAAACTCTTTAGAGTAAAATGTAACAATGTTTGGGAACTCTTTAAAAACGGAACTTTTTATTTAACCAAACTCTACTTTAGTGAGATTTGTAACATGCAGGGGACTTGACATTGATGCATGTAGGTTGTAGCATTGAATGGTGGACATGGTGACATATAAGTGCGTCCTGTCCAGTTGCCCTTGAGCTAGACATGGGTCAAATAAAGGGACTGACCATGAACCAGTAGTGACCACATCGCTTCATGTGGCCACATGCCAGGCTCACTGATTGTGTCATTTATTATGTGTATAGAAGACTTTGAATATGCCCAGACTGAATGGTTGACCAACACTGAGGTAATCAGTGACCACTGGCCTGTTGAACAGGGCCATTGTCTGTAGAGTTCAACAGAGGTGAAGACAAACCAATTACCTTAATTGCCTCCAGAGGCAGCTGTACTCAGAGGGACTGAATGTCTTCTTTCAGTTGTTCATAAACCTATACAATTGTTTCTTTCTTACACATACATAGTGAGGTGTGAGGCCCTTTCTTACACATATACATGTGAGGTGTAAGGCCCTTTCTTACACATATACATGTGAGGTGTGAGGCCCTTTCTTACACAAAGATAAACCTGTGAGGTGTAAGGCCCTTTCTTACACATATGCATGTGGGGTGTGAGGCCCTTTCTTACACATATACATGTGAGGTGTGAGGCCCTTTCTTACACATATACATGTGAGGTGTGAGGCCCTTTCTTACACAAAGATAAACCTGTGCGGTGTGAGGCCCTTTCTTACACATATACATGTGAGTTGTGAGGCCCTTTCTTACACATATACATGTGAGGTGTGAGGCCCTTTCTTACACATATACATGTGAGGTGTGAAGCCCTTTCTTTCATCTATACATGTGAGGTCCTTTCTTATACCTACCTATACATGTGAGGCCCTTTTTACACCTATATGTGTAAGACTGATCAGCCAATGGCATCCTTGTCCACTTGCCATCTGGGCCTTTGCCTTGGATGGCAATCTTGTTAAATCTCTTGTTAAAGGCCCTTACATGACCTAGCCGTGTGAAACCCTTACATAGTGAGGCCCTTACATAACCAATACATATGAATTGTACTGGACACACTATGCTACTTCCGTTTGCGTCATTGTCGCGATGATCTTTGATTTGGTTAACATTGCCTTTGTTTGCATTTGGCCTTCCTAGCCTAGAGCAAACTCGGGACATGGAAATTACCTGGCGACTGTCTCATTGTGCTTAAGCCCCTTGGATTACGTGCATCGTTTGCATGCAACGCTGTGTCGTTAGCTAGCGTCCAGGTTAACTGTGCAATATGTGCACGTGCACAATGTCTAACATGCGTCATCAGCCGCGCTTGCATTATTAACATTGTATAAATAGTTGCTTTCATTATGGCTGGATGACAGACCACTGTGGATTGTGTTGTTATGAGGTAACCAGGTGCCAAGTTGACCTTTAGAAAGTAAGTGATTTGATGTCTTAGGTGGCTCAACAGTGCAGCCATGGACTGGTGCTAAGTGCCTCAGCACTAGTCAATTGTTGTGAGTTGGGTACACGGATATACTGCAAAGTACTAATTTTTTGTGTTAACCCATTGCTGAAGATGAGTTTGCAGCACTCCGCAACACTCGGCAGCACTCTGCAGGACTCCGCAGCACAGATACAGTTACTGTTTATGTAACACAATAACAGTGTGTCTCTGCATGTGTGTGATCCCTCAATGAACAGCTATACCCATGTTTTGTATCATCCAGTAATTACTGGATGTTTGACCACAAAGGGTTTGGCATAAGTATGCTTTTGGGAGATCATGCGATGCATTACTGCATACTTTAAGAAGTTATCTTGATAGGGTCAGAGATTTTGGAACGTGGACATGTATTCAAGAGAATCGAACAGCTTTTGTTGTCACGGCTGCACAGAGTTCTGTGTCCACATAATTTGTCTGTTGGCATTCCAGCCTTGTATAGCGGAAACATTTATGCCCAATCGCTTGAGGCCTGGTTGCTTGTGCCAGACGTGGCTGCCCCTCGGTGAATTGGGGGCAATCACCGTCTCTTTACCGTCCACACAACGTTACGGTCTCTTATCACAACACCCCCATAAATTTTTCTTTTCATCTCGGGGCCCCATAAGTGGCCATCACATGACGTCCGTGTGCCCATAAATCATTGTCGGGCACAATGTCTGCCACGTCCAGCAGAGGTCGCCTTTTCTTCTTTGCTCTGTTCGCCCCATATATCTTGGGTTGCTCATGTGAACGTTTTGTATTGGTGATAGTTGTGTGTGCGTCAGAGCGTGACTAATGTCCCTGGTGTGGCTCTGAGACACACACCAACCGCAGCGGTGTTATTCAGTTTCCAAACATCCGATCACTTGTGATGTTCCTGAAAGAATCAGTCACTGGTCACATGGGCAAGTCTTTACAGATGCGACTGGTACGAGACCAGATAGTCATTGAAGGCTTATGATAAATCTCCTGCGGTTTTATCACAGTTTTTTACCTGGGTAGTCCCCTGTGAGAGAGTATGTTTCCTCGTTGTATTCAGTTTTGTTGCATTATCTTTAAAATACGTCACTTTATTGTTTTTGTTTGTGTGTCATAAATACAAATTTACAGTTAAACAAATTTGGGATTTATCTGATATTATCACAGTTTCATCCAGTCATATCTTCATGCAAGGTTAGCTGTGTCATGGATGCTTCTGTCGTGTCTCATTTAATAAAAAAAATGAGTGTACGACAGGTTACACATTTACCCCCCATGTGGCGTCTTTTACTTCCCCTGGCATAGACATGAAATAGACCAACAGCTTGTAGTGTCACTTCCAGAAGTTATTATTACAAAGAAGTGTCCTAAAATGAGTGCATAATTTTAATGTGTGAAACAGATTAGTATATGATTAGCTCTCATGTTATAATGGTGATGTTTGGTTGTTTGCTTGCAGATATTACTACGCCCGAGGTATTCTGAACAAGGTGGATGGCCAGAGACTTGTGTACCAATTCGCTGACATCCCACAAAACATCATAGAAATAGACTGCGGCCACCCCACGTCATCTGTCACGCACAAACTAACGCCCACAGCAACGCCCACGGGCTGAGTGGCAGTGCTGCCACTATGTGGGTGGCACATGAACTGAAGCATGTGTGTGTGCATGTCGCGAGAAACTCTGTCGTGATGTTTGTACATATTGTGTGTATTATATTAAGTGCCATCGATAGACTAACAGTGCCAGCATCAAAGCTGCAGTGACCTCGTAAAGGTCACTGATGAAGGCCAAGGACATATCATCACCAGCCAGAGGCTGGTACTTACATGTCGAGTCTAGATAGCCGTGTGGAACCTTGACCGGTTTTGTGAAAATATTGTAGTCGTTGCGCAAGCGTTGCTGCACGTCCACGTGTGTCCATGGTGTGTTGAACATGACAAGTCCGCAGTGGTCGGAAATGATACACGGCCAGCTGATCGCGCACTCCAGATTCTAACCAGAAATGGCAGCCGTCATAAGACATGGATTGTTGTATTTCGCCCAGTGGTGATTTATAAGACGGGTAAATGTACATAATTTGAGCTCGTTCATCGAAACCTCATTAGACTGTTTTTCAGAAAAACGAAGTTGTCGTTGTCGCATGGCACTCATTGGCAGCTCTTACAACCATTAACAAAACATGGGACCATCAATTAGTTCCTGCAGAACGACGGAGGAAACATGGTTTCTGTTTTATTGCATAGCAAATGTAACACCAAATTGTACTTACAACTGTGCTTGTGTAGTTCCAACATGTGTTCTTAACTGCACTTGTTCTTAATTGAGAACACAGGCAACTGATCACATAATGGATGGATGCAAGGGGCCAGTGGTCCATCTGTTTCAGGTGATTTGTTGAGTTTGAGTTTGTTTCGAGTCTTCCCGGTCAGTGAATACTGGGTGCATTGTAATGTCCAACAGTGGCTATTGTTTGTTGACCGTGCCTAAACCAAGTCTGCTGAGCAGACATTCTACAACCGTGAATCATTTGAGTGTTACCGTTGTTTTAGTTGCACTTACTGTTAGATGATGCGCAGTTTTACAGGACGTTAGTGCGTACCATGCACACTTATACAGTCCTCACAACTGACATGGCACTGACGTGATGTGTATGTTATTATGTAGACGTGCGATCAAATCAATTGTAAAAAGGCTATTTTTGATGAAACAGGATTGACAGATTAAATCTTAAAGGTGGCTTGTTATTGCAATGGTTTCCTGGAAAATTCACAAGAAAGCAGAAATGTGTCAATGTCTGTGTGTAGGCCGTGTGAAGGCTGATATTAAGTGCCACCTGTTGACACTAGGACTAAGGCAGCAGTCTATTTCTCTATCTGTACAGTGTATATAGTTTCACCTCGGAGGTACACGGCTGTCGTCTCTTTGGCAGCAAACATTAGTGGGCAGGATCTTGGTGTACAAATACATGTCCTGCCCCACCAATGGCCAGTATGTGTGCAGGGGTGCTCGGGGGTGCGCAGGGGTTTTTATCACGTTCTTAGCTCTTAGTTTAACCCATGTGTCACTAAAGTGTGGTAAAGGCGGTCAACAAGAGTCATATCGACGCAGCGATGTTGTACAGACAGCAGCATAACTGTGATAATGTCGCTTGCAAAACCAGTGAGACACAAACAGAATCCTCTCTGTACAGTGCAGCTGCTGAAAGAGTTAAAAAATACATTTACTAATCAACTTGCATGGAAGATTGTTTTACAATAGTCGGGGTGGCGCCACCTATGATCTATTCCAACTCTTCCCGTTGTTTCTGTGGATGCTATGTAGTATTCTGCAGTAGCCTTCTAGTTTTATAAAAGGATCACCATTATTATATGCCCGTTACCTGTTTTAACACAATCACTGTGTGTCTGGGATCAAGCGATCCAATTTCCTTGTGATCTCTGAGTGAATGTTGGGTCACATTGCTGTGCATGCGTGCGTGCGTGCGTGCGTGCGTGAATCCTGTCAGTTAGCCATTTAATATTACATCATATGTAATATCAAACCGAGTGTGGACAACAACAACACAGATTTATGTTCTTGTTATCTGCAGGTTTTTTAATACATTATAATAGAATATTAGTTTTTTCACATAAAACCATATTACTGTTGCCTGTGCTAAGGAATTATCTTACAGAATTAACTAGAAAATGTTTGGTAAATTTCAGAATAACTAGGACTGTTGTTGGAGACTGGCAGAGCATCGTGTTATAATGTCAGGAAGATTGACTGATGTTTCTTACATTTGTACATATATATACAGTATATATATTGGCTGTTTTTGAACAAGTGAAGTTTTGTATAAAGCATGAGAGTATAATTGTTCACATTTGTTCTCAAAATAAATTTGTTATAGTATTTTGTACGTTTGTGTTGTGCTGTTGCCCAGATGTGTACCACAGTCAGACTATTTTAATGTGCAATAGTTTTTAGAAAATTGACTGTCTAAGTGTAGGATAAATATGTAAAGTTACAGTTGTTCAAAACTTATTGCAGCTTGCTGTTCATGTTGTCACCCCAGATAACGTGGAATCTCCCATTCTGTATATCAAAGCAAATTTACATTAAATGTATGAACCATTTGAGTCCTATTACCATCTGTGTCCTATTACCATTGGTTTCTGTCTACCCCTGAAAATACCTGAATTCACGAACTAAAAAGGCATTTAGTTTCTCATCAAATAAATTTTATTTTGTTGACATACATAAGTTATGCTTTGATGCTCTGTTTTAAATAGTCTTAAATTGTTTAACTTGTCACTAGAAAAAAGGAATAGTTCCTTCAGAATGGAAAGAAGCAAACATTATGCCGCTATTTAAGAAGGGATCGAGGAACAAGCCAGAAAATTACAGACCAGTGAGTTTAACATCAGTTGTATGTAAATTACTCGAAACATTAATTAGAGACCACATGGTGGAATTCCTTGTAAAACATAAATTAATAAATACATCACAAAATGGGTTCCTAAAAGCAAGGTCATGTCTAACCAATCTCTTGACGGATCACCAGTGGATGTTGTCTACTTAGATTTTCAGAAAACTTTCGATAAAGTATCACATCAAAGATTGTTATTTAAACTAAAAGCCCATGGTATAGGTAATGATGTAATCAACTGGATAGAAAAGTGGCTTACACACAAGACAGAGAGTAATAGTAGATGGTGAGATTTCAAACTGGAAATCTGTTTTGAGTGGGGTACCACAGGGATCAGTATTAGGCCCTATACTGGTTTTAATATATATAAATGATTTCGAAGATGACATATCTAGCAAAGTACTCAAATTTGCAGATGACACAAAAGTATTCAAAAAGGTTACTAATGATACAGATAAACAAAGTTTACAGTATGATCTAGATAAATTAGTTAAATGGTCAGAAAAATGGCAAATGTTATTCAATTTTGGGAAGTGTAAATAAAACGTATACACATAGGACATGGAAACATGGATGAAGAATATAAAATGGGGGATACTGTACTAGGTAGAACCACACAAGAAAATGACTTAGAAGTAACATTTAGTGCTGACATGAAAGTTCCACAGCAATGTGGGATTGCTGCTTCTAAAGGAAATCAAATATAAGGAGAAACAGCTAATTGTACCCCTGTACAAAGCAATAGGTAGACCACATTTGGAATATTGTATTCAAGCATGGAGGCCGTATCGTAAAAAGGACATAGACAAGCTAGAAAGAATACAACAAAGAGCAACTAAAATTATTCCACAATTGAGAGACCTTAGTTACGAAAGTCTCTTATTACAATGTGGTTTGACAACACCAGAGACCAGGAGACTAAGAGGAGACCAAATAGAAGTGTTTAAAATAGTGAATGGTTATGAGGATGTTGATAGGAATATGTTCTTCAAACTTAAAGAAAGCAGTAGAACAAGAGGACATAAAGCACCATTAGTTAAGGAGCAGTGTATGTTGGACATGAAAAAGTACTCTTTCTCACAGAGGGTGATGAATGAATGGAACAAACTGACAAATGATTGTGTTAATGCTAGTAGTGTGAATATGTTTAAAAATAGAATTGACAGATATTTGGTAAGGGCGGGCTACACATAGATGTGAAAAATGTTGGACTCTCGATAAGCCAATGGCTTCCTTGTCCACTTGCCATCTGGAACTTGCTCAAGTTGTTGTTTGGGATGGCAATCTTTTTAAATCTTGTTAAATCTTAAATCTACTGTTCCACAACAAGCTGCCCAGACACAACTAAATCCCTCTCAAATTCACTTCCAAGTTTGTTCGAGTTAAACCACCAGGTGTAACAAAACACGACTGTCTTGTCTTGACAAGGATGACTGTCAACCTGCTGTCCATGAATCTGTCCACAAGACATCAAACAACATCACACGTGTTACACTTAAGTATGGAAAACTTATCTAAGGAAGCAGACATCACATACATCTGTGCCAAGAGAGCAGTGCAATGCAAAGGTTAATTTCTTCAGCCTCTTCTTGAAGACAATCTCATCACTGCTCCTCTCCAGCTTCAGTTTCTAGAAACTTGGTTAAACAAAGTCCAGCTCCTTACACTTCCCGAAAACTATCTCCGTCTCCTAAACAGAAGAGAAACACAAAAAAGTCATGTACAATGCTATGATGTCATTTTAACTATTACTAAAAACAAAATTGCATTTGTCAAATGACATGCATTATTCAGAAACCCATAATTTATATGTGCATTATTCATCCATAATTCTGACAAGTTAAAAAATATATTTACTGACTGCCAAGACACAAATGAGTTTAATTTTCACGACTAGAATAACTGGTGCCACCTGGTGGACAATGTGCACATTAAGCTGTACTATGTGACTAGTGCTGCCTTCTTCTGAGTAAAATATAAATAAGAAGTATCTGAAATAGAAGTTAGTTGGTAAGAGACTGCGATGGATGGGACATGGCCAGTGAAGGGTGGGTTATAGCGATGGATGTGTGTAGGACAGACCACCACTGTTGTTACACAGGTCACATTTACAACTGTAATGTTTACATGTCACATTTACAAATGTAATGTCTACACAGGCCACAAGTGGCTGTAGGTGACATGTCAGTTGTACTTACACATCTGACGCAGTAGGCGTTAGTGTTTACCTGTTATATAATAAAACTCTGTGTAACTCTCCAAGCTCTACTAAGTGGAGTTAGTAATCCCAACAGATGCCTGTAATGCCAGGAACAGCAACATAATGTTAGACTATCAACAATCAAGATTACTCAGAAGATGTCAGAATAGACTATAGACAGAGCACGTTGATACCATTGTGTTCTTTAATATGACTGGATGAAGGCACTTTGAAATGTTTCTGCGTCCACCAATGACAATTGACGTAACAAATTCATAACAATAATACAATTCTATGGCACCTGATGAACAGAAGAAAGCACAAACCATCAACACAGAACAAGAGACTGCCAAAGATTTCAGGTGGAAATGCAATTTAGAATAAAATATCTTGAGTTTTTCTATGGATGGTAGCTATAGTTTTAGATGATTTCAAAGTGACGGTAGTTTATTCCAAAAAAATGCAGAAGATTAGCCAAATCGGCAACAGGATGCCAATGTAACTGTTTAATTAGTGATGACAATGATTTTATTTCCCTATACATCAATTCCTTACTTAATATAACACTTCTTAGATGCTTTTAATCTCACTAATAAAATTTTTTTTAGCAACTTGGTAAAACACTTGTTGCGCTCTCACATAATCTCTCGTATAATCTCTCGCATAATCTCTCGTATAATCTCTCATATGATCTGATAGTGGTAGTGAGAATAATACTTGCCAAAATAACCAGCAACTGAAACTGCAAAGCCTACAAATTTTTTATTGATTTTGTACCTTAATTAAACCCAATGTATAACTGCCACATTTTCAATTAATACGAGTCATAGAGACTTCAGGCCATCAGACAACATGTAAAATGATAAACTCACTTTTTCCTGACAGGTTTTCCCAAGGTTCGTCCATCAAGGGAGGGGGAAGACAGACTCTCAGAGAGGGCGGAGACTGAGCCTGGATCCTGTCCGCTGTCCCCCGCATCACTGCCCGCGGGAGTGGGGGTCGTGGGGACGTCACTGGTACTCTGGTTGTCATCTTGGTCATAGCTGTCCGGACCACTGACTCGACTGACAAGAGATGGGGAGAGAGTTTTATCAAATGTTTCGCACATGTCAATTCTGCAGTTGGTTATACTGGACTACTTTTTCTGGATAAAATGGTAATTTCTGTACATCTTTGAACAAATGCAAACAGCATGGAGGGTCATGGAGGATTCCAAACAGCATGGAGGGTCATGGAGGATTCCAAACAGCATGGAGGGTCATGGAGGATTCCAAACAGCATGGAGGGTCATGGAGGATTCCAAACAGCATGGAGGGTCATGGAGGATTCCAAACAGCATAGAGGTTCATGGAGGATTCCAAACAGCATGGAGGGTCATGGAGGATTCCAAACAGCATAGAGGTTCATGGAGGATTCCAAACAGCATGGAGGGTCATGGAGGATTCCAAACAGCATGGAGGGTCATGGAGGATTCCAAACATTTGTTATCTGAGTCACCAGATATGGAACCTAAAGAAGAAACAACAGATGTTCACTGTGCTAATGTGTAACAAAGCAAAAATACTTAAGTAGTTATTTCAAGTAATTCGCATGCAATGATGACACTGAATGTCCTGTGACCCTCACTTGATGTCGGATGACGTCTCTGTCTTGATGTGTGATGACCAGCGCGTGTCCTCCTCAGGGGCCAGGGAACTGGTTGACTCTTGACCCATGCCAATGTCCAGGCCCAGACCTGTGGAAATCATTTATATACTACATATTTAACATCAACACACACACAACAGCCTGACATCAACTGTCACAGCCTGACATCAACTGGCATAGCCTGACATCAACTGGCATAGCCCAACATCAACTGTCATAGCCCAACTGAACTGTCATAGCCCAACATCAACTGTCATAGCCAGATATCAATTGTCATAGCCTGACTTCAACTGTCATAGCCCGACATCAACTGTCATAACCTGACATCAACTGTCATAGCCTGCCTTCAACTGTCATAGACTCATAGCCCAACATCAATTGTCATAGCCCGACATCAACTGTCATAGCCCGACATCAACTGTAATAGCCCAAGATCAACTGTCATATCCTGACATCAACTGTCACAGCCTGACTTCAACTGTCATAGCCTGACATCAGCTATCATAGCCCGACTTCAACTGTCATAGCCTGACATCAACTGTCATAGCCTGACATAAACTGACATCAAATCTCTTATAACATTTATTACATGTCAGACATAAGTAACAAACCAGATATAACAAACCTAATTTGTAGTGACAAATTATGTGGACAGAGAAATTAACTAATTATATCCGAGCATATAAAATTTCCTCAGTTGCTGTTTATCATAATATATCTAGACATCTGTGAATGAGGAATAACTGACAACTGAAGCAATATTCTCTTACCTTCCAGTTGGATCATCTGATCGCTCTCTCCTCCCTCGTCTGCATAGTCATTCGCTGGAAACTGGATGTCTGACAATGGCTCCACCTTCAATCTGTTGGAGAAACTTTGTCATAACAATATCTCCAGACAGTAACAGTGCACTAATACTAGTAATATGTGTGGCCATTATGATGCATACTTAGAAATATATCCAGACAGTAACAATGCACTAATACTAGTAATATGTGTGGCCATTATGATGTATACATAGCAATATCTCCAGACAGTAACAGTGCACTAATACTAGTAATATGTGTGGCCATTATGATGCATACTTAGAAATATATCCAGACAGTAACAGTGCACTAATACTAGTAATATGTGTGGGCACTATGATGCATACTTAGAAATATATCCAGACAGTAACAATGCACTAATACTAGTAATATGTGTGGCCATTATGATGCATACTTAGAAATATATCCAGACAGTAACAGTGCACTAATACTAGTAATATGTGAGGCCATTATGATGCATACTTAGAAATATATCCAGACAATAACAGTGCACTAATACTAGCAATATGTGAGACAGGCATTATGATGTATACATAGCAATATATATCTAGACAGTAACAGTGCACTAATACTAGTCATATGTGTGGGCACTATGATGCATACATAGCAATATCTCCAGACAGTAACAGTGCACTAATACTAGCAATATGTGAGACAGGCATTATGATGTATACAGAGCAATATATATCTAGACAGTAACAGTGCACTAATACTAGTCATATGTGTGGGCACTATGATGCATACATAGCAATATCTCCAGACAGTAACAGTGCACTAATACTCGCAATATGTTAGACAGGCATTATGATGTATACATAGCAATATCTCTAGACAGTAACAGTGCACTAATACTTGTAATATGTGTGGGCACTATACATGGCAATATCTCTAGACAGTAACAGTGCACTAATACTAGTAATATGTGTGACAGGCATTATGATGTATACATAGCAATATCTCTAGACAGTAACAGTGCACTAATACTAGTAATATGTGTGGGTATTATAATGTATAGAAAACGTAAGTGGAAATCTGCAATATTCACACAAAACCTGCCGTTTCAATTGAACCCAGTTGAAAATAATTTGTTAGTTGGTCTGAAGATTTCATCAATGGGATGGAATTTTAATGACAAATTAATAATAATACACAGCTCTTTTACAGCACAGACTCCTGTACTACACATATCAATGCACTTTACAATAAAATAATTAATAAATACAAATTATATTTAACTATACTTATAATCCAATACTGAAAAATATATATTCAATAAAAACTCATTTAAATCTAGTAAAAAATTTGGAAATATTGAAAATCAATTAGTGAACTGTGCCCTGACCAAATGAAACAGAAGCCTTGACCAGTGTCACTCACTTGAGCAGTGGTTTCATGTTCTGTGTGCCATTGGGGATGGCTGGACTTGTCAGTCGAGTGTACTTGTCTCTCAGTTCCTCACATGTCTGTAGCATGCAGTCATGGTAGTGCAGCACGTGCTTCGTGTAGTGTGTGTGGAGGTTCATCATGCTCCCAACACCCATCTCATGGAACACCCGCTCAATCGGGTCCTGCAAGCACATGGGCGGGCATTACTTAGGCTGGAAGACTGGGCATATTAAGGAAAGTACTTACATAGCTCTGTATCCAGTCCTGGGGTTAAAGTACTTCACGCTTCACCTTCTGGCATCCCAACACCAACTCAACTTCTCTGGGAAGCATTCAGCCACACTGCAATTACTGTGTGAATACAATTCGTCCACATATCCACCTCTGCCTGTAGCCAGGTACTCATGCAGTTATACAGCTGAGTGAACTGAGGTAGTGTGGAGTGAACAAAATTGTTCATGCTTCAAAATGATAAGAGATTTGAACCCTGGTCCTGTCTACTAAGTCCGACCTTCTAACCGTTGTTTCACTACACTCCCATAGAGATGATTGGAATCCCGGTCCTGTCTATCGAGTCCGACCTTCTAACCGCTGTGTCACTACAGTCCCATAGAGACGATTGGAACCCCGGTCCTATCTACTGAGTCCGACCTTCTAACCGCTGTGTCACTACACTCCCATAGAGATGATTGGAACCCCGGTCCTATCTACTGAGTCCGACCTTCTAACCGCTGTGTCACTACACTCCCATAGAGATGATTGGAACCCCGGTCCTATCTACTGAGTTTGACCTTCTAACCGCTGTGTCACTATACTCCCATAGAGATGATTTGAACACCGGTTCTTTCTACTGAATCCAACCTTCTAACCACTGTGTCACTACACTCCTATCGAGATGATTTGAGCCCTGGTCCTGTCTACGCAGAGTTCGACCTTCTAACCGCTGTGTCACTACACTCCCATAGAGATGATTTGAATACTGGTAATGTCTACTGAGAGTATGACCTTCTAACCGCTGTGTCACTACACTCCCATAGAGATGATTTGAATACTGGTAATGTCTACTGAGAGTTCGACCTTCTAACCGCTGTGTCACTACACTCCCATAGAGATGATTTGAACACCAGTCCTGTCTACTCAGAGTCCGACCTTCTAACCGCTGTGTCACTACACTCCCATAGAGATGATTGGAACTGTCTACTGAGTCTGACCTTCTAACCACTGTGTCACTACACTCCCATAGAGATGATTTGAATACTGGTAATGTCTACTGAGAGTATGACCTT
Organism: Lamellibrachia satsuma; assembly: GCA_033239005.1. NCBI lineage: Eukaryota > Metazoa > Annelida > Polychaeta > Sabellida > Siboglinidae > Lamellibrachia > Lamellibrachia satsuma. Next base: position 33,058,410 of record BSQZ01000001.1, on the reverse strand, counting down.
CTAACCGCTGTGTCACTACACTAGAGATGCATGTTGCACGCTAAATAGACATCAGGATGTCAACATAAAGCAGGTATATAGCCATCATTACAATATTTCTTTATTGTTCAGTAGTAATACGCTACCTGTAAACCTAGCAATGGTGGTGACCATGTAAACAGGTCCTGCTGTAAACATGTCCCGTTGTAAACATGTCCCGTTGTAAACATGTCCTGTTGTAAACATGTCCTGTTATAAACATGTCCTGTTGTAAACATGTCCTGTTGTAAACAGGTCCTGTTGTAAACAGGTCCTGTTGTAAACAGGTCCTGCTAAAAAAACTTTCAATCAACAACGCAGGTGACACCAATTAAACATTTCGCACAGATATTCATTAATCCATCTATAATTTTCAGGTTACAAAAGCAAACACACATCACCCACTACCTGGCATCAGTTTAGTTTTTAGCCCTAAAACCCACAAATTATGTTTGTCAAATATATCCGACGTGAAATGGAATGTGAATCAATTAATTTTCCAAACAGCCACATATAATAATTGGTGATGTGCAAACATATCATAGTGTGCCACGTTTAGAAACCCACAGACCTGGAAGCCGTCCATGCCGTGCTGTGCCTCGGTGTCGACGGAACGACGCAGGAGCTTGGTCAACTGAAGGAAGTACTCACCACAAATGTCTGTCATAGTATCCAGTACTGACTCACTGCAACCTGCACAAAGTTCTCATTTATATGTCTGTTATAGTGTCCAGTACCGACTCACTGCAACATGCACAGAGTTCTCATTTATATGTCTGTCAGTTTCCAGTACTGACTCACTGCAACTTGCACAGAGTTCTTATTTAAATGTCTGTCAGTGTCCAGTACTGACCCACTGCAACCTCCGCAGAGTTCTCATTTAAATGTCTGTCAGTGTCCAGTACTGACCCACTGCAACTTGCACAGAGTTCTCATTTAAATGTCTGTCAGTGTCCAGTACTGACTCACTGCAACCTGCACAGAGTTCTCATTTAAATGTCTGTCAGTGTCCAGTACTGACTCACTGCAACCTCCGCAGAGTTCTCATTTAAATGTCTGTCAGTGTCCAGTACTGGCCCACTGCAACCTGCACAAAGTTGTCATTTAAATGTCTGTCACAGTGTCCAGTACTGACTCACTGCAACCTGCACAAAGTTCTCATTTAAGGGGAGATATGGCAGCTGGAATGTTTTTTTGAAAGAATTACTCAAAACGTATTTCCTCCGTATTCCAATAGCTTTGTATGTCTACTATCAATAAAGTTCATTTTTATAACAATGACATACCTTTAAATTAGTTTTATTCATGGACAAAGCTTGCATCTACCATGTAATCAATGCCGTTATACAATATTTGATGGCCATTTACAAGAAATTATATTTTGGCAACAAGAAAGTACAACACTCTGGAAGTAAAAATTATATGGTCATCTGGCTTGGAATGTAGTCTTCACCTGCATATTCTAAAAAATAAGATTTTTTTGCAATATCAATATCTTGGTGTGTAAAAATGCATCGATATATGTTGCATTTAAAATATCATAACTATAAAAAACCAGGGGAAAAAATATACATACTATAGGAATTTTTTTTAAGAAGTTCTAGATTTAATTAAGTCAATGATGATGGTGAAAGTATTATGATAAAATATCCATTACTTTTTTAAATGGTGTAATTTTTTAGATGGGCTAGATTCCTTCCTTGCCAACTAGACACATTCTGTCACCTGTTTGACACCTGTCTGACACCTACTGTCGTATCCTGAGTGAGCACACAAAGTTGCAACCGACCGCTTCAGTAGTTTGTGGCAGTTTTTGCTGTCTATCTGCGGGGGTGGGGATCCAATGCCACGCACAAACAAACTGCAGTAGGAAACAACATCATTGAAGCAGCCATCGTGGTTTGATTAATTTTTTGTCTAATCTTTAAAGGGAAACAAAAGTCATAGGTTTCGGTGGTTTACTAGGGAGAGTTTTTTTAATACACAGCATCTTAATTTCATGGGCTGCGCCATATTTTCAGATAACCCTACGTCACGAGTGTCGTAGTCTGGCAATATTTGCTTGCCAAATAAAAACTGAACACATATTCCTATACTTGCCAATAGGATATGGCCGTGCTGTTTGCTTCCAAACTTAATTTGTGTAACATATTGTGGCCTTTGTTTACAAAAATAGTCCTCGTTTTGTCAAAATAGTCCTCCTTTTGTCGACATTTTTTTTGAGACTGCGTTGGTTCTGTGTATGCCGGTCTCCTTTAATATGTCACGTGTAGTCTAGGTTACCCCGATTCCATAGAACTGCGCACGTGCTGATTGGTTGTGTTGGTTAACATGTCAGCCCTCTGTCAACCAGAGAAAGGACCTGAATCTCCAACTTTTAGAACGTTCTTATTATCTCTTATTTGGTGCATAGCCCCAAACCATGAATTTTGCTTTGCCTTAATCATTATCAACCATGACACATTTTAATAAAACACTTGAACTGTGACTTTTCCATTCTAAATATAGCACCAATGCGATATCTTTTAAAATGTCTTCATCAGTGCTGTCAAACTGTTATAATTGTCTGGAACTGATAATGTACTAGATCTAGCAATGTTAGACTACCTGCTATTGCACTGTACTTGCTCATACAGTCATTTTACCAATTCTTAAAAGTCCCTCCTCAACTCCCTTAAAGTTCCCTCCTCAACTTTCTTAAAGGTCCCTCCTCAACTCTCTTAAAGGTCCCTCCTCAACTCCCTTAAAGTTCCCTCCTCAACTCCCTTAAAGTTCCCTCCTCAACTTTCTTAAAGGTCCCTCCTCAAATCTCTTAAAGGTCCCTCCTCAAATATCTTAAAGATCCCTCCTCAAATCTCTTAAAGGTCCATCTTCAACTCTCTTAAAGGTCCCTGCTTAACTCTCTTAAAGGTCCCTCCTAAACTCTCTTAAAGGTCCCTTCTCAACTCTCTTAAAGGTCCCTCCTAGACTCTCTTAAAGGTCCCTCCACAAATATGTTAAAGGTCCCTCCTCAACTCTCTTAAAGGTCCCTCCTCAATTATATTAGGGGGCAGCTGTGGCCTAGTGGTTAAGGTGTTGGACTCTAAATTCGAGGGTTGTGAGTTCAAGACCCACACTGGTCACGGTTCGTTTTCGAAGCTTAGGCAATTTCGTTTACCCTACTTTGCCTCAGTCCACTCAGCTGTAAATGAGCACAAACACTGTTTGGAAGGTACCTGCGATGGACTAGTGTCCTGTCCAGGAGAGTCAGTATAACTGCACTCTAAGTTGCTTCGCACTATAGAAACCAGGTTTAAGCACTGGCCATATAAGCCTTCATGGCTTCCTAAGGCGTAATGCCTGGGGGATGACTTTACCTACCTTACCTCAAATATATTAAAGATCCCTTGTCAAATCTCTTAAAGGTCCCTGCTCAACTCTCTTAAAGGTCCCTCCTAAACTCTCTTAAAGGTCCCTCCTAAACTCTCTTAAAGGTCCCTCCTCAAATCTGTTAAAGGTCCCTCCTCAACTCTCTCAAAGGTCCCTCCTCAAATCTCTTAAAGGTCCCTCCTCAAATATATTAAAGATCCCTCGTCAAATCTCTTAAAGGTCCATCCTCAACTCTTTTAAAGGTCCCTGCTCAACTCTCTTAAAGGTCCCTCCTAAACTCTCTTAAAGGTCCCTCCTCAAATCTGTTAAAGGTCCCTCCTCAACTCTCTTAAAGGTCCCTCCTCAAATATCTTAAAGATCCCTCCTCAAATCTCTTAAAGGTCCATCCTCAACTCTCTTAAAGGTCCCTGCTCAACTCTCTTAAAGGTCTTTCCTAAATTCTCTTAAAGGTCCTTTCTCAACTCGACTTTTCCCCTAAATTTCAGAATAATTTTGCTTGCAAAAAATCAAACCGATGTAGTATTCACTACAATATGTCAGGTGTTTGTGTGTGCACATGTGCGTGCCTGTGGGTGTGTGTGTGTGTGTGAGCATGTGCATGTGTGCCTGTGGGTCGGTGAGTGTTTATGCGTGGGTGCTTGCGGGTATGTGCGTGTGTGTGTGTGTGCGTGTGTCGGTGTGTGCGTGTGTTCTGACCTATGAGGATTGCGAGCCAGGAAGGGCACAGGTTTGAGCAGTTGGTGCTTGGGTGGAGGTCCCTGGTACTCAGGTATCTGTGGCACGGCAGTGAACAACGGGATCTCACCTTCCATCGACTTCTACAGCATGTGAATAACACCTCATTAGTGACAAAAATAATGATAAATATATTTATACACATAAATTTACTGGATTTTGAATAAACCAATATTGCAAATGGAAGAATGCTGGTGATTACAAAGAGAAAACATTAATTAAATTATGAAATTAATTTTTTTTACAAATATTCCATTTTTTCATTTACAAAGTTGATATACAATAACATGAATTATCAATGCAAACATTATTCACAGTATTCAGTTTGATTTAAGGTAGTTGGGGTGGCTAACATGTCAGTTAATTTATTTTTTTCCTCATAACATGCTAGGAAATATCGAACTGAACGTCGACACCACAAATAATCATCTGGCACTGACGTTGTATTTCGCCAATCCATCCTTTAAAAAACCAGTCCTTTTGGAAATCCCCCTGACTTCTTAGAAACGCTGATGATGTTTCCATAGTAACGACTGCATGTGCGCCAATCTTCGAACCAACTTTATATGTTCACCTTATACGTGGAACGTATTGTCTCGTTACTATGATTTCAGTGCACATCAATACTATATCTACCTAACTAAATCATGTCCTTAAACCAGCAAATATCAGTGCTAACGTAGTTTATTGTGCCTCTGAAATTGTAATGGAAACTGGCAAGTAGATGTGACCTGGTGATCCGACGAATAGTGGGCCAGTTAAAATGATCGTAAACACGCCCTGTCACATGTTATGGCTGGCATAACCTGATATCATAGATGACAACACGTTACAAATACAGATTCAAGGGCTCTTGTGACGGCAAATTTAAGGGACATGTCAATATTACAAATGGCCGTTATGTTTTGTCAGCAATACATAAAACGCATGCATGATATGAGTATCTACTGACTTTGCTGTTCTCACTAACAACCAGGAAATGATGCTTAATTTACTACTTTAGAAAAACAACAACACTTACAACACTGCAATTTCGCTATGAACGCGTCTTAAATGTAAGCAATATTACACAAATTAGAATTACGATTGATGAAGGGTTTGTATCAAAAATACATTGCCACTTTAGACTGTCATTAAACTTTTTCTTAACTTATTCATGATGGTGTAGCAGACGTAATTCATTTATGTTAACCAAAAGGTTATGAGTGACACTATAAAACTTATATGTATATCATTTATTTCTTTGAGGATTTTCTCAAAACGATATAATTTGGCATTTTGTGGCAATTTTTTTCACATTTACAAAAATGGTTTAAAAATCTTGTAACATAACCAAATAAATGAAAAATTCAAAATGTTATTAATCTGGAATATGATATCGGATATCAAATCCAATATGTGAAGAAATGGTTAATTTATCTTAAAAACTTGTACTGAAACTACTAAATTCAAGATAAACATATAATAGCCGCCCAAGCTACCTTAAGTTGTAAGACAAAGGTTCCTATATTAAGAAGATGTTGAATAAATGTGACTTTTCAGAAACTGCTGTCAAGACACCCATTCACAGGTGGCAGCACTGACCAGACACTCAAGTTGTTGCTTGGCACTGGTGATCATCATTCGAAGTTGTCTAGCATATTGCAGTAACTCAATGGTGTGGAGGACTGTAGGGTCCATAGAGAACTCATCGCCCGTATACACCCTGTGAGAACACAAGAATATTGACTACAACTCAATGGTGTGGAGGACTGTAGGGTCCATAGAGAACTCATCGCCCGTATACACCCTGTGAGAACACAAGAATATTGACTACAACTCAATGGTGTGGAGGACTGTAGTGTCCATAGAGAACTCATCACCGGTATACACCCTGTGAGAACACAAGAATATTGACTATAACTCAGTGGTGTGGAGGACTGTAGTGTCCATAGAGAACTCATCGCCCGTATACACCCTGTGAGAACACAAGAATATTGACTACAACTCAATGGTGTGGAGGACTGTAGTGTCCATAGAGAACTCATCACCCGTATACACCCTGAGAGAACACAAGAATATTGACTACAACTCAATGGTGTGGAGGACTGTAGTGTCCATAGAGAACTCATCGCCCGTATACACCCTGTGAGAACACAAGAATATTGACTACAACTCAATGGTGTGGAGGACTGTAGGGTCCATAGAGAACTCATCGCCCGTATACACCCTGTGAGAACACAAGAATGTTGACTACAACTCAATGGTGTGGAAGACTGTAGGGTCCATAGAGAACTCATCGCCCATATACACCCTGTGAGAACACAAGAATATTGACTACAACTCAGTGGTGTGGAGGACTGTAGTGTCCATAGAGAACTCATCGCCCGTATACACCCTGTGAGAGCACAAGAATATTGACTACAACTCAATGGTGTGGAGGACTGTAGTGTCCATAGAGAACTCATCACCCGTATACACCCTGTGAGAACACAAGAATATTGACTACAACTCAATGGTGTGGAGGACTGTAGTGTCCATAGAGAACTCATCGCCCGTATACACCCTGTGAGAACACAAGAATATTGACTACAACTCAATGGTGTGGAGGACTGTAGTGTCCATAGAGAACTCATCACCTGTATACACCCTGTGAGAACACAAGAATATTTTACATGTACAATATAAAGTATTCAGCACAATTGCAATGCTACAAACAACAAGTGATACTTGACGTATCAAAGTGCGTTCATTGTTTCACACAGTTCACACAGGTGCTTGCAATTCAGTGGTTGATGTAAACATATATCAATCAAAACTCGTCAAGTATTTTATAAGACGTCATATTCATCAAGAATATGTTATTATTCTGTATGTGGCTTTACCAAATTCAAGTACAAGATATATGGAAACTTTTAATTGTAATGTAATCAATAGAACAGACTATCTGAAGCAATGTTTTGGTCAAAAACTAAATATAGGAATTTGTGATAAGGTTTTTGGATTTAAATCATTGTAAACAGTTCTAGTAATATACAAGCAGTCAATCAGCATACAATATCTAAGAATTCATGTTGCATTTTGATCAACAAACACAGGACGTAAAACATACTCGCTAGATGGCGGAACATGTGTGGTGCATGGCTGATAGAGTGGAGGTCCCTCGACTTCCATTGGTCGGGCTTTCATCATCTGTTCGAGTTCGATGGCTGCGATGCCCGAGTCGGGTTCAGGGGTCACAGGTAGTGTGCCCCATGCACCACTCATGGCGACGTGTCAACACTGACTCACTGAAACACAAATATGTTATCACGGCATATTGACCAAGACTTTCAAGTCTAGAAACCAACTTTAAAATATTGTTTTCTGATCACTATGGCTGAGGGTTGAAATCACTGTGGCCGAGGGTTGAAATCACTGTGTCCGAGAGCTGAAATCACTGTGGCCGAGAGCTGAAATCACTGTGGCTGAGGGCTGAAATCACTGTGACCAAGGGCTGAAATCACTGTGGCCAAGGGCTGACATCACTGTAGCCAAGGGCTGAAATGACTGTGACCAAGGGATGAAATCACTGTAGCCAAGGACTGAAATCACTGTAGGTGAGGGCTGAAATCACTGTGGCTGAGGGCTGAAATCACTGTAGCTGAGGGCTGAAATCACTGTAGGTGAGGGCTGAAATCAATGTGGCTGAGGGCTGAAATCACTGTAGCCGAGGGCTGAAATCACTGTAGGTGAGGGCTGAAATCACTGTGGCTGAGGGCTGAAATCACTGTAGTCAAGGACTGACATCACTGTGGCTGAGGGCTGAAATCACTGTGGCCGAAGGCTGAAATCACTGTGGCCGAGGGATCCACATGACAATATCCAATTGTACTGACGCAACAGCCCTTCAACAATATCTAGACAAATTGGCCACATGAGAGGCAAATGGAGTTTCATCCCCAGAAATGTAGTGTCTTCCATATAACCAGATCCCACTGCTACCCCAAAAACAAACAATATACTCTTCACTGCATCTTATTGTAAAGGAGGACAAATCAAAATATCTTTGTGTTGTCATAAATAAAACACTGTCCTGGAATGACTGATTCTGTCACACAAAACAGCAAATGCATCTTTAGCTTTCCTATGAAGAAATCTCCAAGTTGGCCTGGAACACTTAAAAACCAGTTCTATTTCACCTTAGTTATAATAATAATAATTAACTTCTATGGTGCCTATATCCTCAGGAACTTCAGATCAGAAGCGCAACAACACAGAATCACTAAGCATAATTGTGAACAGGGACGTGCAAAAGTCATTATCAGAACGAGTGACAACCGAAAATTTATGGTGGAAATGCAATTTGGAATAAATATGTCAAGTTTTTTTGGCAAGATAGCAATAGTTTCAGATGTTTTCAAAGTGATGGGGAGTTCATTCCAGACCCTAGGCGCAGTGACAGAGAAAGCAAGTTAAGTTTTGTTTTAGGCACAATAAGTTGTTGTGATATTGATGATCTAAGCTGCCTAGGGATATTTTAAAGATACCGGAGACTAGACAAGTAGGGTGGTTGTTGTGTAGATAGAGCACGATATATAAGAGTGGACAGCTTAACATTAATTCAATAAGTAACTGGAAGCCAGTGTAACTGTTTAAGTAATAGTAGTGATGTTGAAAACCGAGGCGTCCTGAGTAGCACCCGTGCCAGACAGTTTTGTACTCGTTGGAGTTTGCCCAAGTCTCTTTTAGCAACATTATTTAGTAGTGAATTACAATAGTCATGCAAGGTAGCTAATAATCAATGCCGCTGATATTGTCTTGCTGGCGAAAGTTGAAGTCATTATCAAAGGCAACACCTAGATTATGAACAGTATCTGATGGGAATGTATCACTGCCAAGCAGTTTAACTGGAAAATGGCTAATGACCCTATTTCGTTGTTGCTTAGTGCCAATAATAACAAGGTCTGCTTTATCTGGGTTAAGCTTTAGCTTACTTGATTCCATCCACAACAAGATATCAGTAAGACAATCACTTAAAGTCGAAACAGATTCTTGTGTATCTGAGTGAAAGTGATATGTAAACTTGTTTGTCATCAGCATATGGGTAATGACTGAGATGACTTGGCTAAGAGACATAATATATAAGCTAAACAGAACACGGCCAAGGACGGATCCTTGCGGCACTCCGAATGGAAGGTGATGTGTAAGAGAGTGTGCCAGATATGTTAATGCTTTGGTGTGTCTGAAAAATATTATTTTTTAACCTGTCTGGTGATAACCACTATAGAGCTGTGCCAGAAATGCCAAAATGTTGAAGAAGGCATTGCAAAAGGATTGAATGATCAATCAAATCGAAAGCAGCTGAGAGATCTAGTGAACTGTGACTTTGCCATTGTCCATGTTGTATCAACTATATCATTGTGTATCTTGTGAAGAGCTGTTTCAGTAGAGTGGAATCGTTTACATGCAGACTGTAGATCATTTGATAAGTTATGCTTATAAATATGTTCATGAAGGTCCGACAGGTAGAAAGCATAATAGTAATTAACTCTAAATAACTGCCATTGTGGTTTACATAAATACATCACCAATTTGTAGATGAGAGATCACTGGAACATAGAAAGAGGATGTCAGCACCTGGCCCTGGGAGGAGATCTAACAAGATCCAAGTCAAAGGCCCAGATGGCAAGTGGACAAGGAAGCCATTGGCTTATCAAGAGACCAACATTTTCCATCTATGTGTAACTCGCCCTCCTGAGGTATGTATCAACCTTGTTTTTAAACATGTTCACGCTGCAGTTACACAATCTGTAGATCATTTATTCCATTCATCTATTGTCCTCTGTGAGAATGAGTACCTCTTGGTATCCAATCTATGCTGATCTTTTACTAATGTTATTTCATGTCCTCTAGTTCTACTATCTTTCTTAAGTGGAGAAAAAAATGTATCAGTATTTTCATACCCATTTAATATCTTAAAAATTTTAATTTGATCTCCTCTTAACTTCCTTGTCTCTAGGGTTGTTAAACCACATTCTTTTAGGCGTTCTTCATAACTAAGGTCTCTCAGTTCTGGAATCTTTTAGTTGCTCATTTTAGTTGATACAAATAGATGGTGGGGTCATGGTCACGTCACCTGGAGAGTGGCTCACATTCAATTCAGCCACAGTAACATCTACTGTTTCCATCTTTGTCCGACAGCTAGAAAAGCATTATAATAAATAAATCTAAATAAATACCTTTGTGGGTTTTTATATACATCACCAATTCGTAGATCAGAGCCAGAGGCCACTAGTGCAAGGAGGTGAAGGAACATAGAAAGAGGCGAGTGGATGTCGGCATCTTGCCCTGGGGCTGGGCCTGGGAGGAGACACTGCCAGACTGCCCCCAAAGACAAGTTAGGCCTTAGCTTAGCCTTAGCCTAGGCTTAGGCCTTAGCTAATATATATATATGCATCTTTCATGCTTTCACGCTATCAACCTTTCCTCTCCTTAAATCGCAGTACTACACGCACACTGTCATCTTTTCCTCCCAAAGATTTTATTACTTTTCTCATACAACACTTTAGCACGCGTGCACGTACCCGGTACTAGAAGAAACGGCTCCAGCGGCAGCACCCGAAACAAGACTCTCGAGATTGAGAGGCAACTCCTAAAACTTACAAGCGAATGTCTACGCGCGCGTATGTCAAACAATCGAACTATTATTTGAAAGGCCACATGATAACGCAACCCTAAAATAAATCTGCTGGCGATAATGCCAGTGGTTTCGTGATTTAGTTCATGGCTTCTCCGATAGGCACTTCAATTACATTCGTATAGATGGCGCAGTCGGAAGTCTTTACGTGTTGCCAAGGAAGTCAATTTTGCGCCATATTTAATCAAAACTGCGGGACTTTGTGGAACCACACAACATTTATATTTATAGAGTTTATTTCGTAAACAAACCATTACTGCAATACCATATAAAGGTGAGATATTGGTGTTGTTACTTCTGACAGCTAACATGGAGGCAGACTAAAGCTATGAAAGAAAAAATTAGTTAATACTTAGGTTACCCTTATCAGTTATGGCTTAACAATTATTGTTTACGTCACACTTAAAAAACACACTTGCAGTTACACTTACAAGTAATGGGCATTTGTAAGACTACTGATCAGCCTTTTATAATTCGTCCATATCTTAACCCAGTTTTTCTCTATCCTGTTTTTATATTCATACATCCACCACTCTTTGACTGACAAATCGGCGTATATGCATAGGCAATAGCTTCATACATTGTCATTGACATTGTAATTTGTTGTTTGTTTAATTTTTACTGTGGTCTCTGAGTTTATTTAGATGATTGTTAAAAAACTGATCTGGGTTTATGTTCTCCTTCCCAGTTAACAACTTAACCGTTCACTATTTTAAACACTTCTATTTGGTCTCCTCTTAGTCTCCTGGTCTCTAGTGTTGTCAAACCGCATTGTAATGAGCGGCTTTCATAACTAAGGTCTCTCAATTCTGGAATCATTTTAGTTGCTCTTCGTCATATTCTTTCTAGCTTGCCTATGTCCTTCTTACGATACGGCCTCCATGCTTGTATACAATATTCCAAATGTGGTCTAACTATTGCTTTGTACAGGGGTACAATTAGCTGTTTCTCCTTATACGTGATAGTTCTCCTAATTAGCCCTACAATTTTATTTCCTTTCGAAGCACCAATCCCACATTGCTCTGAAACTTTCATATCAGCACTAAATGTTACACCTAAGTCCTTTTCTTGTGTGGTTCTACCTAGTACAGCATCCCCCATTTTATATTCTTCATCCATGTTTCCATGTCCTATGTGTATGCATTTACATTTCCCAAAATTTAATAACATTTGCCATTTTTGTGACCATTTAACTAATTTATCTAGATCATCCTGCAAACTTTGTTTATCTGTATCATTAGTAGCCTTTCTGAATACTTTAGTGTCATCTGCAAATTTCAGTACTTTGCTAGATATGTCATCTTCCAAATCATTTATATATATATAAAAAACAATATAGGGCCTAATACTGATACCTGTGGTACCCCACTCAAAACAGATTTCCAGTTTGAAATCTCACCATCTACTATTACTCTCTGTCATCTGTGTGTAAGCCACTTTTCTATCCAATTGATTACATGCCATGGGCTTTTAGTTTAAGTAACAATCTTTGATGTGGCACTTTATCGAAAGCTTTCTAAAAATCTAAATAGACAACATCAACTGGTGACCCGTCATCTACCAACTTTGTAATTTCTTCCAAAAAACATAAGAGATTGGTTAGACATGACCTTGCTTTTAGGAACCCATGTTGAGATGTATTTATTAATTTATGTTTTACAAGGAATTCCACCATGTGGTCTCTAATTAATGTTCCGAGTAATTTACATACCATACAACTGATGTTAAACTCACTGGTTTGTAATTTTCTGGTTTGTTCCTCGATCCTTTCTTAAATAGCGGTGTAATGTTTGCTTCTTTCCATTCTGAAGGAACCATTCCTTCTTCTAGTGACAAGTTAAACACTTTTGCAAGTGGTGTACTAATTTGCCCAACAATTTCCTTAAGCAGTTTTGGTGGTGTCCCATCAACTCCAGGTGATTTATTATTTTTCATCTTCTTAATTTTCTTTGGTATCATTTCAGGAGTTACAAATAACTGGCCTAAATGTCTGATTTATTGCCCTCAAATTTAGTAAATGGAACTGGAAGTGAGCTGATATCTTCTGTGGTAAAAACTGAGTTGAAATACTTATTCAGGACCTCAGCCATATGAAACCCGTCTGAAATTATGTTTCCACTGTCGTTTTCCAGTGGTCCGACCTTATCTCAAATTTTCTGTTTATTCCTTACATTAGCATAGAAACTTTTGCTGTAATTTTTTATATTACCTGCCAATTTTTTTTCAAAGGATCTTTTAGATTTTCTAATTTCAGTTGTAGCTAAGTTAAGTGCCTCTTTGTAGTTTGTGTAATCTTCTACATTTCCAGTGTGTGTAAGTTATCAGCATGTAAATGTAATGACATGACATTTCATTTCAGAATGACATTAACTCATTACCATCATTCATTACAAGTTACAACATAAAACTTGACAATAGACTCAGATGTTGTATATACGTAACTACATTATAAGTCTCTGTAGCTTACAATGGCAAATTATCCTGGTGCCAATTTTGCACTTATAATTTTGGCAGTGTAGCAAATGTTAATGTGCCTATATAGACCCTCCATAACATCTGTTCGTGAGCAATTTTTCTAATAGCCTCTTTTGACAGGTGTTTCTTCCTGGATCTTTTCCCTTGTTTTCTTAATGGAACAAATTTCTCAATAATGCCCTCAATCTCATATTTTAAACAAGTCCAGCATTCTGTTGCTGTCTTGTTCTTCAGCAAGTTATTCCAATCTATATTTGCTAGATATGTTCTCATCTCTTTATATTTGCCTTCGTTGAAGTTCTTCCTCCATTGTTTTTTTATATGTATTCCCTGTTTTTACTTTTATATTAAAATGGGTTTGGTTATGGTTACTTGAACCCAAAGGTTCGTGTACTTTAACATTGTCAACTAATTCATTTTGAGAAGACAAAATTAAATCTAACACATTCCCACCTCAGGTTGGTTCGAAGACATGTTGAGTAAGGAAACAATCCTGTGTTAGAAGTAGAAACTGATGGTTGTCACCTCCTCATATGTATATTCCTTGAATCCTATTACCAGTTTTGTTGCCCTACACTGCACTTTCTCAAGCATTAAAATACCTTTTGCATAATAAGGTGACCATGCTTGTATGCAATATTCAAGATATGGTCTAATATATGTATTATAAACAATGTTGAATATTTCTCTGTCAGACTTAATAAATACTCTCTTTACTGAATGCAAAACGACCATAGCTTGTTGGGATGCAGCGACAACTTGCTTCTCACATCTAAAATTATTTGAAATCCAGACATCTAGATCCTTCTCTTGAACAGTTTCTGTTAGAACTACATTATTATTTTCGGTTGTTATGGTGTAGTGGTATCTTGGGTTGTCTTTGTCTATATCCATCCTTTTACATTTACTGCTGTTGAACATTAGGAACCATCTATTACTCCACTCACTTAAATTATCTAAACCAACTTGTAAAATTTCAGTCAGATTTCTTTTTTAATGTTCTGAACATTTTGGTGTCATCAGCAAACAGTTTTACATTACTATTTACTGTTTTTATATTATTTACATAAATTAAAAGAGAATAGGTCTAGTTCTAGTTTAACAACGTGCACATCTAGTTCTAGTTTAATAAGGTGCACATCTAGTTCTAGTTTAACAACATGCACATCTAGTTCTAATTTAACAACATGCACATCTAGTTCTAGTTTAACAACTTGCACATCTAGTTCTTGTTTAACAATGTGCACATCTAGTTCTAATTTAATAATGTGCACATCTAGTTCTAGTTTAACAACATGCATATCTAGTTCTAGTTTACCAACATGCATGTCTAGTTCTGGTTTAACAACATGCACATCTAGTTCTAGTTTAACAACATGCCCGTCTAGTTCTCGTTTAACAACATGCACATCTAGTTCTTGTTTAACAACATGCACATCTAGTTCTAGTTTAATAAGGTGCACATCTAGTTCTTGTTTAACAACATGCACATCTAGTTCTAGTTAAACACCATGCACATCTAGTTCTAGTTTAACAACTTGCACATCTAGTTCTTGTTTAACAACGTGCACATCTAGTTCTAGTTTAATAACGTGCACATCTAGTTCTAGTTTAACAACATGCACATCTAGTTCTAGTTTAACAACATGCACGTCTAGTTCTGGTTTAACAACATGCACATCTAGTTCTAGTTTAACAACATGCACATCTAGTTCTAGTTTGATAATATCACATCTAGTTCATCATCTGTTGAGACTTTGTACATTGTACCAATTTGAAACTCCACATAGCTCTGCGGTTGTTACATGCCTCTGAGCTAGGGTTCCCTAGGATTTTGGTCCTGTTGAATCAGACCCATACACATCTGTAAGTCATCAGTCATATCCTGTGTTGTTCACATTGTCATTTAGATCTCTGATTATTGATATTTCATTGATGACCTCTGCTTTCTTTCCAATTCTCTATCATGTTCATGTAAGTTATCAGCATGTAAATGTACTGACATGACATTTCATTTCAGAATGACATTAACTCATTACCATCATTCATTACAAGTTACAACATAAAACTTGACAATAGACTCAGATGTCGCATATACGTAACTACATTATAAGTCTCTGTAGCTTACAATGGCAAATTATCCTGGTGCCAATTTTGCACTTATAATTTTGGCAGTGTAGCAAATGTTAATGTGCCTATATATATATATATGTGTGTGTGTAATAAACTTGGCTTGAAAATGCACACATACGCAGCCAGAACAGACGGATCTACACACGATTTGTAGATCTGTGGACTGGACAATTTAGAATTGAATTCTTCAGGAACAGTCAGTATTTTAAGACTAACAAATTGTTGTGTGGCAGAAATGTCAGTCAGAGAGCAGATGTTCTTTTAATATATAACCCAGTGTTGCTTGAAGTAAGTATGGTATTATAAATTGTATTATAAATGTAATGTTTGTTTACATTTATTTCAGTTCGAATAATCAACAGTTAGTATGAACCAGTAATGTTTAAAAAAAATTGTCATCCAAGGCAGTATACACTCCAGATGGCAGGTTGACTTTGACTTGTGTGTCCTGTAACTGTTTATCTGTTTTGTTTTTCTACATATTTACACTGCTCTTACAGTGGGTATAATATTCTAATATACAGTTTGCACCAATCATTTATCATACTGTGGAAGAACCAATGCGTTTTTATATCCAGTCTATACTGACCCTTAAATACAGGTTCCATCTAGGTTTACTTCGACTTTTTTTATTTTTTTACTGAATGATGCATACACTGTTGTATTTGGCTGAAGGGTGACACAGACAGGCCACAAACTCTATTTAATTAACTTTTCCAGAAAGGCTGCTTTAATTTTATCTAATTAATTAACATTACCAAAATGAGTTAATTGGGATTTTGTTAATTAACATAACCAATTTAATTGACAAATTCCCAATTAACTCTCAAGTAAGTGCTCATTTAACAGTTGGTATTACTGGATAGTTCACAGCCATTTTACCCAGGTGGTTCCAGAAGGCCTGCAGTCACTATTGCAGTTACTAGGTTCACCAGGTTCAGTCATGCATGTGAATGGGAGGGGTTCAGTCATGCATGTGAATGGCAGGGGTTCAGTCATGCATGTGAATGGGAGGGAGAAGATCACAGAGGGAGACCACCACAACTGGGGTTGTCTGGTCATTTAGGAACCTGTGAATTGGAGGGAAGGTCTAGACAATAGAATGACCTCTGGTAGGGTTATAAGTTGATTGCTAATCATGGCTTCCACAAATCTCTGTTTAAAGTCAACATTAGTTGGCTGGCAACTCTCAGCCAAGTGGACCTATGGGGCCATTAGACATATGCATCTATATTTTGGGTGGGTGGGTGGGTGTAATACAGCTCATAGCTTAGCTAACTTAAATCAAAAGCATGCCAGTTCAAGTAATGCATAAAAAATATTGTGTACATATTTAATTGCTAGTGTGTAATGGAGAAACCTAATGATTTAGTATAAAACACTGCATAAATAACAACTTGGTGCATTGAAAAATAATGTATGTATTTGCCCTATCGTTTTATTTTGGTGGTTGAATATATGAGGGGGCTTGTTTCCTGCAAATCTTCAGCCACAATTTTTCAATCTTTTCCAAAAAATAATTTAATTTTTAACAAGTATCTACTAGTGCCCTGCACGGGCCTATAATTTGAGCCCAAGCCCGGCCCGCAATTAGCAGTTAGAGTCCAGGCCTGGCCCAGGCCCGCAGCCATTTTTCAAGCCCGGACCAGGCCCGCAAACTAGAATTTAGGACCCGACCCAGACCGTGAATGTTTGGCCCAGGCCCGGCCCGACCTGCAAGTTTCAGGCCCATACCCACGGGCCAAAAATGGGTAAGCCCACGGCCCACAAGCCTGCAGCCCGCTAAGTTTAGAGAAGATAAAACTATAATCTTATAAGAAATACGAAACACAAATAAACTGTAAAACAGACTTATTGTTTTAATAAATAAAAATATAATATATGAATATTGTATAACGTTTACTACTGAAATGCTAATGTCAGTTGTTGTTTAGTAGTGCATAGCTAGTAGCTAGTACTAGCTACTACTTTATGTCACTGGCACTGACACCCAGTGGCACTGACACCCAGTGGCACTGACACCCAGTGGCACAGTCACTAGCCTGAGACAGATCAGGTTGAGACATGTGAATTAGTACAAGTGTGAATGAATCAGTACTGGGGAAATTGTAGATACTAAATAGTAGTCACTAGTTCACACAATAGAGAAATACCAATTACCAACTAGGGTGGGTACTAGGTACTGGCACTACTGGGCAGTGGGCAGTGGCCAGTTGGCTGGTCCTTCAGGCAGGCAATGTTTGGAGGGAAGACCTAGACAATAGAATGTCCACTGGTTTGGTCAAAGGGTAATAAGTTGGTGGTTAGTCATGGCTTGATTGCGTCTGCAAATATGTCTAAAGTAAATATTTGGGGATGGCTGCTTCCAGCCAGGTGAACTTAAGTGGCCTGGTATGGGGTCATTAAATCTATGCAAAAAGGGTACATTCATGCCAAAAATATGAATTACAATACAAAGATATGATATATTTTATATGAAATGTCTGTATTAAAAGAATGCACATTATTAAAATGATACCATAGGAAGTCCCATTGTTGAAAAGAGGTTAAACTGCATTCCAATATATAATGCACTAGTGTCATTTATAATTCCATGCAATGTCTCAATTTGCAACTATTTAATACTAAAGAAATAATTTTAAGCATTCATTAACCAGAATTACAATTTATAATCAGTTTTTATTAATAATAAAATTAATAAGCCCGGCCCGGCCCGGCCCGGCCCGCTCACACTAGGACCAGGCCCGGCCCAAGCCCGATGTGTTTAAAAAAATTCAGCCCGGGCCTGCAATATGTAGGCCCTGGCCAGGCCCACAAAATTATGTAGAGGCCTGGCTTGCGGGCTGTGAGCTGGGCCGGTCTTGGACCCAAAGCCCGGCTCATGCAGGGCACTAGTATCTACAACTGTTAAAATGTGATCAAATGCCCCATGAAGAAATGTCATGGCATGTAAATATTGCATGGGCAAATCGCTTTCAAACAAAGTTACAAAACACATTTCTGTTACAAGACTTGTGATTTAAAACTATTTTAAATGAATAAACATTTCTGCCAACACTGTTAATTTAATTAAAATAAATTTTTCATTTAATTTAAGGATTTGGGAGGTTAATTTAATTTAATTGACCTGAACAATGTGTGAGGTTAATTTAATTGATTTGGAGAATTTCTGAGTTAATTGTAATTTCATTAATTAACTTAAGTTAATTGTAATTTCATTAATTAACTTAAGTTATTTGCCCTTTTCCTTCTCTCTACACATTATACTGTTTTTGTCACCCATATCATAATGAGATGATTTTTTATTCTTGTTCATTTTAAACAAGGCAAGATGGCGTCCGTTGGTGTTTTGCCACCAATCAAGAAGGAGCGGCTGGTGCCAGAGCTTCCTACTAAAACATCATCGATCGGTAATGAGGTGATGCCACCAATTAATCAAACCGTGCAAATGTCCTACTCGAAGAAAGGAACTCACGAAGAAAGAGTTCGGCGGAGACTGAACAAATTACGACAACAGCTACCACTGCTTGCCAAAGTTGAGACATACAGGTTAGTATCGTTGTTAACTGGAGTTAAAACATCAAATTAAATTAGACAATTGGATTGTAGTGCAACCCCTGATTCAGTGGTAATAAATAATAATAATGTATTTTTAAATATTTTTTATTACTTAAACAGTTTTTACTGTAGGTATTTGTCTCAATGGCTGACACTGGAACATATAAATTGGGAATGCTTCAGTTCATTGTTTGGGGATAGTTACTTTGCTCCAGGGTAGAGACCCTCATTCTGGTACATTGGTTGTTACATTAGCAAACATTTGACATATACCACAAGTTAGAAAAATTGTGAAAATGTTTCAGCTAGTTTCATCTGTTTGTGCATATCTTAAAATATTCTTGTTATGGACATGTCTGCCACATGGCCACCATCTAAACCTTGAATTTAAAAACATCCCTGAACCTGGCACACCCCCCCTTCATTGTCATAAAAATTGCCTATTTGGAGATCGCTAACTGGATACATGTGCTGCCACCTGGTGTATAGAACGCAGAACACATTCAAGCACAACCTGTGTCTGGACATCCTCCATGGCGGCTATCACGAGACATTCTCTCAGATCTTCAACCTGATGCATCTGCAGGAGTTGGTCCGGCTGCAGGCTGGGCCCGAGTCAGTGCTCTGGACCAAGAAGTTACTTCATGACGAGCCAGAGAAACTGATGATGATGAAGGAATGGCTGATGCAGGCAGAGGAGAAGGATCTAGAAGGTAATGATAGAGTGTGATGCTTCACTGTGTGTATGCTAAATGTACAATGAAATCCGCTTAACAGAATGATAGATAAGAGAATCAACTGCATTGTAAAATCAAATAGGAAATTTCAAATAGAAACATGCTATTGGTGTATTCATTGATCTTAGAAAGGCCTTCGATACAGTAGATCATAAAACACTTAGCAAAAAGATGAATTTCTATGGTGTGCATGGATTCGGAAATTATTGGTTAAAAGTTACCTCAGTTACTAACCAGGGAAGGTACTTGACACATCCCACACAGGCAATAAATGTGTAACAAACTGCATGAAATTGAAATGTTGTATGACACGTAGATTTCTACCACAAATTTTGCAGGTTTATCGCACACACATGATTGCCCTGTGACAATAACTGAAGCATGTTGTTTGACAGAGGAATACGAGTCTGTGTACCAGTGCTACCACGAGCTGGCCAAGTACTTCCAGACAACGTGTACCGAAGACAAGTGGATCTCTGACCACTTCTTTGAGCTGGCCCTGGAAGTGACGGGAAGACTGAAGGAGAGCGAGAGCCGCCTCATGGCTGAAGCCCACTGCAACATGGGACTGGCCCTTAAAGAGAACGGCAAGTTGTCTTCTCATTTTTCAATGGATCATGTTCTTTGTTTTTGTTTTCTTTTTCATAATATTTCGGCAGACTCAGTCGGCCCTCATTGGCCAACCGACTTTGCTATGTGGGGAGGGCCATAAATCATGTAGCTAATGTCTTGTAATTGTTGAAGATATTGGTTCACAGAACAAAGTCCTCAGCTGCAGCTTCACTGATGAAGTACATAATAGACACTGAGGTGTACCGCAATGAGTCTCAGTCGCAGTTCACTCAGTTGTGTACAGTTGTAGTTGTTAGTCACTTAAGAGGTTTGATGTAAATGGTCATCTGCTTGTACCATGGACACTGGAGTTAAGCTCCAGCTCTATAAAGGCATGGGTGGTCTAGAAAGTTGTCACTTTTAACACAGTGGACAATTGGCTTAAAGGTAATGAATTTGGTCTTTTGCAAAGCAATAAGCAGATAGTTTGAGTTGATGGGTCACTTCGGGTTTTTGTCATTGTCACAAACAGGTCTATACTTTGAGGTGACAGATCACTTTGAATCTTTGTTGTTGTCACAAACAGGTCTATACTTTGAGGCAATGGATCACTTTGAATCTTTGTTGTTGTCACAAACAGGTCTATACTTTGAGGCGATGGATCACTTTGAATCTTTGTTGTTGTCACAAACAGGTCTATACTTTGAGGCGCTAGATCACTTTGAATCTTTGTTGTTGTCACAAACATGTCTATACTTTGAGGCGATGGATCACTTTGAATCTTTGTTGTTGTCACAAACAGATCTATACTTTGAGGCGATAGATCACTTTGAATCTTGGTTGTTGTCACAAACAGGTCTATACTTTGAGGCGATGGATCACTTTGAACCTTTATTGTTGTCACAAACAGGTCTATACTTTGAGGCGATGGATCACTTTGAATCTTTGTTGTTGTCACAAACACGACTATACTTTGAGGAGATGGATCACTTTGAATTTTTGTTGTTGTCACAAACATGTGTATACTTTGAGGAGATGGATCACTTTGAATCTATGTTGTTGTCACAAACAGGTCTATACTTTGAGGCGATGGATCACTTTGAACTTTTGTTGTTGTCACAAACAAGACTGTACTTTGAGGAGATGGATCACTTTGAATCTTTGTTGTTGTCACAAACAGGTCTATACTTTGAGGAGATGGGTCACTTTGAACCTTTGTTGTTGTAACAAACAGGTATATACTTTGAGGCGACAGATCACTCTGAATCTCTGTTGTTGTAACAAACAGGTATATACTTTGAGGCGATAGATCACTTTGAATCTTGGTTGTTGTCACAAACAGGTCTATACTTTGAGGCAACAGATCACTTTGAAGTGTTCTATAACCTGACGGAGAACCAGCCGGAGTGGCTCACGGAATCCAGGGACACATTCCGCGCGGAGGCCTGCAGACAACTCAGTCTCATCTACTCCATGACAGCCACAAAGTTTGAGACGAACCCCACGCACCATGGGCAGCACCAAGAGTATCTGCAGAAGGCCTACGACATGGCCAATGAAGGTGGTTATATGAAACCTTTAACCGGGAAACTATCCCGAGTGGGGCAGATATGGAAAGTTTGTTTATGAATATGGTGTTATATTAATAACAATTATTTTTTGTTGATGTGAGTGTACATTTTTTGTATGTTTCTGTACTGTTTTGTTCCACCTGAATGTGCTATTTATGTTATGTATAATAGAGGGTAAACAAACTTCTCTCCTTATTGTCATGTATATTTTTATTTACACCACTGTACTTCATTGTGTATTGTATTCATAACAATAGCAGTTCTTTTCTACTCTGTGTGACTTGATTGTTTTGTGCACACGCATGCACTCACATGCACACATGCACGCTCACACATGCACGCTCACACACATGCATACATACGCACACACACACGCACACACATGCACACACACACACACACACACACACACACACACACACACACACACACACACACACACACACACAAGCACAAACACACACACGCATACGGACACGCACACACACACACACACAGACACACACACACACATGCACAAACATTGTCACTGAGATAACGAGTGTTGTTTGAATCGTTGCAGCTGGAGATGTCCACTTGGAGGGAGTCATGAGTTACAAACTAGGTCAGGCGTACGAGAAGAACCGAGAGTCTGAGGCGGCGCTGAAGGTGGGCCATGTAATGTTGTTACTAGAACCGAGAGTCTGAGGCGGCACTGAAGGTGGGCCATGTAATGTTGTTACTAGAACCGAGAGTCTGAGGCGGCGCTGAAGGTGGGCCATGTAATGTTGTTACTAGAACCGAGAGTCTGAGGCGGCACTGAAGGTGGGCCATGTAATGTTGTTACTAGAACCGAGAGTCTGAGGCGGCACTGAAGGTGGGCCATGTAATGTTGTTACTAGAACCGAGAGTCTGAGGCAGCACTGAAAGTGGGCCATGTAATGTTGTTACTACAACTTTCCCAATTTAATTCAAAGAAATGGTTCATTTGTATGAACTGTTTAACCTTATATTCATATTATTATTCATAATGTTTTAAAATTCATTCATTCAGAATTTATCCAATAAGCACTCTGTAGAAGTTGTAACAAATGTCATAGGGCATGTAGACAAAGACGCCAATTTGGCATATTGTGAGTTCAATATGTTTAATCTATCAATTATATATACTATATCTATTATATCTAATATGTCTATTACATCTATTATATATATTATGTCTATAAGTTAATGTCTGTTAATTCTGCTTAAAAACATTCACACAGTTAACATTTACATCATTTACACCTCAGGGGGATTCGGGGGGTTCGTATGAATCCCCCTTTTCGAGAGAATTGTGTTTAACTGTAGCATTTTCATAAATCGTCCCAGAAATCTCCGGCTAATTGTGTACGCCCGAACCCCCTTTTAAAAAAACACAGCCCTGTATGTAGTTGCAGTTCCAGTAAATTATAATCTTCGGGGAGTGCTTCTTAGATATATATACTGTATGCCTTTAAAAAAAATTCAGAATGCGGTTGCTATCTTGTTCCTCAATATAATAAATATTTTCATATATCATTATCATCCATGGTCATATTTTACTAAATATTTGCCTAGGAAACATGAGTAATTAAGTTGTTCTATGTGACACAGTTTTGGTTGCCATGGTAATTGCAGGTGACACAAGGTAAATAATTTGGTAATGAGAAATATATTTAAGTAGGTTTGTTTTTACTTTATATGTAAGGATTATTATGTTAAACTAAGTCTTTTTTGCTTTTGTGTTGTTTTTGCTTGTTTGTATTTTGATTGATAAATTAAACTGTAGTGCAGAAAGTTGCAAGAATGTCACAGTACAACTAAAACTAGTACTGAACTATGCATATTATTTGGAATTGTGACCATTGTAGCTCCCAGAATGCATTGCTCATCTCACACATTTACTGCTAAAATGTCAATGTTGATGTCAAAAGTCAAAGTTGAAAAGTCAACTTAATGGACCCTGATGTTAGGTAATGCATCATTATATAATTTATATTAGTGTTAGTGTATGTGTCATAAAGTGTGTGTAATGAGTTGTTCTGGTAAATGATATGTATGATTACAGGCTTTGAATTTGTGAGTGAGTTTGCTGTGTATTTCAGTACCTGACAGTGTACAAGGACGCCTGTGTTACCACCCATGATGACAAAGGTCTGGGCAAGGCACACCAGGCCCTGGCTAAGTCTCTCCAGAGGTACGTTTCAACCACATTCACCTCTAAAGAGGATTCTTTGATTATGACATAAATACTAAATTATAATTCCTACTGTAGCCTAAATATTGTGTATTTCTGCAAGATAACAGTAAGTCAGTTCATATTCTATTTTATGTAAAATAATTCCTTCCTTGTCTGTAGTCATTGATGTAAACTCAGATGTCCTTATTTATATATCTCTACTGACAAACGTGTCATAAATATAACTGTGTACATTTAAACGCTCGTTGAGATGCCCCTGTGTCACTGCCATACCCATTGAGATGCCCCCGTGTTGCATAAATATTTGGATGTCACTCATAACCATTGAGATGCCCCTGCGTCATTTGTGACCCTTGAGATGGTCCTATAGTACTGCCATGACCATTGTGATGCCGCCTTCATTACCATGCTCATTGAGGTGCCCCTGTCACTACTGTTAGTGCCGGTTTACCTTTATTTTATTTGAAGATAATTAAGGTACGAGTTGAGAAGGCAGGATGGGGGAGATGGCGCCAAGAGACATAATTTCCTATGTTATCGTTTAATTGTCAAGTTGTTAAGTTATGTCGCTAAAATGTGCCTACAGAAGACATGAAGAAGACAGTAAATAAAGATTGACCGAAGTGTATGAATCAACGTAAGTCTAGTTGGATCTATTGTTCAGTGAAACTACGAATCGGAAAACTTGGTACAGACCGAGACAGTAGGATATGGATTATAGAAGCTGCCACCGTCCCCAAAAACAAATTTTTCGAATAGACGTAATTGTTGCGCCTATATTTAGTAGGAAATTATCTGATATGAAGGAATTCAAGCCAGCATGAACAAATGCATGAATCAACAGCAGCAGCAAGGGACAAGCAAGCCTCAGAACAGTCAGACATTAATCAACATGATATCGCAAACTCTGCAGCAGACATCATGCAGAATTGGAACAAGCTCGAAATCGACCAGCAAAAGAGGTTCACTCTCCCACCGCGCGAAGTAACACCTTTCGATGGAAGTCCTTTAGAGTCGGCACCATTCTGGAGGTCATTCCAGCATTGCAGTGAAGACAGAATCCAGCAAGGATAGGTTGTACTATATCGAACAATTTACGAAAGGACAACCAAATGAGTTAGTGTGGAGTTGCATGTTAATGGACGCAGACGAAGGGTACGAGGAGGCAAAGAGACTGCTAAAAAGGAAGTACGGGAAAAATTACAAGATAGCGTCAGCGTACATGACCAAGGCGGCTAACTGGCGACAAATTGAAGCGAACGACTGACGTGCAATGAACAGCTACGCCATATTCCTCCGAAGCTACAGTAACACCATGAAAACTCTTGAAAGCATGAAGGAGATGGATCATCCAAAAAACATCAAGACACTCGTCAAGAAACTTCCTGAAAAGTTCATGGATCGATGGAGACGAGTGGTCTTCAACAAGCAAGAGAAGGAAGGAAAACCATGAAGTTTGACGATCTCGTAAAATTTGTTGAGGAACAAGCCGAAATTGCAACGGACCCAGTATATGGGAACGACACAGAACCAAGGCGCAAGCCAGAAGACCCGAAGAGCCATTACAATGGACAGTACAGGCTGCCAAGACCACGAAGCATGTTCTTGACTACGATGAAAGCACCTACACAAGATAAAACGCCTGCTTTCAACAAGCCATGCATGTACTGTCGAGGAGACCATACTATGGAGATGTGTAGAAAAATGCAAAATCAGCCACATGACGAAAAGTTGAAATTCTTGATGTCAAACGGATCGTGTTTTGCATGTTTCTTCACAGCACACAGAAGCAACGACTGTACAAATAGACTGAAATGCACAATTTGCAGTGCAAGTCATCAAACAGTGTTGCATTACAAGAAAGATGACACACAAGATAACAGGCTTGGGGAATCAGATGCGCCAGATACTAGCAAGACGTGTATGAGTAGTGGTGCCGGTGACTACGACAGCACGATGGCCATCATTCCGGTGAGAGTCAAGCTGATAAACAGCAACAAATACATAGAAACGTACGCGTTCCTGGATGAAGGAAGCGACGTGATGTTTTGTACAATGGAACTTATGGATCAGCTAAATGCGAGAGGTAGAAGAACAAAAGTGCGACTTTGGACAATGGAAAAGACCAGTGTCATTGACACATACGTGATCAGAGGACTAGAAGTATGCTTAAGCGGAACCAATGCAGTCAAGCTGCCGATGGTGTATACAAGGGAAGAAATGCCAGTCAGTATGGAAGACGTTCTACGGCAGGCAGATGTCGACAGATGGTCCTACCTACGAGGAATACACATTCCCAACATCGACAGCGAGGTTGAGCTTCTAATCGGAACCAATGCACCAAAAGTGTCAGAGCCATGGCAATTGTTGCACAGCCAAGAAAATGGACCATACACCGTGAAGATCCTTAACGACGACTGTTTGCAAACGTTCTTATGCGAAATCGAATCAATCTTCAACAACCGACCAATCACAAAATCGTCTGATGACTCATGCAACCTAGATGCTCTAACCCCGAATCACCTTCTGCTGCTCAACATGCAACCGAATCTACCACCTGAAAATCTAAGTAGATAAAATCTACTGGTGATCCCACGTCTATCCACTTAATGATTTCTTCAAAAAAAATATAACATATTTGTTAAGCATGACCTCGCTTTAAGGAATCCATGTTGAGATGAATACATTCCCCTTTACTAACTTCCTTTATAGCGTTTTTTATTTTTGTGTTGTCCTCTTCGTTTATGTTTGGACTTCTGTAAACTAATCCAATAGTTAATTTTGAATTTCCTGAAACAATTTTGCACCAAACAGCTTCATCGCAATCTGCTTCCCTTTCTAGTTTTATTTTATAAGCCTGAATAGATTCTTTAACATATAAAATAACTCCCCCTCCCCTTCTTCCTATTTTATCTTTCCTAAACATTACGTATCATGTCAGTCCTAATTCAGCATCTGTTATGTCTATGTTGGCCCATGATATAGATCTTGTTATATGTAATAATTATGATTATTGTATGTGCTCTATTGGATGAGTAATTTGTGTTTTTAAATAATTGTATCGCTGATCGCTGCATACAATTAGTGGCCGGGATGTTAGTGCCAGTTTACCTTTATTTTATTTGAAGATAATTAAGGTACGAGTTGAGAAGGTAGGATGGGGGAGATGGCGTGAAGAGACGTAATTTCTTACGTTATCGTTTAATTGTCAAGTTGTTAAGTTATGTCGCTAAAATTGTGCCTACAGAAGACATGAAGAAGACAGTAAATAAAGATTGACCGAAGTGTATTAATCGACGTAAGTCTAGTTGGATCTATTGTTCAGTGAAACTATGAATCGGAAAAATTGGCACAGACCAAGACAGTAGGATATGGATTATAGAAGCTGCCACCGTCCCCAAAAAGTAAGTTCAAATAGACGTAATCGTTGCGCCTATAACTACCATGCCTATTGAGATGCCCCCTTCACTATTACGCCCATTGAGATGCCCCCTTCACTGTCATGCCCACTGAGATGCCCCCCATATTGTTGCAGTCTCGGCAAAGAGGATGAAAGCATCAAGCATCTCGAGATGTTTGCTGAAGTTTCTGAGCAGTCACATGATGACCGGGCACTGAGCCAGGCTTGCAGCAGTCTCGGCGAGGTGTTCAATGCACTTGTAAGTACTCACACCAGGTGGCACCACCATTTGTAAATTAGCCATCTTGATCTGCGTCCAGCGTGACATGTGACCAATCACTGGCTTCGTAATGTCCTCTTCACTTCACTTCATTTTTACCTTAGCAACATGTCAAGGTAAGTGACTGTGAGAATATAGTAATGCTACTTAAGTTGATGACAGTAATCAAAGATGATGATTATGATAATGTAGTTATGTTAATGGAAATAGTCACAATGATGGTAATGATGAATGTAATTATTACGATGATTACAGTCTTGATGAACGATGTAATAATGCTGACAATGATTACTGCAGCCATGATGATGATGAATGTTGTAATTGTGGTGGTGGTGATCACAATAATGGTGATTGTAATGACCAATGTAATGGTGGTGGTGGTGGTGGTGATCACAATAATGGTAATTGAAAAAGACCAGTGTAATGGTGGTGGTGGTTGTGGTGAACACAATAATGGTGATTGTAATTACCAATGTAATGACAGTGGTGGTGATCACAACAATGGTGATTGTAATGACCAATGTAATCACAATAATATTGATTGTAATGGCAGTGGTGGTGATCACAGTAATGGTGATTGTAATGACCAATGTAATGGTGGTGGTGGTGGTGGTGGTCACAATAATGCAGATCGTAATGACCAATGCAATTGAGGTGGTGGTGATCACAATAATGGTGCTCGTAATGACCAGTGTAATGGTGGTGGTGATGATCACAATAATGGTGATTGCAACAACTAATGTAACTGTGGTGATCACAATAATGGTGATTGCAATGACCAATGCAATGGAGGTGGTGGTGATCACAATAATAGTGCTTGTAATGACCAATGTAATGGAGGTGGTGGTGATCACAATAATGGTGATTGAAACAACCAATGTAACTGTGGTGATCACAATAATGGTAATGGTGATAGCAATGACCAATGCAAAGGAGGTGGTGGTGATCACAATAATATTGAATGTAATGACCAATGCAATGGCAATGGTGGTGATCACAATAATGGTGATTGTAATGACCAATGTAATGGTGGTGGTGGTGATCATAATAATGGTGATTGTTATGGCCAATGTAATGGTGGTGGTGATCACAATAATGGTGATTGTAATGGCCAATGTAATGGTGGTGGTGGTGGTGGTGGTGATAACAGTAATGGTGATTGTAATGGCCAATGTAATGGTGGTGGTGGTATAATGATCAACGTAATGGGAGTGGTGGTGCAACAACCAATATAATGGTGATGGTGAGGCAGAGTTTTGTGTCACCTAGTAATTGTCTGTTAGTATCGATACTTAATGTGCTCACTGTGTTGACAACAGGGTGAGTATGACCAAGCCGTGGACAACTTCACTAAGGCATACAACATCTCACGTGCACTGAACGATGACTCTACGATCTCCGTGGCACGCATGTTGTATGGCATCGCAACAGCACACAAGATGACGACCACGTATATGTGTCACATCGACTGTGTCAAAGAGAAGGACTACATGTTACGTCTCATGGACTGGAAAGACGCACGCGCCGAGGACATCGTCACATGCGAGTTGGGGAGTGGCACAATCGAATGTAAGTGTTTGAATGTTGGGTGACGTCATGGCTGTTGTCGCATGCTTCAATGTGACCATAGTTGACATTGTAGGGTGTTGTTTCCATGTGACATTTAATGTCTTAGTGGGAGTCTCCCTCACCTCATCATGAATTTTGCATTTGATTTTGATATAAAACAAACAAAAAAGACTTGTGCCAAAATGACAAATATTGATAATTGGCAATGAACACAAAACATTTGCAAAAACAATTTAATTGTCCATCCGTCTGTGTGTGAGGGACATTTGCCTGTGTGATCCACTGTGCACAATCTCCCAGTGCCACAAATAGTTTCATATGCACACATCATGCAGAAATATATTTTTTTTAATGTTCTGTTCACAGTCTACAGTCCCTGCAATCACATGTTGACACTTGTGACGTGTATGACAGTTAGTGATAATGTGTAGCATGTCATTGCAGCATGTAGTACCCCCAGCTTATCACACCTGTGACCTGAACCAACCACAGAGGTGACGCATCACTGACACATGAGCAACGTCGACAAACAGACAAGTTGACAACGAACCGACGCACACTGACTGATATAGATGCTGAAATAGAACACCAAAATGACATTGTCAGCAACTGGACACTAATATGACACTGTCAGCAACTGGACACTAATATGACACTGTCACAATAGGACACTAGTATCATTATTAGTTTGCACACTAATGGACACACTTACATTAATGTAATGTGCTCACACAGCATGCCTGCATGCATGTTAGCACGGAATTGAAAGTATTTTTTGGTAAATAACTGTCCAGGCCTTGTATTCTTTACTGAATCACTAGCTCATTTTAGCTGTATTGTTTAATGTGCAATTAATTAATATTACATATTTTCCATGCTAAGTCATGCTATCTTATTATTAGGTTATAATTATAAACAAAATTAATTATAAATTAAAACAAAACAACATTATTTTCCTTTCTCAGGACTTGATTTACATTTTGATTTAATAAACATATTTTCCATAAATATTAATTCTTAACTATTTGCAAAGTACAGTGTAGTTTTCAAAGAGTATGCTTGCAAGCCGACATGAATCGGCAATCAGTGATTTGAGTCTGACTCAGCCCTGATATTGTGCGCACACACACATGCATATATATATGCACACACTTGCAAACACACACAAACCCCCAGTGCATGTTGGCACAGAAGCTAATTAAATCCTTCAGCCCTTACAAACACAAACAGTAGTTGTCGAATCAGAACTAATTAAGATGCTCATCAAAAAGTAACTGGTGATTGGCATTTAATTTTGACAGCAATATATTTGCAACAAACCTCTGCTACTGCTACGTATGCAATGTACTATGCCATCTGAGGTAAGGAAGTAAGCGGCAGTAATAAACATGACTAACCTATACAATTTCAAGTCTGTGTGTCATGTCTTATAAGAGCTACATGTCTGTGTGGCATGTCTTATTAGAACTACATGTCTGTGTGTCATATCTTATGAGAGGTACATGTCTGTGTGTCATATCTTATAAGAGCTACACATCTGTGTGTCATGTCTTATAAGAGCTACACATCTGTGTGTCATATCTTATAAGAGCTACACATATGTGTGTCATGTCTTATAAGAACTACACATCTGTGTATCATATCTTATAAGAGCTACACATCTGTGTGTCATGTCTTATAAGAGCTACACATCTGGGTCATATCTTATAATAGCTACACATATGTGTGTCATGTCTTATAAGAACTACACATCTGTGTATCATATCTTATAAGAGCTACACATCTGTGAGTCACGTCTTATAAGAGCTACGTCTGTGTGTTATGTCTTATGAGAGTTACACATCTGTGTGTCATGCCTTATAAGAGCTATATGTCTGTGTGTCATGTCTTGTAAGAGCTGCACATTTGTGTGTCATGTCTTATAAGAGCTACATGTCTGTGTGTCATGTCTTATAAGAGTTACATGTCTGTGTGTCATACCATTTTTATATTTACAACATAACACCTACACTATCAACACATGGCTCAACTGTTTTATTCATTCAATATCCTTATGGGAAGCACTTTTATGTATAAGATTTATGCTGTCGTTGTACCTAAGTAAATTGATGCCCTCTGGTTCTGCCGTCCTTTGTATGTGCACTGTGTGTGTAGTCATTATAGGTGCATTCATTTTTGTTTTCAACTAGCACTTTTCTTAATATTCTCATAATACACAGATTTCTTACATTATTTAAGTTGTGGTTACATCGTGAAAACTCATGCATATTTTAAAGATAAATAATTAAGCTAATGGTTAGTG
The DNA here is from genome assembly GCA_033239005.1 of Lamellibrachia satsuma. Taxonomy (NCBI): domain Eukaryota; kingdom Metazoa; phylum Annelida; class Polychaeta; order Sabellida; family Siboglinidae; genus Lamellibrachia; species Lamellibrachia satsuma. The sequence continues at coordinate 33,026,853 of BSQZ01000001.1, read as the reverse complement.
ATGTTTAATTGAATAATACTTGCAACTGATTGTCTATGTATATTTAAGAAAACCTTTATATATTCAGGTTTCAGGGAAAATATTTGTTATCTGTTTGATAAGTCCAGTGCGACAAAGGCGGTTTAACCATGCACTGGTTGACTCAGTGGACTGTTTGACCAGTACAGGCACTGTGAGTGCCCTAACTTGTTTCTTCCCAAATCTGACAAATGATTACAACATTGAAAAAATACCTATACATAATATAGAAAAGGGGGTAAGTGTGCCAGACAGACCCCGGAATGGATCAGGGATTTGTTTTGGTTTTGACCAAGTTCATTTTATCCAATACATTTACCTTCCTCTGGTGCACATGTGTAATGATGCCACTCGCTGTGTATACAAATGGTTACATCTTAGTAACTCTTATAGGTGCAAAGGCCGAAAACCATGACTTTTGTTTTGCTTTAAAATGTTCATATCATATGTTCACATTGTTTCTCAATAGGTGAAATCACTCCTGAACAATCTGACAGTGTGACAGTTGGTTCTGATGGTTTGTTATGACTTTTATGTCATGTACATATCGCTTTTTGGCTTTGCTATTGTATATATCACCATATGCATGTATTTATTTTCATACATGTATATATTTGCTTTTAAATGCGTTTTTCAACTGTTACTGTTGTGATGCACATATTATATATATTTTTTTTTCTGTACTACTGTAATACTTTAATGCAATCAACAAATAATTTATCTTATCTACACTATGTCTCCTTTAAGGGTACAGGAAGCCAATGGGGTGAACTGGTGGTCAAAATAATTACATTAAATGAAACACAGTGTAGCCATGATATACACAATCCACTCCAATTTAATGAACTTTACCTAAACACCTAAAGCGGACTGCACACTAAGGAGACTTGCTCTCACACTCACAATACGACTGGCTCATGACGGTCACATTGTTATCTCAGCAATGTGCAGGCTTTTTCGTTGGGGCAGTCTTAAACCATTGCCAGTGCATTGTGAGCGATCCTCGAGAATTGAACATGTTTGAAAACCTGTGTAGTTCCTGCCTACATTTTCCACTAAGTCCACAAACAGTGGGTCACAGACCCCTGAGGGGCTGCCATGTAGTTCCAGGGGGCCTCGGTACACTTGCTAAATTAGTTTAGAATGGAGCATTACATGTAAAAAACAAAGCTGGGGGCTTCAGTCTGAAGTTGGAAATTTTGGGGCCTTGAGCTGAGGAATGTTGAGAACTGAGTAAAGGATGTCAGGATGTCACAGGCCAATCATGCAACAACTATCATGCACACATGATGCATGCATGCGTGCATGCACAACTCATGTCAAGGGGAAATGAATTTACTGAGCCCTCAGTATTTATATTGCACATGGTGATATGTGTTGCCACTCTTCAGGACTATAAGACTTGCTCTATCGCTGCCTTCTGCCTGGCTTGTGTTGCTCTATTTACTGAGTCCTCAGTATTTAGATTGCATATGGTGATATGTGTTGCCACTCAGCAGGACTATAAGACTTGCTCTATCGCTGCCTTCTGCTTGGCTTGTGTTGCTCTATTTACTGAGCCCTCAGTATTTAGATTGCATATGGTGATATGTGTTGCCACTCAGCAGGACTATAAGACTTGCTCTATCGCTGCCTTCTGCCTGGCTTGTGTTGCTCTATTTATTGCTGAAACTGCTGAAAGATTCACCAGACTCTCTGCTCTGTGCTAACTCGCTGCATCTAATGGATTGGCCTTTAATAACACATTGTGACAGTTTTAATTAAATATTAAATTAATTTTGATTTATTAAGTTTATTAATTAACTATTGAAATGAATGCACACACTAGTTTGTTGATGTTTCAGCGTGCAGACATTCCTGTGTGGTGACGTTTCTCCTCATGTGTCATACATCGCCTGTGTCATATGTCACCTGTATCATAACTGTGGCATATGCCATTTGTGTCATACATCACCTGTCTCTTCTGTGTTGACATCCGTTGACATTTATCTCCTGTCATATCTCTGACGTCATTCATGCGTCAACTAAATTGACTCAATTTCTGTTCATAAATATTTGTGACATTTCACACCTTGCATACCTACATTGCAAAGGTCTAAGATGCTCCATTCTGTACATGTCAAGTAACAACGTTAAATGATGTCCCACTTTAGGCCTGTGCAGACTGATATGTGTCAACCTTGGTGTCGTACAACCTGCGTGATGACAGTATGTGTCATCACTGAATGTCACTGTTTCTTCCTTTTATCTGACACTTTTACGTCATAGTTCCCACATTACAAACGTATATGTTGACAGTTACCACAGAACACACGTGGTGATTGACATGTATCATGTAACACACCTTTATTGACATGTATCATGTAACACACCTTTAGGTTGACATGTATCATGTAACACACCTTTAGGTTGACATGTATCATGTAACACACCTGTAGTTGACATCATTTTACACACCTGTAAGTTGACATTTATCATGTACCACTCCTATAGTTGACATCATGTTATACACCTGTATGTTGACATTTATCATGTTACACACCAATAAGTTGACATTTATCATGTAACTCACCTAAATGTGTCACCATGTGTAGTGACACTCCTCACTTGACACACCTGTGCGTGACGTGTTACAGACGAGGCTGACAAGGTGACAGCTGCTCAGGTGCGGGCTCAGTCAAGACAGACATCAAAGGAGGCTGAGGATGCAAATGAGACAGAAGACAAGGCATCGAAGGAGGCAGATGAAAGTGAGGAGGAAGCCTCAAAGGAGGTCGAGAAGTCAAAGGGAGAAGACGACTTGGCTTAAGCTTCATCCATTTCTCCTTTCGAGGGATGGAGGCCGTGTTCAGTATTGTCAAAGCTGGTCCACATGATGTTCTGTGATTATTGAGAAGGTTCTGTACAGAACAGATTCTAAGGGATCATGTCCAAATATAAAATAAAATTGTGTAGGATAGTGATGCTTTTTGAGAAAATCACTAGCAATCCTATAATTATTCAAATAAAACCTAACAATTCTAGCAGCTTCAACTTTTTTGAGATTCTTACATTGCCTAAATTTATATTTTAAAAAATTTATGCACTTTTGGTTCGGATATGATCCCTGTTCTAACATGGATCTAGCTTATTAATTGTGGATCATTGGTGTGGCAAGGGTCTAGCTAATCAATTGCATGTGAAACTAAAACTATATAATTAAGTCATTAAGAAGACAGAATATGAAAAAATGTATTCAAATGTCTGTCTGCCCGTATGTCCAAACATGGCAACACAGGTGCTTTTTTATAGTTGATAATCATGTCATAGTATTGCCCAAAATGATACTCGCTTCATAGTATCACACTAGGAACAGTGATTACTGTTACACTTTTTTTAATAACATCAAATTGTTTTTGAACACTTTTTTAATGTTCCTTTTAATTCATCAAATTCACTTTCCACTTGTGTGACTTTTCTTTATAAGCTGTCTTAAAAACATACTTTATTTGGGTTATGCTAAATATTAAATTGTGTTGCTTGGCACTAGTAGACATGCCTATGTTGGATTTTATTTAGCATGTTTTGGTTATGTAAGTATATCACTTATTGCACTTGCAAATTTTTTTATGTTTAGCATATTTTCGTACACTACACTGCTGAACCAGAATGAATATTTATATTAACTGTATATTCATGTTATTTACATATTTATGCATACCCTTCTATCTGTATGTGTCTTTTTCAAAACTTTCTTTTCACCCAAATTTATGTGCAAACAATAGCAAGTTTTGTATTAACGTTTTGAGTGTATCTGCTGGATCTCGTTGTCACATTGCATTATCATTAGTTTCATTGACATAAACACCAAATACAGAATTTAACTATATTCGTCGGCATCCTTCTGTCTCACAAGACAATGGTCTGCATCATTGTGGTCAACTCTGTGTTGTGCATCACCTAGTGAGGTTCAAGAGCCCCACTGTGACATGGCAGTCTCTGCCACACTTGCTGCAGGTGAAGGCAGTGGGCTGAAAAGTGGCAGAATTAGCAGACCTCTGTTTTCTGTGGTCCGTTTTCTCAGTCAGTCTTGTGGATCGTTTCTCTTTCTTCTGATGCCCTTCACTCAGCCTCCAATCACTGGTGGCTGTCTCCCAGCTGTTTGTGTCGATGCCCACCATCTTCATGTCAAGTGTCTTTATAGCGGATATATGGACAGCCAGTAGACCATGACCCTGTGACAAGTTTTAATATATAATATACAGTCAAATCAGTGTTCAATTGATGGTCGAAAATGGACTCTTCAAACAGGTAGCTTAACATGTGAAACTCCTCGTTCAGGAGGAGTTGATTGTGATCGTTAATGACAGATGGTCTCTTAATGCGGGTGGTTGCTTGAGCAGGTTTGACTGTATATATATATTTGTTTTCCGCATCCTTGCTATAACTATATATATATATATATATATATATATATATATATATATATATATATATATATATATATATATATATATATATATATACATGTGTATCAAGTGGTCTCCTTATTTGTATACTATAAATATTTTTAATATTTATGGACTGGTTATTTGCAAAGCCAAACAAATGTACTAATGAATGCATGCATAGTCACCAGCAAGTTGTTATTAGAAAGATGTGTTGTCACAAGCACAGAAAATATTGGCATATACTTACATGGAACCAAGCTTGGGTACATAAATATATCACGCTTGATTCGTATACCTTTAATTATTATGTACACATATGAAATAATGTCAGATTACATATATTGAGTTATTATTATTATAATTATGTTAGTCATTTCTGCATTATGATTTCTGCACATTATTATCTTGCGTTTTGTGGCAGGTTTTGTGAAATTGTATTTATGTAGATATATGTATGTTACTAATATATATGTTTATAGCTGAAGCCATGTGACTGTGCTGCTGTAAGAACCATTTGGTCACTTTGTTGTACAGGGGTGATTGAGGGCATATTATAAAGGGAAGTGTTTGTAGACATTAATTTTGTGGTCTACAGTACAAACTGTATTACTAAGACTATAAAATACCTACTGTTAAAAACATTGTGTAGTTAATAATGAAGATAAAGAATCATGCATGAAAATTGTACTGAACAGTTTAAGTAATTATTGATGATGATGATGATGAATTTGTCATTTAATACAAATGTTGTTACCACAAAAATTGTCTATGAAAACTGTGATAATAAACTGATGTGATATTTATAGAATGCCCTGTTTTTGTCATATGTGTTTCTGCATGAATAGTTTTATTGGTCCACTTAATGGATAATGGAATCAGCAGTTTCACTTAATTAAATATATGGGCTGGGACACAATCACTATTTTTGCTGTATTAAAATGCACTGCTTAAGTGAATCATTCACTTAATAGAATTAAATTGCTCTGGCCCAAAGTGATTCTGTTATGTGGACACTACCATAGAAAGTGCCCCTGCAAACGGAGGGAAGCTGATCTACTTCTAGATCGTCTGTAGTAGGATGTTAGAAAAACAGTTATAGGGCCTGTATGGAAAACTAATATCATTACAGCATGATATCATTATATAAAATGAATCATTTAATACATATGTATACTTGGATTATAAAATCATTGCTTTACTAGCGACATAGGGGAGAGTTGCCAGGATTGGGACCCCTAACGATAAACTTAAATATAGACGCGAAAACAAATAAAATTGATATAAACAATGCACTAACATAGTTCATATTTTATTTTCAAAAAAAGGCTATTAATCACAAGAAAATCATTGATAAATTTTGTAAAAAAAATTTATTACAAAAAATTACAAAACGGTCCAATCGTGACAACGGTTTCCTCGATTGGACCACCCAATGTCTTCGATTGGACCAAAAGTAAAAGTATAATTATGAATTGATACATAAGTAACATATAGTGTTCATTATAACAATACTAGTTATCATTAGTTAAATACAATATACTAATAAAAACAAGTGTTCATAATCTTTGTAGTTCCATCCACCCTACACAATGTCCCATGTCTTCTTCGACTGCACAAACAAACAAATTATGTAGACCAAACTTTGAATTACACCTGTAATACGTGAGTAAAATAAAGTGTTGGGCCCATTACTTTTCCTGTGCCTCATCAATGATCTGCCGGATACCGTGAAGTCCACAGTACGACTCTTCGCGGATGACTGCCTGCTCTATCGGGAGGTCCACTCCTTTCCAGATCACCTCACCTTGCAGTCCGACCTCAAGAACCTCGAGGAATGGGCAGCCCTTGGGGGATACGCTTCAACCCGCAGAAGTGCTACGTCCTCTCCACCAAACCCAGATCAGACTTCTACTATAGATTCGGGGGCACCATTCTCAAACATGTAGAGCAAAACTCTTACATCGGCATCCAGGTCTCTTCCGACCTGATGTGGTCAACACACATGACCGGCCTGGGCAAGAAAGCTGGATCAATGCTGGGTTTCCTACGCCGGAATCTCCGGAACTGCCCTCAGGAGTGTCGACGCCTTGCGTACATCGCTCTCGTTAGATCCACCCTGGAATATGGGGAGGTAATGTAGGACGCCTACCTAAAACATGACATGGAAAAGCTTGAACGCATTCAACGTCAGGCTGCACGCTTCATCACTAAAGACTACAGATCTCGGGAGCCTGGATGCATTGGCAGGATGCTTGACTTCCTCAACTTCCCGCCCTTGGTTTGGAAGAACGACGCAGGCAACTTAGGTTGAATATGCTGTACAAGATAGCAAAAGGCCTGGTCCCAGCCCTACATGCGGACGCCTTCCTCACAGTAGCCAACATAAACAGGGGTACAAAACGAGGGGTACAAAACTCATAACATTCTAAAAAGATAAGCAAACAACAACAGCCGCTGTTTCAAATTACCCCCTTCCAAGACTGACCAAATTAGAAGCCCATTCTTTGTAAAGACCGTCACAAATGACATCATCAACCTGCCCACACCCAAAGCCTTTCCATCTGCAGTTAGGAGGCAGAGGGTTGCGTTAAACCGCTAGCAACCTTCTCCGTGTTTTTATTCTTTTAACTATGTTTTATAACGTATTTTAGTCTTCCGTCAATGGCTCCGGAATAGGCTAGCGGAAATGGTCGACATCCTTTAGAGCCCACCACAACATGTTCTGTCTCGCAATTGCATGCACTGGCACAATAGAGTATTTCATCCCATCCGTTACTCGTTGCAGTATGCCTGCACAGTGTCAACTTCAATTCGTATACTGCTGTGTCATCCTTCAGAGGCCACCGGAACCTGTTCTGTCCCACGATTTACATGCACTGCACCGCCATAGTTTCTTTCGTCACATCCATGACTCATCGCATTATGCCAGGGTAGATTTTACCATCATACAAAATGGTGCACCGTTGACATGTTCTGCAGCCTTCGATGTCTTTGATGAGCTGCAATCGACTAGGTTTGGGTGGATCAGAACTGTTGTGTGCTCTCGATTGAGTTGCAGTGGTCTTAGAAGTACTGGGCTCTTGTGTGGGTGTAGGCCTAGTAGGCGTAGCTATCTCATGTCCGACTTTGCTTTGCTTAGCTAGTTTCTTTCTTCGGTGGGCATAACTCGGGTACAGCTTCCGTGGCAACAGCTGTCAGTGCTGGAGCTGCAACAACTGGTGTCAGAGGTGGCGTAGGGTTGTGCTATTGTGCATTCACCATGACAACTGCTGTCAGTGCTGGAACTGCAACAGCTGGGGTCACAGGTGACATGGGGTTGTGCTCTTGTGCAGCTTCTGTGATTACATTATAGTTACCGTAGCAGCAGCGAAGTCGGAGTCTTGGAGTACGTCTGTGGTCAACAACCTGCCTTCCTGAAGCCACAAACAGCATTCTGGACGGATGCTGCTTTTCTGTATGCCACATTAAGAATTTCGGCGACTTGCCATGTTGTCATTGGTCTGCCTACATGTTCTCTCATCCACATCCTCAATGCATCATTTCCAAACGGTCCGATAAAGGCCCCATTAAAGGCTGGAATCAGTGAGTCGTGTATGGCGAGAGACCATGGCTTCCCAAGCCATATCAGTTGCAGCCAAATTCTTTATGTGGGTCACGTGGCTATCGAGTATGAGCACAACAGTCTCCTCTTTCGTTGGTTAAACAAAATCTACGAAATGTCACAGCCAAGTAGCAAACCCCTCACTGGGCATCCAGCCTATGCCCCCGGAGGTCCAACATTTGTCAGTTCTATTTTCATCCTCTAAATTCCGTTTATATAATTATGACCATTAATTGGCACTAAATTTATGTAAACCCTAAAACAAAGTCTTTGTTAGTCCGAAATAATGTAAATGTGCCTGTGCCCAAATGTGTTCTATTACAAGTTCCCTCGATTGGACCACTTAGCAACTTCCTTTATTTGCGTTATCTAATATTACTTTCTGGTAATCAATAAACTGTGTTAAAATAATTACACACATCTAATGATGGCATACCCTTATGTGAGTCACTGGTCCAATTGTGGCAACTGCAGTGGTCCAATCGTGGAATTTCACGTATTAAAAATATTGCATTGTCATCACAAGCAGACGACATCAACTTTAAAATTCTTATTATCGCCACATACGTTGGGCTCCTATACTCTTGATGGATACAAATTTTCGCCTGTAAATATGACCGAGGCAAGGGTGCTGTACTGATAACTGATCACGGCCTGAATGTTATGTCGGCTACATAGAAAACATACTTTCGGTGATAAATATTTAAAAAGTACTGCTATTTCGTCAACACTTGCCGTGTCATATGAAATGTCACTGATGAATGACATAATCGATAGAGGATGCCATGGTATACAGTAACATGGAATATACAGCACTGGTCCGATTGAGGAACTGGTCCAATCCCGGCAACTCTCCCCTACCTTGGTAGCATTCAAGCAGCAGATATAACACGAATAACTGCATGCATACACGCACAAACACATAAACTGATCTTCACGTGGACACATTAGACGATTGGAAGAGGACAAGAAAAATAAACTGGACAGATGCAAATAGGTAAGAAATAAGACAATTAAGTTTGTATTTCATATCCGCACGCTACGTATATATACCTCAGTAGTTATTGTTGATTTTTTTTATATAAATGACGGAGTGACAATTGAATGGACTAAAATGGATTAAAAGAAATGAAATGCAGAATATAATGACAAGATAGAAAGTATGCATCCACCACATCGAAGGATGCATTACAACTAAGACACTACTAAAAAGTTATGCCTATTAGAAATAATTGCAACAATGCAAACAACTAACTATAAATGCTTCTTTTCAGAAAATACAAAAAAAATCCATCCATTTCTACCAACTTTCCTACGAGGTTTTCTTAAGCTAGATTAAAATAAAACAGACAAACATTGGGTGTTTTGCATCTTCATCATCTAAATGTAGGGTATATCTGTACGCTAATGGTTTTCTACACGATATGGTTCGACATGCTTTTAGACAGATCGTTACAACGGGTTTGAGTAATGTAAAGGTAAACGTAAGGTAAACGTTGGAACGCTACGGAAGTGAATTATTTAAATTGAATCTGTAAAATCAATATTTCGATATTTGTATTGTGTCAAAGGGTTCACGTGTACAGTAATTATGTTTACCGGACATGTTTATATTGATGCGTAAAATCTTACAATTCTTCATTGGCGGGCCACACTTTGGAGGTCGGTGAGGAACTGCGTTTTTTACGTATAAACGTGATTAAATATGAATGATAAAATGAGTGATAACTGTGACTGGTAAACGTAGCTTCCACATAGCCATAGGCTAGAGTAGATCTCGTATGACGAGTACGCGACTGGGGTCTCATCCTCCTATTTCCACCTGTTTGTGGGGTCAACCTCCCACCAATTTTTGAGGCCAACTTCCCCTTCCTTGGAATACGTACTGCCACACCCACTCACGAACCGAAGGCGAAGGTCTTAGCCTAGCCCTAGGGCCAGGCTACCCCTCTAGGCTAGGCCTAGGATAAAACAAAAGCCATTAAAATGTCAATTAATTTCCATTTGTGTAGGAGTCTGCGGGGACTAGATGACCAAGGCCAAGACTGTCTAGCCTCGGCTCTAGCCTAGGCCTGGCCCTAGGAGAATATTATTATTATATAATAATAATTTCTATGGCACCTATATATCCTCAGCCTCAGGAACCTGAGCTCAGAGGCAGAGCCAGAGGCCCAACAAAACATAATCATTAAGCATAATCGTGAACAGGGAAGCACAAAAGTCATTATCACTGGACAATGGACCACCAGAGATGGTGGAAATGCAATTTCGAATAACTATGTCTTGAGTTTTTTTCGGAGGGTAGCTATAGTTTCAATATTGTTCAAATGTTTTTAAAGTGATGAGGGTTAATTCATTCCAGACCCTAGGCGCAGCGACAAAAAAGCATGTTTGCCCAAGTTAAGATTAGTTTTAGAAACAATAAGTTGTTGTGAAATGGATGATATGAGCTGTCTGAGGGATATTTGAAAAATTTAGGAGACTAGCCAAGTAGGGTTGTTGTTGTGTAGATAGAACATGTCAGCATGATATGCAAGAGTGGACGGCTTAACATTGATTCAATAAGTAACAGGAAGCCAGCATAACTGTATATGTATTGGTAGTGATGGTGGAAAACGAGGCGCTATGTTGTTTGGTAATGAATTGCAATAGTCAAGGCAGCTACTAATTAGTGCTGTTTATATGTTTTAGCAGTAGATAAAGATATGTGACACCGAATTCGATGGAAATCACGTATATGGTAGAAACAGGATTTGCGAAATATGCAGGCAAAAGTTGAAGTCACTGAAAGACAAGATTACAAACGATATAAAACTAGTAGATATAGATGAGTTTTTATAAGAATACATACTACCTCAAAGCTTAGGTATTGAGGTGTATGACTATACACTGCTAAACAGTTATAAAATACCGTATTCGACCTATTAAATGTACATGCCATAATTAGCGTAGGCCTAACACCCCCTTTTTTATTAGCAGGATCCATAATTATTCTAATTTGAATAACTAGTGTGCAACAGCTGAAGTGAATAACTAGTGTGTGTAACCTGCAGCGCTTCGCGGGTCCCCAAACCAATCGAATTACACTAAGGCAAACAGAATCTGGATATATAAGGTTTATTCGCACGGAAGAACAATTAACCGAGACATAACGTTATATGGCAGACTAACTAAAATGTACTTAATTTCTGTGAACAACGGTTTAACTTAACCAATATGATATATGGCCGAAACGGAAACTACGGCGGAAACGGCGACTGCTACTCAGAACTATGATAGGTGTAAATCAGATGTGATTTCTGACCCAGACAAAAGAACACCCGTTGCGCGGGAAAATATGATAACCCGCCTTCCCATTTGCGCATCCGTTCTTGCGCACAGTTATTACCGTAAATTGGGAAATGTCAATGCAGCGCCCTATAAGCCAGATTATACCAGTGACGCTAACAAAAGGGTTATCGCTGTCAGCGTATATTCACTGCATACCGTTATAATGGAGGATAAATGTAAAAGCCTGGGCCTAATGCCAGATACATAAAAGTCACAGGGTCACACTCTCCCCAACTTACGAGCAGCATAGCTCTAAAACTAAAAGCTAAGATGCTCAAACCCTAATGGTTTACAGAGCGGGGCCAATTGCCCGGGTTCGAATGCGTGCCCGCTCGACTACGGCACGTGCGCCGTAGCAACGGGCGAACGTCTTCCTCTGCACTACTCGTGGAGCTCGATTCAGGACCAGATGATGAAGGTGACACGTCGCGGACGACCGGATTCCGCACAGTCCACAGCAATGGCGCACTCGATGTATCCGACGTGTCACTGCTACCCACACACGCCACACTGGGCAGGCATGGCAGTCGACGACGTCGTACAGGTGGTGCCGCTTTTGGGCCATTTCCTGGAACGCACAACCGTAGGGAAGCACGATTCACCGTGCGCTGAGCACCGAATCCGTCGGCGGGTTCGACCACATACACGTCGTTCGTTCCCTGACGCATCACAACACGGTAGGGTCTTGTCTGCCAGGCGTCTTGGATTTTGCTCCTTCCCCGAATGCCGTGGTTGCGCAGATAAACGCGCTCCCCAGCGGCGAGTGGAAGCTCGCGGGCGTGGCGATCATGACGCGCCTTTCGTTGGTCCGCATGGTTGTCCAACTGTGTTGCTGCTTTCTGATAAGCGTCGCGCAGCCGACGCTGATGCTGTTGCACCCATCCGTCACCCGACGATTCATCTGCGCCCAGCAGCACGTCGATCGGCAATCTGCTGTCTCGCCCGAACATCAGGTAATGCGGCGAGTAGCCAGTGCTGCCATGAGGAGTGATGTTGTAGGCATGTACGACCTCCTTCAAATGGTCTGCCCACTTTCTCTTCTTCTCGGCTGGAAGGGCTCGCAGCAGACTGTGCATCGTCCGATTCAATCGAGGGTGACCGTTGTGGTGTCACACCGACGACGATCTCGTTCATGCTCACATCAACTCGAACTGCACCATGTGGGAGGACATCTGCCGGTTTCAAGATTCCCAGTCTCGTTCGTGGCCTCAACCAAAAGTCGTTCTCGGTTGGATTAACCATGGCCACCATGAATGTGCGATCGCATACTGCAGCACTAGTGGTGAGAAGGGGTCCACACCCGGCGGTGAGCGGCTCGATTAGAGCGGTCTGTCCCTTTCGGCCTCCAACCGCGTGTACATATACACTCGATCTGGCAGGAATGCGAATAGCCTGCCTGCTGGCCACACGCGCGAATCTGAAGGTGTCCGTGGTAGCTACCTCCTGCAAACATGCAGCAAACTCGGGAACGTGTGACAAGACGTTCATGCCGAGCAACCCAGGAAATTGCTGTCCGGAGTCGCGCACAACAAGGATCGCTCGATCGTCCACCGACACGCCTGCGATGCATACAGTGGTCTCAAAATACCCGACATATGGTATTTCTAAACCATCTGCTGCCCGTATGGTCAACCAGTTACGTGCTGAGCGTAACATATGTCCTTGAGGCTGCAATACCGCTTTATAAAAAGCCTCCGTTACAAATGAAACTTGACTGCCGGTGTCCAGCAGACAGTCAACTGGCTGTCCGGCCAAAGTCACTTTGGCCACTGGGGTCCCACCTACGATCTGGTCGTAGGACGCGGTCATCAGGGTGCCCAGTTCCTCCACCCCGGGCCGTTTGTCTTGGTGGAGGACACTAGTTTAAACGTGCCATGGGGCAATGGCGCCTGATGTGTCCCTTCTGGTGGCACTGGTAACACTCCAGTTCGTCGTATCGCCGGCGTGCACCGGGAGCGGGAGGTCGCTGTATCACGGCAGGCATACTCGATGGGTGAGGCACCGACGCTGCAGCCTGCATCGTCGTTAACAGTTGCCTCTGCTGTGCCAGCACTTCTGTCAACCTTTTCTCGTTCCCCGCTAGACCGTCCTTCAAACATTGTCGCTGGCTTGCCAGCTCCGCCCACAGTTTGGTGATCTCGTCCCGTGACGCAGTTTGTTCGGCGCGCGTCTCGCTCACATTCGCCTTCACCTTCTGTGGTGTTGCACTTTCCACCTCGTCCGCCCACTGCATCGCTACCTTCCTCAGTGACAGAAAATCTATGGCCCCATTCGCTTCGATGCGCCGTTTCAGTTCCCAGCGGAGGTGGACATCTCGCACGTTCTCGACGAACTGATCCCGGAGCATCGTGTCACGTTCTGCTACACTCTTCGGAGACAGCCGATGGATGCGGTCGGCGATGTCGATTAGACCGTGGGAATAGGACGTGATCGGCTCACTGGGCAACTGTCTGCGATAAAAGAATCGACGCAGCAGTTGATTCGCATTCTCTTTGTCGCCGTACACCTCCTCGAGGGCGACTAATATCATCTCCGCATCCTCTCGCACCTCACTTGGCTGACCGCGGATTTCAACTCTGGCAGCGCCATCTAAATAGCTGAAAATGAAGTTGGCTGCCGCCTCCCCGCTCAGATTCTGCGCACTAATGCACGAGCGGGCCTCCTCCATCCAGTCAGCCAAAAGTGGTTCCTATGTTCCGCTGAAACGACGCAGCTTCCTCTCGCGCTGCACCACGAAAGTCGGTGCTGCCGGTGCCGTCCGCAGCCGTTGCAGCTCCTGGTGGTCGTCTTCCCATCGACTCCGTAGGGCTTCTAGCTCGTGGCGCAAGTCCTCCATTTCCAGTCTTTTCACAGTCGCCGTTATAGAATAAGAATTTCGAAAGACAGAGATAAAAACCGAAAAGTAAGAAATCCACGATGGAAGACAGAATTAAAAGTATTGGTCTGAATGCCTTATCCCACTTCTGACACCAAAATGTAACCTGCAGCGCTTCGCGGGTCCCCAAACCAATCGAATTACACTAAGGCAAACAGAATCTGGATATATAAGGTTTATTCGCACGGAAGAACAATTAACCGAGACATAACGTTATATGGCAGACTAACTAAAATGTACTTAATTTCTGTGAACAACGGTTTAACTTAACCAATATGATATATGGCCGAAACGGAAACTACGGCGGAAACGGCGACTGCTACTCAGAACTATGATAGGTGTAAATCAGATGTGATTTCTGACCCAGACAAAAGAACACCCGTTGCGCGGGAAAATATGATAACCCGCCTTCCCATTTGCGCATCCGTTCTTGCGCACAGTTATTACCGTAAATTGGGAAATGTCAATGCAGCGCCCTATAAGCCAGATTATACCAGTGACGCTAACAAAAGGGTTATCGCTGTCAGCGTATATTCACTGCATACCGTTATAATGGAGGATACATGTAAAAGCCTGGGCCTAATGCCAGATACATAAAAGTCACAGGGTCACATGTGCAACAACTGAAGTGAATAACTAGTGTGCAACAACTGAAGTGAATAACTAGTGTGCAACAACTGAAGTGTTGCCATCAGGTATTAAACAGTTGACACCACTATTCAGTTCTACACAAATCACCAAATGACACCACTAGAAAAAAGTGTTGGTGTACGTTTATAAGAACAGATTCTTTGACATTTTTCTAAAGCCCTTTTTTTCAAGCATAATTTACAGGAATTTCCCGATATATTTTAAAAACTGTCTATTGACAATGCATTTGATGGAAACATGATTACAAATATCTGTCGGAACACATGTGTTGGATTTGTGCCAATGTTTGTAATGTACTGTTTTTGGTTCAATCTGCAGTAGGCTACATACTACAGATCTTTTGTAGCGTCTCATGCCATCATGATGGCCTCAGTAGAAGCGATAAATTCAGCCTTGTTGCTAGCGAGAGACAGGGCAAGAAAACGAGATGTCCTCCCTCCAATTCAGATGCCTTCAAGAACAAAGGGCCTGCGAGAACGTGCAAATTTCTTGAGAAAGCAGAAGCTTCGGGGCCAGCTACCAAACCTTGACAAGATAACAGCACTTAAGTAAGGCAAACTATTTCAGTTACAGTTCTAAGCCAAAAACAAATAATTCCAACAATATAGTCAATGGGGTAAAATTTGCTAGTTTTTTATTTGTTGAATATATACAATAAATTTGAAGCATTAGCTATCTAACTATAATATTATAGTGTTAACATTTTGAAACAAATATGTCTGCCTCTTGATTTAAGGACACTTTGTAGCCGCCTTTAAATGTGTCTTGAAGCTGTGGAAACATTAATTGCATGTTTTAAAATATCGACCTCACATGCCAAGACTGATCCAGTTTTTTTATTGTAAATATCACAAATTCTGCTCTTTGGGTAATTATTCACAAGAAAAACTGCTTGAAACAGAAGGTTTTAGTGCCATGATTTTTCTGAAGACAGTGCATGCATCTTTTTACAAATATGTGTTATTTTTTGTCACCATGACTACTTAATCCAGAAGCAGCAGTATTTTTTAGCAGATATTAACATAGATATGTAACATTACAAGAAACACGCACACACGTATGGAGCCTGTGTTTGTGGTTTATCTATAAGGTAACAGGAATGTAGTACCCAAGTCGCTGTGTTTGCACTACCAATAGAATGCACACAACGTTGAAGAACAACCTTTGTCTAGACGCCCTAGAGTGCGGCTACCACAAGTCTTTTACCCAGATGTTCAACCTGATGAAGTACCAACAGCTGCAGCGGCTGCAGGCCGGGCCAGAGTCCACTCTCTGGAGTAAGGCGATGCTTGACGATGAGCCTGAGAAACTCATCGTCATGAAATCAATGTTGACTCAAGGCGAAGAGGCCATGCTACATGGTGGGTAGCATAGTGGCTGGTACTGGGTGGCATAGTGGCTGGTACTGGGTGACATAGTGTATTGGCATAGTTGGTGGCACAGTGTGTGGTGGGTGCCATAGTGTGGTGGGTGGCATAGTGTGTCGTGGGTGGCATAGTGTTAGGTGAAGTAGTGTGTAGTGGGTGGCAGTGTGTTGGGGTGGTATAGTTGGTGGCAGTGTGCCATGGGTGCCAAGGTGGTGCATGTGTGGTGGATGGCATAGTTAGTGGGTGGCATAATGTGGTGGGTGGCATTGTGTGGTTCGTGGCTTAGTGTGTGGTGGGTGACATAGTGTGGTAGGTGGCATAATAGTGTGGTTGGTGGCGTAGTGTGTGGTAGGTAGCATTGTGTGTAGTGGGTAGCATAATGTGCAGTGGGTGAGTGGCATTGTTTGGTGTGTGGCATAGTGTTGTGGGTGGCATAGTGCAGCAGGTGGCATAGTGTGGTGAATGGCATAGTCAGTGGCATTGTGTATGATGGGTAGCATAGTGCTTTGGGTGACATAGTTGGTGGCGTGTGTGGTGGTGGCACAGTGAGTGAAGTGTTGTGTTGTACAATGGACAACACTGAGGTGTACAGCAGCTATAGTGTACAAGGCGGTGCATGTGTCTGTAGGTGACTAGATTGAGGTGTACAGCTCCTAGTGTACAAGGTGATGTATGTGTCTGTAGGTGACTACACTGAGGTGTACCGCTGCTACTTTGAACTGGCCAAGTACTTCCAGGTGACGAGTGAGGGAGACAAGTGGCTGTCTGACTACTTCTTTGACATGGCTCACGAGTCCACCAAGTTCATTAAGTCAGACGACGGCCGACTGGCGGCGGAGGCAAACTGTAACGTTGGACTAGCCCTCAAGGAGTCTAGTGAGTATCAAATACTGCTGATAGTGCTGTTACATTGATGGAATTTTATTGAAACTATTTTGCCAAAATGTTTCCTAGGATTATGCGTATCCTGAACATTAAAATTTATAATAATTACAAATCTGTGAAGCTTTGTACATTGCTTTTGAAGTTTTCATCGTGGAGAACCAGTATTCACCATGAAAATGTTAGTATAAATAAATTATTATCAAAGGAAGTGTAGCTACCTTTCAGTACAAATTTTTGCTCGTCATTGCTTTTGAGAGCCTCTTAGTCTACTCTGCGGTGTGATGTCGCCACATTGGTGGTTGTCACGTGCCACTGTCACAAATGAAATGATATCTATGTAACAGCCACCTCAGGCAGCACAGATCATTTATCTCACAACTTTTATTTCCTAAAACGAAGCTTAACCTGGCCAAGAGCGTTTTCTCTGTAGCTGAGCGCAACATACTTAACACACTTCCCATCACTTTAAGATCATTTGAAACTAGCTATCTTATGCAAAAAAAACTCAAAATAGCTTTTCCCCTCACTTTGATACCATGTTTAACGGTTCTGGTTTATGGCACCTATGATTTCGGACTTAGGCGCTCCTTATTATTACTTAGCGTGTTCACAGGTCAGTATTTTGATGCTGCCAAGTATTTTGAGAAGTTCCACACCTTGAGTCTGGGGAAGCCCCACTGGTGCATGGACAACGGCAAGACGCTGCACACAGAGGCGTGCAACCAACTCAGTCTCATCTACACCATCATTGCTAACAAGTTTGAGGCAAGTGGCGAGAGAGAAAACTACCGCTATTACCTACAGTTGGCATACGACAAGGCCAATGAGGGTAGGTTCATACAGCAGTTTGTGGAAATGTCCAGCAAAACTTGGTTTTATTTCAGTTTTTTGGTTGTACAGCAGCTTTCTGCAGCGGTTACAAATTGTTACCAGGCCAGAGACACAAGTCTTAAAACTTGCTCTTCTATTTAATCCATCACACATCTTGTTCGTTGATGTTCAAATCTGTAATGTGGGAATAGTTTAGTAATTCTCATAGATACTAGAGCTTGCATGCCGTAGTGGATGCTACTATGCTAGAGCTTGCCTATCTTAGTGGATGCTACAGCAGCTTGCCTGTTGTAATGGATACTTGTCATAGTGGATGCTACAGCTTGCCTGCATGTCGTAATGGATGTTATAGCTTTCCTGTCGCAGTGGATGCTATAGCTTGACTGTTGTTGTTTGACAAAGTTGCCAGGTTGTTTCTGATTCATTATATGGGTACACTGAGTGGGTGAAGACTTAACATGTCTCTGTTGATCTCTGTGGCTAATGTATGTCACATTATGTGGGTACATTAAGTGGGTGCGGAAAACTTAACATGTCTCTATTGATCTCTGTGGCTAATGTATGTCACATTATGTGGGTACACTGAGTGGGTGAGGAAGACTTACCATGTCTCTGTTGAACTTTGTGGCTAATGTATGTCACATTATGTGGGTACACCGAGTGGGTGCGGAAGACTTAACATGTCTCTGTTGAACTTTGTGGCTAATGTATGTCACATTATGTAGGTACACCGAGTGGGTGCGGAAGACTTAACATGTCTCTGTTGAACTTTGTGGCTAATGTATGTCACATTATGTGGGTACATTAAGTGGGTGCGGAAAACTTAACATGTCTCTGTTGATCTCTGTGGCTAATGTATGTCACATTATGTGGGTACACTGAGTGGGTGCGGAAGACTTAACATGTCTCTGTTGAACTTTGTGGCTAATGTATGTCACATTATGTGGGTACACCGAGTGGGTGCGGAAGACTTAACATGTCTCTGTTGAACTTTGTGGCTAATGTATGTCACATTATGTGGGTACATTAAGTGGGTGCGGAAGACTTAACATGTCTCTGTTGATCTCTGTGGCTAATGTATGTCACATTATGTGGGTACACCGAGTGGGTGTGGAAGACTTAACATGTCTCTGTTGAACTTTGTGGCTAATGTATGTCACATTATGTGGGTACACCGAGTGGGTGCGGAAGACTTAACATGTCTCTGTTGAACTTTGTGGCTAATGTATGTCACATTATGTGGGTACACCGAGTGGGTGCGGAAGACTTAACATGTCTCTGTTGAACTTTGTGGCTAATGTATGTCACATTATGTGGGTACACCGAGTGGGTGCGGAAGACTTAACATGTCTCTGTTGAACTTTGTGGCTAATGTATGTCACATTATGTGGGTACACCGAGTGGGTGCGGAAGACTTAACATGTCTCTGTTGAACTTTGTGGCTAATGTATGTCACATTATGTGGGTACACCGAGTGGGTGTGGAAGACTTAACATGTCTCTGTTGAACTTTGTGGCTAATGTATGTCACATTATGTGGGTACACCGAGTGGGTGTGGAAGACTTAGCATGTCTCTGTTGAACTTTGTGGCTAATGTATGTCACATTATGTGGGTACACTGAGTGGGTGTGGAAGACTTAGCATGTCTCTGTTGATCTCTGTGGCTAACGTATGTCACATTATGTGGGTACACTGAGTGGGTGTGGAAGACTTAGCATGTCTCTGTTGATCTCTGTGGCTAATGTATGTCACATTATGTGGGTACACTGAGTGGGTGTGGAAGACTTAACATGTCTCTGTTGATTTCTGCGGCTAATACATGTCACATTTGCTCCAGGTGGTGACATTCGACCAAAAGGTCTGGCAAGTTTTGTGTTGGGAACAGCGTATGAGAGGAATCGGGACTCGGAGGAAGCCATCAAAGTTAGTGCTCATCCAAACTTTACCAATCAACTGACACGTTGTTCAAGGAACACTGCTATCTATGGCAGTAACTTTGTGACGATGGTCATTGTACAAGCAGTGTGTTACATATCACTGGTTATTGACCCTCAACTTTGTTGATCACATCTCATAACCATTTGCAACTATAATTAAGAATATCACGCCAGTGATTTACTAAGAAAACATTGTTGAACACACATCTTAATTTTCTACCTCATGAGTGTGGTATTCTGGCAATATTCGCTCGCCAAATAAAAATATATTTGTAAACACCTATTCCTATACTTGCCAATAGGATATGGCTACACTATTTGATTCCAAACTCAACTTTTTTAACATATTTTGGGCTTTCTTTACTAAACTAGTCCTCTTTCTATCAAAACAGAATGTTTGTTTAAGACTGTGTTGGTTCTGGGTATGCCGGCCTCATTTAATATGTCGTATGTAGTCTAGGTTACCCTGATTTCATAGAACTGCACTCAGTCAACCGGAGAAATTACTGGAATCTCCAACTTTTAGAAATAAAAGTGAATAAACCACTAGCGTGATATTCTTGATTTTAGTTGCACATGTTTAGTTTTTATTATGTCTTTTAGGTGCATAGCCCCAAAACTATGAATTTTGTTTTATTTTAAAATGGCATGACAAATTTTGACATACAAAATGAAATTCTGGATAAAAGGAAGATTGATTAAAGCTTTTGCACAGTTCATAATTTTTTTATAAAATAATATAACATAATTTAGTTCCTACATCATATTTATAAGAGGCTACCGAAAGTAAATACTGGTGTATCATGATACATGCAGTGTGTATGGTTGCAGTACCTGTCGGTGTATCTTGATACATGTGGGGTGTATGGTTGCAGTACCTGTCAGTGTACCATGATACATATGGGGTGTATGGTTGCAGTACCTGTCTGTGTATCACGATACATGCAGGTGTATGATTGCCATACCTGTCAGTGTATCATGGAATATGCAGGGTGTATGCTTGCAGTACATGTCAGTGTATCATGATACATGCTGGGTGTATGCTTGCGGTGCCTGTCAGTGTATCGTGATACATACTGGGCGTATCATACATATCCCCGGAAATCTATTCAGTGTCCCAGTCCTGGATTTCTAATGAAACAAAAAAGTTTTGTGTGGCCTCGGTTAACAAAAGATTGTCAATTCCTCCTTTTACTCACACTCACAACAACAGCAACGGTTATTTCAATTAAGATTTGTGCAGACTGGACAATGGAGGCTTGGCTAAACAACAGCCTTGTGTCTTGCATGTTGCGTTGTCTATAATGTGTGTTAAACGAATTATCCCCCCATTATCGCTCATCAATCTGTTATAAATATTCATTTAAATAATACCCATCAATACATCTCCACTTGATACGAATCCTATTTATTTCATATATGTTTGCTAATTGTCACAATCGGAACACACTGTGAATGAAAAAAAGTATTTAAAAAATAGGTTTCTCAAATAAAAAAATGCCTCCATCACCTAGGGTCTTAAATGCCTTCATCAGTGTATGCTTGCAGTACCTGTCCGTGTATCGTGATACATGCCAAATGACTGGTGACCTGTCGGGTCTGTCAATCGCCTACCAGAGCATGGCGACATCCTTCCACACGTATGGTCACCTACAACATTCTCTTGTAGTCTGCATTCTGTTGTTGAACTTCCTAACCCAGTCAGCCCCAGTCTGGTTCCCTGTCAGTAAGCTGGCATCACTGGCTGGCAGTGCTGTGTTCCTGTCATCTCTCATGCACTTTATCATTCTAGATCCTGAGCTCATGCACAAGATTTAAAATCTCACGCATATTTGATATTTTCTTGTAAATTTACAGTGTGTTTTCCCAAGTAAGTAACATTAATACAAACACAGGAGTGTCAAATTACTCTTCAAAACACTGAAAATCATTTTTGGCATTACCTCATTGACCTTACCCTAATTGCTTCCAGTGGACCTGACCAGGGTCTACCGAGGCTTGTTCACCACATTGGCATGCCCATTTCTAGCCATTACTCATGCATGGTGTTACAATTTAAATTATATCTGCCATTTTAGTGGTCAATAATAAACCATAATTTATAGCAATTTGTATAGGAGCCATTAGACAGGGAGCCAGAGGTATGACAACAGACCCCAGTTTTACTTCCACCAGAATAAATGTGTTCATTCTAGGAATAAGATTTCTGAATTTACTAACAAGAATGTTTTGCATTTATAATAGCTTAATTATTATATTCATTAACAAGCTTTATTTAATTAGAAGGTAAGTTTGAATTGTTGTGTTTGTGATTTCATTAACCAGGTGGTGCCACATAAACAAAATCTGTACAGTTGGTAGTTCTAATGTAACTTCGAATGACATGAAATTTGTTATACATTGGCATTACCAAAGCTGTCAGATATAAATTATCTGTCTTAATCGTGAACATCCAGAATATAGCTCCTGTAGAGGGAAAGTATTTTAACATGGAACTAATTTGAAGTAGTGCAAGATTTCACAATGAGTAGAGTTTGTCTATGTGGTTGTAGTCTTGGCCAGATGCAGGAGAGCATAGAACATCTGAGATTGGCAGTGGCCGTCGCGGAGAAGGTCAATGACGAGACGGAACTGAGCAAGGCCTGCAGCAGTCTCGGCGCCATGCACAACGCCCTCGTGAGTCACTCTATATGTATGTATATGTGGTGTGTGCCTGCTTGACTCTCGTCTCCTCCCTCTATTCTATCTCCCTTCCCCTCTCTCTCCCTTCCCTCTCTTATTCTCCCTCCTTCTTCCTCTCTCTCCTCCCTCTTTTTCTCCCTCCTTACTCTCTCCCTTTGCTCTCTTTCTCTCTCCCTCTGTTTATCTCTTTTCCACCTTCATTCCTTCCATTTCTCTATCCCTTTTTTATCACTCATATCCCTCCCTTTCTCTCTCTCTCTCTCTCCATCCCTCCTTTTTGCTCTCTCCTATTCCCTCCCTTTCTCTCCCCTTCCCTCTCTTTTTTTCTCTCTCTACCTCCCTCCCTTTCTCTCTCCCTCCCCTTCTCTTTCTCTCTTCCCCCACCCTACCTTTCTCTCTCCCCCTCCATCCCTTTCTCTCCGTACACTTCACTCTCTTTCTCTACCTCCCCTCCCCTCCCTCTCCTCCCCTCCCTCCCTTTCTCTCCGTTCCCTCCCTCTCTCCACAGTAAGCCAGTATATCATCCACCAAGACGTGTAGTGAAGAGACTGTGTACGTGTGCAGGGTGATTACCACAAAGCGGTGGAATACTTCACCAAGGCCTACAACTTCTCCCGGACACTCAACCACGAGGAGACCATCACCATGGCGCGCACCTGCTACGGCATCACAACCGGCCACGAGATGTACGAGGTCTACAAGGCACACATCGCCAACAAGTACAACAGATCAGCCACACAGCGACTGTTTGACTGGAAGGACTCAAGAGACGAGGCCCTCCTTAATCCAGAAAAGATATCCAGTTGCTGTAAGATAAGATAAGATAAAATAAGATAAAATTTATTGCCATGTGTAGTCATTGCAGTAATACAATAAAAACAGGAACGTATAACGATGTTGGGTCGTACTATAACGTATACATGACAATACACTCACATGCAGCAAACGGTATGAAAACAAACTAAACATCATGCACAGTAAATGCACTCTTAAGAATAAAATCTTGACGTTGACTATGATGGCACTTAACAATCTCACATCGTGTTTCCTGTTATATCACATAAATAAGTCCAATATAAAGTGAAAGACATAATTATCACTGTCAAGGAAAGATATGATTTAGGATAAAAAATAAATAAATAACTTGGTATAAAGTATATAAAATATATAAATTAGGTATACTCAGTGAAATACAAGTCGGAATGTGGTATTTGTGTGTACTGCAGATGTGAAAAAATTTCACGTCTGTTTTGATAAGTCTGATTTGGTTGCATGGGGTGCATGTGTTCCACCATACATTTGCATGTGCTCACTACAGAAAGTGGAAAGCAGATTTTAAGTTCACATTTCACCCTGTGGTCAGACTAGTACATATGTATATATTTTGATTCAGACGTGAAAGAATGTTTTAGTTGATATACTATAAATGGGGGAATTTGCCGTGGAATACCTAAATGGTTATTTCAGTTCAGTATTTACCAGAGAGGATATTAGCTCATTACCAGTTCCAGATGCTAAATTTCAGGAGGCTAAGGGGGACTATTTAGGGCAGTTAATTGTAACTCAGAAAATAAAGGAAATGAAGGACAATAAATTGCCTGGAGTGGATGGAATTCCTCCAAAACTACTAATGGAACCAGTAGAACAAATTAGTATACCACTTACAAGAGTGCTCAGAGAGGGAGTGGTTCCTTTTTAATGGAAAGAAGCAAACATCATACCATTATTTAAAAATTGTGCCTCTGTATAAAGCAATAGTTAGGCCTCATTTACTGCATACAACCATGAAGACCATATCATAAGAAGGATATAGATATGCTTGAACGAATACAGAGGAGAGCAACTGAAATTATTCCAGAATTGAGAGTTAGTTATGAAGAAAACCTAAAAGAATGTGGTTTAGCAATCCTTGAGACAAGGAGGTTAAGAGGAGATCAGATTGAAGTTTTAAAGATATTGAATGGGTATGAAAATATTGATAGAAATATTTGTTCTCACTCAAGAAAGATAGTAGAACTATAGGACATGAAGTAACATTAGTGAAGGATCAGTGTAGATTGGATATCAGGAAGTACTTGTTCTCACGGAGGACAATAAATGAATGGAACAAATGATCTACAGATTGTGTAACTGCTAGCAGCGTGAACATGTTTAAAAATAAGGTTGACACATATCTCAGGAGGGTGGGTTACGCATAGATGAAAAATGTTGGTCTCTCAGTAAGCCAATGACTTCATCTGGGCCTTTGCCTTGAATGGCAATCTTGTTAAATCTTATTAAATCTACTTGTAATGTCTGCTGCATTTTGCTTATGACACAATTAAATAGAAAAGTTGGACATATTTCTTCTGTAGTTTTCACCTGACTTTGACCACTGCCAACTGAAATCAAGATTAAGGCAGTTGTGGCATAAGGTGTAGTACAAGTGTCGAGCCTGCGCATATATGGCCACTCAAGCCATCTGTGTTATTAGCAAGCTGTTTAACAAAATTGCCATCTAAGGCAAAACAAGGCTGGCAATGGACAATGAAGCCATATCGAGGGTCCAACAATATTTCATCTACGTGTAACCTGCTCTTCAGAGATATTTGTCAGTTTTGTTTTTATGTATTCACAATTTTGTGTTTATGTATTTACAGTCATGTATTCACAACGCTAACATTTACACAATCTGTAGATAATTGTTTCATTCATTTATGAGAATGAGTAGGAAGTTGGCACTAATTTGGTCACATGTTCTGTTGTAGTCATGGCCGAGGCGATCAGCTCGGACCAGGTGCGCAACCAGGTGCAGCGGTTCGTGGTATCCACCACACATGACACGGGTTCCGACAACGACGACGATGATGATCCACCAAAGGTACTGAAAACCTTTGCACACATGATGGTCGCTAGCCAACGCTTCGTACAGGGAGGAGAAAAAAAGCTGCATATTACGGCTGGAATCAGTGAAGATGACGTGGAATTTGCCGCAAATGAGAGCGCTAGCATGACAGTCCAAGGAGATAACACAAATAAAACCAAAGACTCTGCGAAGAACCCAAAAGGCAAATGAGGTGGTTTCACCTGTGTTTCTGTGCCACGTATGGTTGGTGTTTGAAGTTTGTCTTGGTCGTTTATTGACTTGTTTTGTTGTTGTTGTCGTAGAAAGACATACATGCGTTAACACAGTGTTGTTGATTACCTGTTGACACTAATAGCTTTACGAGTTGTTTATAAACATTGCAGAGAGAATTACATCAGTGATTATTGGGGGAAATGATCAAAACATTGAAATGATTCTGAGGTTGATGGAGTTTATTATAATTAACTACCATTGTCTTCTTTGAAGGCGTCACGTAGGGTGGAAACAATTGCAAGCCACCTTCCTTTGCGCTAAGCGGCAGAGGTCATTTTGTCAACTTTCATTGTAGTTAGTGTGCATTTTTAGTTCACTTAATGTGCTATCCTTCTTTATGTGGCATGATGCATGTGAACATTGTAAAGGATGGGATGTTGGAATTCCTTTAGATATGTTGACCTACATTGGATCTTTCCTGTCTTCACTCGGATGTGCCAACAAGTGAATCCCAAGTGTTAAATGCTAGTTAGACACCACACAGTACTATCATCCTCTCGCATCAGTGAACTTGGGCTTTTCTTCAATGATTAATTCATTGTTACATTACGAATTTGAAAAGTTGTTTTGCCAACAGTGGGAGTATATCCTGTGCTCAACCGACCCAACCAGTTCTTTGACCCACTCGGTTCCTTCCGATAGACCGTGGGGATAGTGGCGAGTTTAGTGTAGCAACAATTCTTATCCCAAAGAGGGACCATGATTCCCCCCATCTGCTAAATAGCCACAGTATGGAGGTGTTCTGCTTTCAACACAGTGTCAGTGCATTGTGTAATCATGATATTAACTAGGGTATTTAAAAAATACTGAATTATTTTGTCACAAAACTTGGTAGGGTGTCAGTACTTAATGCAAAAGTTTGATTACATTTTGTGTCAGGCGTCAACCTAAGAGAATGCTGCAAACATCTAGTTGTGTATTACTGTTGAAACATTCATGACATGTGCAACTCCAACATGAAAATATTCAGTTGAGCAGATTTAATTTACTTCACCTTGCCAGCTATGAGGAAGACAGCTTTCTTTACATGTATTTACATGCCTCCTCTTGATTGTTTATGAAGCACAGTTGACCAATCAAAACAAGTGTGACAAATGTTGTTGGCCAGTGGTCAGAAGGAGCCAATCATTTGGCTGGCAGATCCCTGATGATGCGGTACATGGGTGTAGGGGTAAGACCACAGTTGACCTTCCTGTTTATTGTTTCACACGAATGTAGGGCGTATGAAATTGTAAAATGGGAACTTAATAAATTAATATCATGTAACATGAGTGCCTTTGAGCAGGAATATTCACAGGTTTGTTTGTAGAAGCTATTGGCTGTGAAACAGTGCATTTTTTAAAGAGTTTCACTGGCGGAGGGATTTATGGGAATTTTTCTGCTATGGGCCACGTGGGCGCATGAATACATGGCTATTTTTGTCAAAATTGATGGGCATCGCACGTCGGGGCGATTTAAAAGAGCTGGAGGTATGTGATTTTGATAAAATTTTGTCAGAATATCAATGAGATGATGGCAGTTGCTGTGGAAACTTTTCAGAATTTTTGATAGTCACGTTTTCTTATAATCAGACAAAACGTTAACATGGCCACCAATGCAATTCTTAACTGTGGTCTGACTCCTGTAGATCCAGTCTGGCGTAGCTCGAGAAATAAGACATCTTCAAACATTTATCTCTGATGTACTATAATCTGGTAATGCATTGATATATTGTAATATGTTGTTTAAAACTGAAGCTTTGTTGTTTATATTTTCGTATTATTTTATTGTTAGAAACATTGCTGTCTTCGGTCTGTGCAGGTGCATCTTGCCGTGACGTATCCCTGTTCAGTTGTAGAATTTTTAATGTTGTGTTCTCTTTTATCTGGTTAAATGCATGCTGGTCTGACTTGTATATGTTTTAAATAAAGAATGTATCGTAAACCTGATCAATATATGTTAGTATCACTTTAAGAGGTAGCGTCGACACCATACGATGTACATATAGTGCTAGTTAATAGAGTAGTTCATTACGCCAAATGAAACATCGAAGACTGCCCAAATAAGATTTTTATGCTGAACCTGGTCATAAGTAGCAATGCTCCATCGCGTACTAATGATCACACAAAAGGCACTAAGTTGTTTGAAACCAACAGGTTATAGCAACCGTTGCCAAACACCGAGAGACCAGGAAGACGAGAGCCATACATTGTCTATAAAATCCACCTCATCACATCGTGATTATAAGGTTAAGGTCGGACTGACTCATCATGTACGAACTCGCTACAAATTAAGCTCTCCGTGAAAGGAAGGGGCAAGACATAAAACAATGCAAGACACTTCTTTAGAGGTGGTAAATTATTGCAATGCCCCCACACCCCCACCCCTACCCCCATGGAAAGTCGAATCTAATGACAGCGTCGGCCCATTCAGAAGATTAGACACACCGGCCGACTAATATAGGCCCTACATCTAATGTAGGCCATACATATAATATTCGTACGTATGATTAGTATTAATAACCATAAATGGACACACACACATTATGCTAATGCTACTACTCCTGGTCTGGTAATGTTGTTGATAACTTATTTTATTTGCATGTGCAGTGTACACACAGCATGCAGTACGAATGAGTAAGAGACGACCTGTGTTGAAAGCCCACACAGCACCGTAGCATGACGATAATCACGATAATAATTAACTTGAACGAAACGTGTTTACAAACTAATGCGTCCACCCATAGAAACCTCCTACCAGCGCAATTAACTTGTCTTGTACGGTCCATTGTCGTTCATATCGGCCGATCTCGTAACATGGAATCAACAGCCACCGCTGGGCTCGGAGAATGTCTCTTGTATTGTGCGGCCACAGCCGCTAATCGGCTAGTCGGTGATCGCGGCGATGTAAAACACATGAGCGTTGTTCGCTGGCGCTGGTAGTCAAGGCTTCCCGATCGGTCAGCCGCTCTGGTCGTGTTCTCAGTACTAGTCGGTCCCACGAGGCGGACCAGTGCATTGCGACTGGCTAGGACGACGCGAATCACGCAACGCCGACGTCTGCAGGTATTGTTTTAGAATCAGGTATTCAATCAGCTTAGGTAATAACGAAAATAATGTATCGACGTATAACGTATAGACAATCAACAAAATATATTGGTTAATTGTGTATGTTATCGTACGTAGATGTGTGTGTGGTGTATGGTTCCTGGCACGGTTAGAACACCAGTGACGAGTCGCCATTGAATACAACATTAATGTAGTTTTCACCACTAAGGCAGCGATATGTTTGCTTATTTTGACTTTGCTTCAATCTATGGTGTAAATGCGCGCTGTAAACAATGATTTACAAGAGTGCCAGTTGATTCGGCAATCTTCACATGACACGTAGTAGTGGCGTATCTAGGATGTCGCAGGGGGTAAGCCAAATGGGGTAAGATTAGTCGTCGATTAGTTTACCACGCTACCATGTAGCTGAGCAGGCCTACATACGAACAATTCAAAACATAACCCAAAGGTTGGCCAAGGCCAAAAGCCTCTCTAACTACGCAAGTGACAGGTGGCTAAGGATCCCACTGACTTAATCAACGTTTCTGTATAATTGTGCGGCCTGCTCATGGCAGCTTTGTTTTAAACGTGTTCGAACTGTTACTGTATTGACACAGACTTAACTTTTTCCAAACTGTTTAGTTGACGTGTCGTGCTTGTTTCTATAATGTCACAGTACACATTTTGCCGTGACACGCTTATGCATTGGCTTATATTTTACAGAACAGAAAACATCTACGAAAGCCATTTGTGTAGCACCTTATAGGCATATTACAACTGCTTAGTGTCGACTCGTCGCAGCGGGTGCGAACTACAAACGGTCAAAATACACGCCGTTAAACCGTACGACGGTAATGACTTCAGCGACTCGCATCGCCGCCTTGCACCAGTCCACGAGTACCGAAAGCCAACCAGACATTCTCCAGTGATTCTCGTGACGTGTCGATAACGAGGAAAGGAATGTCGGAGCAACCGAAACAGAAGAGCGCCGTGGTGGGCGTGACGCCGGTCTCTGAGCGTCTCTACCAGACGCCAACCAAGAGCCGACTGAGCTTCCATCCCAACGAAGAGACACGCGCCACCAAGGTTGTCTCCAACGAAGAGATGGAACAGATCATCTCGCGTCTCCAGGTGAGTATGTCACTAAGGCTTGGCGAATGGTCGGTGCGTCAGCGACATCATGTGCAGACGCAGGCCCGTCTATGAGGCGCCGTAGCGGCCAAAAGGGTCGAGTCCTGCGCGAACCGTCGAGTCCTGCGCGAACCGTCGAGTTCTGTCTGCGAGAACCGTCGAGTCCTGCGCAAACTGTCGAGTCCTGCGCGAACTGTCGAGTCCTGCGCGAACCGTCGAGTCCTGCGCGAACCGTCGAGTTCTGTCTGCGAGAACCGTCGAGTCCTGCGCGAACCGTCGAGTCCTGCGCGAACCGTCGAGACCTGCGCGAACCGTCGAGTCCTGCGCGAACCGTCGAGTCCTGCGCGAACCGTCGAGTCCTGCGCGAACCGTCGAGTCCTGCGCGAACGAGATACTCTGCGCGAACCGTCGAGTCCTGCGCGAACTTTCGAGTCCTGCGCGAACGAGATACTCTGGTTACCACTGAAAATAGCGTTGCCGTTGTCGGATGTGCAGCGAAGTAATGCCGCAAAAAGCATAATATAATATAATATAATATAATATAATATAATATAATATAATATAATATAATATAATATAATATAATATAATATAATATAATATAATATAATATATTACCCAGAGTGCAGTGAATGGAAAAAATCCCATAAATGTGCTAAAAAAATAAATCGATAGTTAAAACGACAATGCCACGAGACGGTCTGCAGAACACAATGAATTCAGTGCAACGTTTCGTGTGAGCTATCGTGGCTTAGCGGTAGAGCCAGTGGCGGATTAAGACATTCGTGGGCCCTAGGCATCCGACACTTTCGTGGGCCCCAAGTAAACCCACGACAATATTTTCAAGTTAGCATTTCATTATTTATATCATCAATAAAGATAATACACGAACAGTTCTTTTAAAAGTCAACAATTGCAAATTACCGATCGCAGATATTATGGTGTACGGTAGGCTGGTAGCGATTGTTGAAGTCGACTAACACCATCTCACACCTAAGGCTTAGCGATGCGTAGTCTACAGTTTTACCTTGCGTATTTCCTTGATGGCAAACAAGCTAATAATGTCATCAACCAAGAGTGAACGCATCATTTCCGACTCTATGGCTAAAAGTGACAGTGCCGACAAGCACGATTGACCCATCGTGGAACGCTGGTTGTCTTTGATGTTTCAGTACAAAGAAAGATCGCTCGCCTTCGCAGCTTGAGCCGAAAATTTACAGATATATCCGTAGCGCAATGTGAAAGTTAGGGAAACTGGTAATCAGCTTATTTTCATGAAGAAAGGTTATCATCTCGGTACCTGTCTCGAAGTCTCCATATTTTGTGAAGAGACGGAATTCCTTCTCAAAATCAGGCTTAATATCAGTATCGTAATACCGAGTGAGCTCTTTGCACTTCGAGGGGATATCGCTGTCGGCGAGAGATCGAATCTCCCCGAAACGTTCATAGACATTCGTGTAGGCGGCCTTCTGTTTCTTGATTTCGGAGAGTAATCTGTCAATGATGACTAGGTAGGTGTTCACTCGGAAGTTCTCTCGACAGTCGCTCACTTTTACCTCTTCTGGTGTTTCGTTGGAACAACTTTCTCTTCTTTGCTCGCTTGTTTTCATCGTCCTAATCAAGTCCTGGTGCAACTGACTTTGCTTCATTCTCGAATCGATCGAACCTTTCTGAGTCACGCAAAGAATGGATGTGTTCCAGCAAGACACGGTAATGCATAACCACTGAACCGATCTCAATTCCTGTAGCTTCCAATGCTTTGTTAACTCGGTCCAGGATGTTGTTCCACACAATTCACATCAGGACGGTATTCAGAGAGCTTGCTCACCAAAGACATTGGTTCGAACACGACAAGTGGAGGTTGGGTAGAATTTCTAGCTATCGCGTCAAAAGAGTTTTGTAGTACTTTGTAGTTTGATGCCAGCGCCTTCGCGGCATCTGCTCGAGCAGACCATCGTGTTTCTGATAGGCTCTTTACCACTGGAGACTGTTTCGGTAGGTTCTCTAATAGTTCCGACCACCTCTGTGGCGAGGCTGTCAAGAATGTGTAAAGTCGCTGAACGATGGCGAAAAACCTGACCCCATCAGTGCTGGATTCGGCCGCTGCGGTCCCAACTAAATGTAGGCTATGCCCTGCGAATGATACCCATTCAACAAGAGGGTTCACCTGGTGCTCCAGAATAAGTTCCATACATATTTCTCGCATTGTCATACATTTGTCCACGGGAATCCTCAAGCTTTATTCTGCATTCGTCTAGGAAAGACTTGAGTGTTTCGAACAAGTATTTCCCCTCGTGTTTCTCAATGTCTATGAAGGCCAGGAAGTGTTCCACGGGTTGTCCGTCAATCCGAACGTATCGCATGACGATGCTGAGTTGATCGATATGTGCTATATCAGGTGTGGAATCTATGCTGATAGAGTAGTACTTCGCCTTCTTTATTTCAGCAATTATTTTCGCTTTCACCCTGTCCGATAACAGCTTGAAGAATTCTTCACATATTGTTGAAGAGAGATATGATACTTGACCTCTTCCTTTATTTCCATATCGGCGAATATGTTCGGCCAGAAAAGGGACGAACAGTGAGAGAAACTCTAACAAGCCTAAGTAGTTACCATTGTACTTCTGCCCAAACAATTCGGTGTGGCCTCGGAACGGGTGTCCTCTCTCTGCAAAGAAGGTAACAACGGCAACGATACGCTTGAGAAGTTTGATCCAGTATTGCTGCTCATTCTCCAACTGCTTTGCGATCGCAGAATCAACATGGTGCGCTTTGGCATTTTCAACCCCTTCTTTACAGCTACTATGTGACTATCGCTACGCTCATGTGTCGTGATTATGTGCGCATTTTACCCAGTCATTGAAACCATTAAGAGAAAAGCTATCACTTCCGCTCCTGAATAGCTTACATACATAACAACAATGCACATTTCCAGTTGATGGAGAATACACCAACCAGTCCATCGTTACACTCTCCTCGTTAGCAAGCCATCGAACAAAGAATTTCCGTTGTACATAAATATATATGTATATATATATATATATATATATATATATATATATATATATATATATATATATATATATATATATATACATATATATTTATTCTAATATATATATATATATATATATATATATATACATATATATTTATTCTAACTTTTTTACATGTGATAATTATATGAAATGAAACGAAAGCGAATATTGGACTAAATAAAATAATAATAATTGATAAAATAATAATAACATTAAACGAAAAAAACGTAAATCATACATACCGCTGATTGAACCCAGGTCCCTCCAAACATAAATCGAACGCTCCACCCAGTGGCGGATCAACGAAAAGGCGCTATATATATATATATATATATATATATATATATATATATATAATATTAAAGTTAGAATATATATATATATATATATATATATATATATATATATACATATATACATACATATATGTATATATATATATATATATATATATATATATATATATATATATATATATATATATATATATATATATATATATATATATATATATATATATATATATATATATATATATATATATATATGTTCAATCCGTATGTCTGATTTACGTTTTTTCTCGTTTACTGTTATTATTATTATTATTTTATCAATTATTATTATTTTATTTACTCCAATATTCGCTTTCGTTTAATTTCATATAATTATCACATGTTGTGCATTAAAAGTACATGTAAAAGAAATAAATATATATATATATAAATATACATATAAATAATATGTCGTGCAGAATAAATATATATTAAAATATATATATGTATATATATATATATATATATATATATATATATATATATATATATATATATATATATATTTATTCTAACTTGTTTTACATGTACTTACATGTACTTTTAATGCACAACATGTGATAATTATATGAAATTAAACGAAAGCGAATGTAAATAAAATAATAATAATTGATAAAATAATAAAAATAACATTAAACGAGGACAAACGTAAATCACACACATACCGCGCATTGAACCCAGGACCCTCCAAACATAAATCGAACGCTCTACCGCTAAGCCACGACAGCTCACACAAAATATTGTACTGAATTCGTTGTGTTCAGCAGACCGTCTCGTGGCACTGTCGTTTGAACTATCAATTGAGTTTTTTTTAGCACATTTATGGGATTTTTTCCATTCACTCTACTCTGAGTAATTTATTATATTATTTTATATTATGCTTTTTGCGGCATTACTCCGCTGCACATCCTACAACGGCAACGCTATTTTCAGTGGTAACCAGAGTATCTCGTTCGCGCAGGACTCGAAAGTTCGCGCAGGACTCGACGGTTCGCGCAGAGTATCTCGTTCGCGCAGGACTCGACGGTTCGCGCAGGACTCGACGGTTCGCGCAGGTCTCGACGGTTCGCGCAGGACTCGACGGTTCTCGCAGACAGAACTCGACGGTTCACGCAGGACTCGACGGTTCGCGCAGGACTCGACAGTTCGCGCAGGACTCGACAGTTCGCGCAGGACTCGACGGTTCTCGCAGACAGAACTCGACGGTTCGCGCAGGACTCGACCCTTTTGGCCGCTACGGCGCCTCATACCCGTCAGCGGAGTTTCGAAAACGGGGTTCGGGAGTAAACAATCAGCCGGTGGGTTCTCTGATGATTTCATAAAAAATAAATTCGCTTAAAAAGGGTGAACCGCCAACTGCCAACACAAGGACCCTAGCTATTGTCATCCGTCTATTGTGAACGTGCAAGTCAAATAGTTTCCCAAGCCACACGGAAGTTGGTAATCTATGTCACTTGACGAATACACGCGTTGTGAGCGCCGTGTTACAGCAGGTCACGGCGAACACAATGTGTCTTCATCTGCCGTGTTCATGATACTGGTGTGGATGCAAGTGTTCATGATACTGGTGTGGATGCAAGTGTTCATGATACTGGTGTGGAGACGAGTGTTCATGATGCTGGTTTGGAGACGAGTGTTCACGATACTGGTGTGGAGACGAGTGTTCGTGATAGTGGTATGGATGCAAGTGTTCATGATACTGGTGTGGAGACGAGTGTTCATGATGCTGGTTTGGAGACGAGTGTTCACGATACTGGTGTGGAGACGAGTGTTCGTGATAGTGGTATGGATGCAAGTGTTCATGATACTGGTGTGGAGACGAGTGTTCGTGATACTGGTGTGGATGCGCGTGTTCATGATACTGGTGTGGAGACGAGAGTTCACGATACTGGTGTGGATGCGAGTGTTCATGATACTGGTGTGGAGACGAGTGTTCATGATACTGGTGTGGATGCGAGTCGCACCCATTGGCTACTGTCCGAGAAACTTCTGTTTAAATGTCCAAATTTCCTTAAATTAACCTATTATTATTAAGCAGGCCTAATTGCAGTATATGTCGATGGATTTACCATCTGCTGGCAAACATCCCAGCTAATGCAACGGCAACACCCTGTAATGCAGTAATTCACCAACCGTCCAAGTGGTTTATGATATCGACACTTCCACATGGCCGATTGCGTATTCTTGGTCGACACCGACTTAATTTTCGCAACATATGGGAGATAATAAGGTATACAGACAACGAGGCAATTATCCGACAATTACCTGGTCTCAACCAAACTAAATACACACATTCGACAGAGCTGCCAAACCCCAGAGTTTGCAGTGTGTGAGATTACTGATGCGGAGCTTGGGGCGAAGCCCTGCCCAGCATCGAAGGCGCTGAGTGGATGGCACAAGAGCGGGTTTGCCCCCTCTCGTTGATGGGGTACGGAAATTTGTTATAATGTAGAATCAAAATGCAGATATTTCCCGCATTTCAGGGTTGAAAAAAAAATTATGTTTTTCAGTAGCCATATTTGTTAGTTTAAAGATAATATTTCATTTACTAATGCACAAAATGTGGAAATGTATATACAAGATTAAATGTACATACTTTGTATTAGTCTTTCTAACTTCCGAACAGTACATTTAAAGCAGCTGGGTGTTGTTCCGATAACAAGTTTACCGCAGACAAATAATTAGAAGTAATATCACATTCAAGAAACAAAGTATTATAATGTCAAATATTACACATGCGTTGTTTCTATTCACATATTATGGAAACTGCTGTAGTCATGTTCACTCTTGGTGTTGTGTGTTGAACTCACTGGTGGGTTTCTTTGCCTTGGCCAATACTTCTTTGGACGGTTCCCACTTGTAACAACGTTTGGCAGATTCGGAGTTGGCCATCTTGATTGTGAGGAGAGACGTCAGAGTTCCATCCAGCGGGAGACTGCCTATCCGTCCGTCCGTCTAATTGACAAAGACGGAAGCGATACGGAAATTGACAGATACCTTACGGACGCGCTGATTGGCTGTGTCTAACTGTCTATACAGAATGACCAATTGGCATGCGGGTTCTATATATTGCTAGGCTTGCTCTCCTGCCCGACCCCACTGCTGGTAGCAAAGCTTTCGGAAAGCTTCAAGGATCGAAAACAGATGTTTTACAGTGTGCAATAAAACCATGCATCTCAAATGGCGCTGAATCTCAAATGGCGCTAATGCCTGAGACAGTAAGCGGGCCTTGGCGTGAGAGCGTGACATTAGATAGGAATGCGTGAGGCTCACGCCGAATGCGTGAGAGTTGGCAAGTATGATTCGAGTTATATTGGTTTAGAAGTGTTCCATATAGACCGCTATCATTTGAATTAGGCGATTCTTTTTATACCGTAGATGTCAAAGGCATGTTTATGATGTGGTCATATAGTCAATGCAGTTCTTATAAGACGTTTCGATGATACATCTTTATTTATCCTTACACAGATATTGACTGTACTTTTTCCGACTAACTTCCAATATACTTGCTTGCTTGCTGCATGCTGCTTGCTGTTTGCTGTTTGCTGTTTGCTGCTTGCTGCTTGCTTAGGCCCGTTTGCTCGCTGGGAACATGGGCCGTCGACAAAAGCTCTCCAACGTGTCCTGTTCTGTGCCTTCGCTGTTATTTCATTGCAGGTGTAGCCCATCTTCTTCAGTTCCGTTTCCAAGTCCCGCCAGGTCTTTCTTCTTTCCTTGGGGGTTCCATGTTAGTGCTTGTCTGGTGATACTGGGTGGAGGGTTCCATGTTAGTGCTTGTCTGGTGATACTGGGTGGAGGGTTCCATGTTAGTGCTTGTCTGGTGATACTGGGTGGAGGGTTCCATTTTCGTGCTTGTCTGGTGATAATGGGTGGAGGGTTACATGTTAGTGCTTGTCTGGTGATACTGGGTGGAGGGTTCCATTTTAGTGCTTGTCTGGTGATACTGGGTGGAGGGTTCCATGTTAGTGCTTGTCTGGTGATACTGGGTGGAGGGTTCCATGTTAGTGCTTGTCTGGTGATACTGGGTGGAGGGTTCAATGTTAGTGCTTGTCTGGTGATACTGGGTGGAGGGTTCCATGTTAGTGCTTGTCTGGTGATACTGGGTGGAGGGTTCCATGTTAGTGCTTGTCTGGTGATACTGGGTGGAGGGTTCCATGTTAGTGCTTGTCTGGTGATACTGGGTGGAGGGTTCCATTTTCGTGCTTGTCTGGTGATAATGGGTGGAGGGTTACGTGTTAGTGCTTGTCTGGTGATACTGGGTGGAGGGTTCCATTTTAGTGCTTGTCTGGTGATACTGGGTGGAGGGTTCCATGTTAGTGCTTGTCTGGTGATACTGGGTGGAGGGTTCCATGTTAGTGCTTGTCTGGTGATACTGGGTGGAGGGTTCAATGTTAGTGCTTGTCTGGTGATACTGGGTGGAGGGTTCCATGTTAGTGCTTGTCTGGTGATACTGGGTGGAGGGTTCCATGTTAGTGCTTGTCTGGTGATACTGGGTGGAGGGTTCCATGTTAGTGCTTGTCTGGTGATACTGGGTGGAGGGTTCCATGTTAGCGCTTGTCTGGTGATACTGGGTGGAGGGTTCCATGTTAGTGCTTGTCTGGTGATACTGGGTGGAGGGTTCCATTTTAGTGCTTGTCTGGTGATACTGGGTGGAAGGTTCCATGTTAGTGCTTGTCTGGTGATACTGGGTGGAGGGTTCCATGTTAGTGCTTGTCTGGTGATACTGGGTGGAGGGTTCCATGTTAGTGCTTGTCTGGTGATAATGGGTGGAGGGTTCTATGTTAGTGCTTGTCTGGTGATACTGGGTGGAGGGTTCCATGTTAGTGCTTGTATGGTGATACTGGGTGGAAGGTTCCATGTTAGTGCTTGTCTGGTGATACTGGGTGGAAGGTTCCATGTTAGTGTTTGTCTGGTGATACCGGGTGGAGGGTTCCATGTTAGTGCTTGTCTGGTGATACTGGGTGGACGGTTCCATGTTAGTGCTTGTCTGATCATACTGGGTGGAGTGTTCCATGTTAGTGCTTGTCTGGTGATACTGGGTGGAGGGTTCCATGTTAGTGCTTGTCTGGTGATACTGGGTGGAGGGTTCCATGTTAGTGCTTGTCTGGTGATACTGGGTGGAGGGTTCCATGTTAGTGCTTGTCTGGTGATACTGGGTGGACGGTTCCATGTTAGTGCTTGTCTGGTGATACTGGGTGGAGGGTTCCATGTTAGTGCTTGTCTGGTGATACTGGGTGGACGGTTCCATGTTAGTGCTTGTCTGGTGATACTGGGTGGAGGGTTCCATGTAAGTGCTTGTCTGGTGATACTGGGTGGACGGTTCCATGTTAGTGCTTGTCTGGTGGTACTGGGTGGAGGGTTCCATGTTAGTGCTTGTCTGGTGATACTGGGTGGACGGTTCCATGTTAGTGCTTGTCTGGTGATACTGGGTGGAGGGTTCCATGTTAGTGCTTGTCTGGTGATACTGGGTGGAGGGTTCCATGTTAGTGCTTGTCTGGTGATACTGGGTGGAGGGTTCAATGTTAGTGCTTGTCTGGTGATACTGGGTGGAGGGTTCTATGTTAGTGCTTGTCTGATGATACTGGGTGGAGGGTTCCATGTTAGTGCTTGTCTGGTGATACTGGGTGGACGGTTCCATGTTAGTGCTTGTCTGGTGATACTGGGTGGAGGGTTCCATGTTAGTGCTTGTCTGATGATACTGGGTGGGGGGAGGTTTCGTAGTTTGTGGCGAAATAGTGTACAGCTCAAAACACTTACATAATATGTTGGTATCGTGTCGACAGACGGAGACGAAGGCGAGCGGAGGCGGCGTGCCATGCAAGGCCGACCCGGCGGCCGCCAAAGACACGATCTCGGCGGCGTCGGGCGACGTCAAAGCCATCTCGCATCGCCTCAATACGGCGCACACCAAGAGCAGCTCTGGCGGAGTCCCGTGCCGCACTCCTGAGCCCACGACGCTGCCAGGCTACGGCCTCAAGATGTTCCCCGCCATTGACGGCCTTGACACCAGGTTCATAGGTCATAAGGTGAACAAGAAGAAGGTGACGGAAGTGACAGAGCGCCTCAGCTCGGCGACGACGCGCGCTAGTCGGGCTCGACTGGAGAACCACCGCATCCTGCTGTACCCGGAACGCACTCTGCTGTTCAACGACACGGAGCGCATTGTGCAGTTCCAGGAGAGCGGCGTCGTCGTGAAGCAGAAGGACATGAGCGCGCGGGAGAAATGGTACAACTGAGGACGACGTCGAACGGACGTTTACGTTGACTGTGTTGCGCGGTAGAGACGAATGCAAGGACGGGTAACTTCATGGACGCTGTAGTAGCGGCGTGTGCTCGCGGACAACTGTGTACTGCGACATCAAACTAACGTTTTCCGAGGTGCCTAGTGCCTTACGTCGGGAAGGAGATCTCCGTCTTTTTGTAAATTTTATCACATATCCTGTTTTTGCTTCTTTTCCAAATAATCTGCTCATTTTTTAACCAGTTCCTACAATTCTGTTAGCAACAAATAATATGAAGTTTTTAAAGCTTTTTTGTTTTGATTGCGCTGTAAAGGTTTATTTACGATGGTTACATTTCTTATTCAAAAGTTGCTACATAATGCATAAAATGGCATTATTTAGACCTTCATTTTGCACCATTTTCCGTATATTGTGGTAGGACGGGTAGTCGGATATCTCTCTCACACACACCCGCGTGAGCTGCAATCTTTAATTCATTTCATCTCCAGCGGGAGAATCGTCCTCACAATTATTTAGCTTTGCACCTATGTTGATTAAACCAGTCGCAGTAGGGGTGAATGCAAGGACGGGTAACTGGACGCCGTAGCAGCGGCGCGTGCTCGTGAACAATGTAGAAACTTTTGAGTTATGTACGACCAGAGCTTAGTGCTGGCAATTGAAACATTTATGTTGAGCACAAACCATTGTATGTATACAACTGCGAGCGTGCGAGCGCGTGTGTGTGTAAGCGTAAGTAAGTACATGCTTTTATATGCAATCCTACGCATAGAGCTCAAGAATTTGTAGCACTCGTAATTTTGTGACCGGGAAATAATTCGTTAACATATTATATTCTTATATCTGATAAACGAGGAATTAGACAATAGCTTGAATTATCTTGAATTATATATATATATATATATATATATATATATATATATATATATATTTAATTATATTATTATTTGTATCCGAGAATCAGTCTCAGTAGTGGCCATAGCTAGGTTAATGCACAAAGACAAAACACAATGCGCTCCTACTTACGTAGAGTTTTGTACTGCGCAATGTATCGTCATATGCAATAATTATTAACTAATAAACCAAACTCTTATAAGAACAATACTAGATCGATTGAATAGCTGGATGAATTTCATTCATCTGAGTGACATGTTTGATAGCAGCAGATACTGCCACATAAAGCTACACCCTCACGTTGCAGGTAGACAAGAAAGCCGCTGCTTTATTGAGAGTCAACAGTGTATGATAAATCATACACTTGTGTGCTGCTTGCCCGAGTCTTCCATGGCAGAGAAGGGTCGACCGGGGCTGGGAACACTGAACTATGTAGGGGAGACCGGGGCTAGTTGTATACCGGGGCAAGTTGTTTCAGAGTCGTGTTACGAAAACATAGATACCACCGAGAGCAGTTGATTGGAAGTCCACCAGCATACACTCTGTCCAAAAATCTGGAGTTAAGAAGACGAAATTAAAGAGGTGTTGACAGAAATGATTTTTTAACCACCTTAATCACCTTTACCATCTCACGCAGCCACTTTTTGTGTTTCGTGAATTACATTTGAAACATGTCAAGTATATAGTATAAGGAAGGGGTTATGCCAAGTAGAAGTTAAACTGAAATTCAGGATTTGTTATCGTCCACGTGCGTTTAACTGCAACAAAATATGTTTGGGGCAAGTTGTTACAACGGTAACAACGCTTGGGCGGCTCGTACCGATGACTCAGTCAGCGAGTTGTGTGCACGTGACAATGACCGTACTGGTTTATAACCAATACTGCAAGTGCTAGCAGCGGCGTCAAAAAAATTACAAATATCTCGGAAGGGCGGGTTACGCATAGATGGAAAATTGTTGGACTCTCGAAAAGCCAATGGCGTCTATATCCACTTGCCCTATGGGTGTTTTTGCCTTGGATGGCAATCTTGTTAAATTTTTATTGCACAGCCCTATTTGAGGTGAATTAATAAAAATTGCACGATACATTGAAATGCGGATGTTCTTGCGCATGTGCGTGAGTGCGTACGTATGTGTATCAATCAATCAAGTAAAAGTCGCATTACAGATACATTGCCATTCATTATTTTATATTCCATTCACAATTGATTGTTATGCAAGAATCCGGGGAAGTTTAAAATGTTAATCTTAATATATGAACGCCTACATTGTTATGCACACTGTTTATAAGATGTATAAGTATGTGTAATCCAGTTAACGTAATAGCAGTAACATGTACGATGACAATTGCTTTGCGATCGACACGTTATTTGCTGTAACAACGTGTCCCGTATGAATTTATGAATTTGTAATGAATTTAATGTGTACATTGACAGAAATAATATCTATTATGAATTTCACAAAAAGGTTACTTTAACTGAAAATTATAACAACTATCCCCAGTCTCCCCTACCGGATTGGCGACATAACGTCGCAAGAGTTTGACTCTTTAATATCACATAAACTATGATTATCATTATGCAATGTGCACCGTGTGCTGCATACAGTTGTGGTAACTGTAATGGTCCAGATTAAGATTGCGTGTCGTGATAACTTTAGGCCTATCAAAGAGTGGCTAATATAATTGGAGACATTATCAAAAGAGAAACAAACCTTCAAACTGGTTATTGTGTCTGGTAGTTGGACACCTGATCGTTTGACTTTTTAGGAGTGTTCGCCGGTAATTTACACAAGACAAGACCTTTCATTTTGCCACGGGCCGAAACAATCGCGTATCAATACCAACGCGTGCACGCTGGCGTACGGAATTAGTTAAACGTTGTATTAAGATGGCGGCTTCATGCGAAGTACATTCGTCCGCAATCCAGTACACATAGATTAGTGGCCAGGATCACACACGGCAACTATGTTCCCTAACTGTGCGCACACACCTAAAAAAGGTTTTATTTTATGACGTCTTCCTTTGCGACATTGTCTGACGTCATTTACATTTCCACTTTATGATAGTCACAACAGGAACCGGAAAATAAAACGCGTGGCGTAAAGCAT
Source organism: Lamellibrachia satsuma (assembly GCA_033239005.1). NCBI lineage: Eukaryota > Metazoa > Annelida > Polychaeta > Sabellida > Siboglinidae > Lamellibrachia > Lamellibrachia satsuma. Next base: position 32,984,360 of record BSQZ01000001.1, on the reverse strand, counting down.
TTCGGGATACATAGCAACATCATGGTGGACTCGGATGAGGGCATAGTAGTGCCATTCTAATCCTCCGCCAATCTCACAGATCAAGCGACATATTACTTATTTTAAGAGAGTGCAGGAAACATACCACTTACACATTTGGATACCTTCCATTCCAGGTTTCTCGACACAGTTATACAAGTTCTTCGGCGTCAATAACGATGGGCATTTTATGAGATGTTGACCGGTCGGACAGAGTCTCTGCATCGACCGCGCTACGGGACCAGTTGAAGGAGACGTCTCGACTTCACCGATGGATGACGCGGACATTCCGTGATCTGTGTCTTGTCTTGTATAGTATACTGGCCAACACTTCTTAGGAGTCAAAAGGTCAGGCTTCTGTTCCCATGGAGTGCTTGCTGCTTAGTCGTGTCTGCTTGGAATTGGGTGGGTTAGCGCTTGTTTAAATTGTTGTCGTTCTGTGATACTGATTATTGCGTATGGTAGTGAGTTTCAATCTTTCATTGTTTTGGGAATGTACAACACTTCTTTCTGGTGTGATCTAGGGATACACGGCCGTTGATGGCTTTGTGGAATATGGTGAGACGTATCTTTGTTCTTCTGTTGGTTAATTGTTCCCAGTGTAAATTCTTTATCGTTTCTGACACACCGTTTCTCTGGATGTGTAATCATTGTAACAAGGGCGTGCTGCCCTTCTTTGCACTTTCTCTATTTTGTTAATGAGGACTTGGGCGTGTAGAAATCACATACGGATGAAGAGTATTCCAAGAGCGGACAAACAAGGGTTGTGTAGGCAGTTGTTTTGTGTTTGATGGCGTGAGTACAGGTTGCGTCTATTGAATGCAAGAGTATTGCTTGCTGAGGCTATAATCTGATGGATCTGCTTAATCCAGGTGAGGTTTTCTCATGATGACCGTCGGCCTTCTTCGGAAAATCTAATTAGTCACTGATCAAATATATGTTTTTAGACATAATATTATGTTGACAATGTTCGTTTGTAGATGCATTTCTCGTTTCTACTTCCTGCTCTCTGAGGCATCTTTCAACGACAACACAACTCATCGGTCTACAAGGGAGACATCTATTTGTGATATATGATTGCTGCTGTGGCGTATTTGGGGGGGGGCATTGGGTCATGCCCTTTGGCCTTTGTGTTTGCATGGTATCACGGTAAGCTAATGAGTAACTAAGTAAGTAACTAAGTAACTAAGCTTGCCTCCCTCTTTGCGAGATCCTAAATACGCCAATGGATTGCTGCCTTTGCACAAACTAAATTTAGGACAACTTACAGAACATATTGCTGCAACATCGCAGCATGAGAGAGAGATGACCAAATGTCGCAGCATGAGAGATATGACCAAATATCACAGTATGAGATATATGACAAATATCGCAGCATGAGAGATATGACCAAATATCGCAGCATGAGATATATGACCAAATATCGCAGTATGAGAGATATGACCAAATATCACAGTATGAGATATATGACCAAATATCGCAGCATGAGAGATATGACCAAATACCGCAGCATGAGAGAGATGACCAAATATCGCAGCATGAAAGATATGACCAAATATCGCAATATGAGAGATGACCAAATATTGCAGCATGAGAGATATGACCAAATATCACGACATGAGAGATATGACCAAATATCGCAATATGAGAGATGACCAAATATTGCAGCATGAGGTATATGACCAAATATCACGGCATGAGAGATATGACCAAATATCGCAGCATGAGAGATATGACCAAATATCGCAGCATGAGAGATATGACCACATATCGCAGCATGAGAGATATGACCAAATATCGCAATATGAGAGATGACCAAATATTGCAGCATGAGGTATATGACCAAATATCACGGCATGAGAGATATGACCAAATATCGCAGCATGAGAGATATGACCAAATATCGCAGCATGAGAGATATGACCACATATCGCAGCATGAGAGATATGACCAAATATCGCAATATGAGAGATGACCAAATATTGCAGCATGAGGTATATGACCAAATATCACGGCATGAGAGATATGACCAAATATCGCAGCATGAGAGAGATGACCAAATATCGCAGCATGAGAGATATGACCAAATATCGCAGAATGAGAGATATGACCAAATATCGCAATATGAGAGATGACCAAATATTGCAGCATGATGTATATGACCAAATATCACGACATGAGAGATATGACCAAATATCGCAATATGAGAGATGACCAAATATTGCAGCATGAGGTATATGACCAAATATCGCGGCATGAGAGATATGACCAAATATCGCAATATGAGAGATGACCAAATATTGCAGCATGAGAGATATGACCAAATATCGCAGCATGAGAGATATGACTAAATATTGCAGCATGGGAGATATGACCAAATATCGCAGCATGAGATATATGACCAAATATCGCAGCATGAGATATATGACCAAATATCGCAGTATGAGAGATATGACCAAATACCGCAGCATGAGAGAGATGACCAAATATCGCAGCATGAGAGATATGACCAAATATCGCAGCATGAGAGATATGACCACATATCGCAGCATGAGAGATATGACCAAATATTGCAGCATGAGGTATATGACCAAATATCACGGCATGAGAGATATGACCAAATATCGCAATATGAGAGATGACCAAATATTGCAGCATGAGGTATATGACCAAATACCGCAGCATGAGAGATAAGACCAAATATCGCACCATGAAAGATATGACCAAATATCGCGGCATGAGAGATATGACCAAATATAGCAGTATGAGATATATAACCAAATATAGCAGTATGAGAGATGTAACTTGGAATTATAAATGGATATCTTAGAAGCGTGAGGTCGTGTACAGTAGAGTGATGTAGACACATACAGCGTAGAGCCCAACGTGCATTGTTGTGACTATATTAACAGACTGTTTAGTCATGCATGACATATTTTTCATTTCCGGATGAAGAATAATCCTGCCAAGTTGAAAACTGTGTTCTTAAGGAAACATTATTATTGACACATGCGACACTGCTCCTGGATGATTCAGTGAGCCATGTGTCCATTCCAACTTTTTACCGTAATTCGTCCAGTGATTTGTTTATGTCGGTTCGTCGTTGACCAGTCTGCCTAGCATATCTGCTACCTGGTTATTCGAACCTGCAGTGCACTGAATGTTAAAGCCATGATGGAGGCGACCAGAACATCGATAGATTCGTAATGGCCTGTGCCTAGAGCCGGACGTCGCTAACAGAGTGGCGAGGTCCTGGCGATCAGTCCTTAATATGAACTTTCTACCGAAGAGAAACACATGCAAATGTTCGCTTGCAAAGATACACGACAATGCTTCACGTTCGCCTGTCGAGTAGTTCCTTTCAGTTGCCTGAATTGTGGCATTGTTGACTGCTTTCAGGTCAACACACAGTCGTATTTCACCTGATTTCCGACGTGCGTGGGTGATGAGTCTTGTAAACGTTGCAACTCACGGGACACTTCCTCACGTACAAAGAATGCAAGGCGACGCAACCCTTGTGACACAGGTGTAACTTCCGGGTTAACTCGAGGACGGTGAACAAACTTGGCAATTTTCCCAAAACCTGTGAACACTGAGGGAAATGCTGAAACAATATCAACAGTTTTGAAACAGGGAAATCGTGGTAAAATACCATGGTGTTTTAAAACAGATTGTGGCGTTATTATAACAGGAGACTTCAATTAGTTAAATGATAATTTTCTGAGAACACACTTTCGATTTGTTCAGGTAGTGAATGTTCCAACACGTGAACAAGCGATAATGGATAAAATATGGACGAACATGGAGGAGGTATATACCCCGCCTGGTACTATTTCTGAACCTGGGAAATCAGACCATAATATGGTATTGCTGAAACCAAGTTTTAATCGGTTACTTGATACCGAGTGTGTGACACGTTTAACTGTAAGATGTATGGGTCCCAACGAGAAAGCCACATTTGCTATGGCTTTGTCAGCTGTTAGATAGGAACCATTATTTAGGTTACAGTCATGTGTATATAAGTATTTACATTATCAAACTGTTATTAATAAGCTCATGGAAGCGTGTTTCCTACTAAAGTCTAACACGTCACACGGCTGATAAGCCATTTGTAACGGATTGGTTTAGAACATTAGTTTGTAAAAGACAATTAGCTCACATGAGCGGTGATGTGAATCAAGCCAGGATATTGCGCAATGAAGTTAACCGCGCCGCTTCGAGACCCAAGTACGACTTTTATCAAGCGCAAATTGCAGCAATAAATAAGTCAAGATCCCACGATTGGTGGAAACATATGAAAAAATGAATGGGACTAGACTGGAATGTCAACTCTGGCATGCAAGGACTAGCGAACAAAACAGCTTATGGTGATTGTGGATTATTAACCAGTAGAATGAATGAGTTTTTTGTGTATGTCAGTGAAAATTTACCCCGTTTAAATAAGGATAATCAAATAGTCACAGTAAACGAGGACTACCAGATCAGTGTGTCATGAGTGTGATGACAACGTTTAGAGCGCGACAGAAGTTCAGGCGAATAAGGCCACAGGGCCTGATAACATTCGTGCTTGGGTATTAAGGAATCGTGCAGATATGTTCGCTCCTCCAGTAGCTGTTATTTTCAACAATTCACTGCGCCAACGCGCACTTCCTGAGGAATGGAAGATGGCGAACGTAATAACGTTGCCGAAAATAAACCCACTCATGTTGATTGAGAAAAACATTAGACCAATATCGCTAACGCCAATAGTTGCAAAGGTGCTTGGGTAAATAATCATGAAATGGGTGGATGATATAATTGACCGAGAATTATACTCTAAGCAATTTGGTGGAATTGGCGGAACAACTGACGTTCTCGTAGAAAATGATGCACAGATGGTATGACGCGACTGATGAATTGTATTCTTATGTCCGAGTTGTAATGCTGGATTTTTTGGGGGCATTTGATCTCATTAATCGTCACTTGTTACTAGAAAAAATACAACTGTATGATATGCCCTCACATATCATAAGATGTGAATGTCAACTCTGGGAACACTGGAGCCCAAACGCAGGGAACACTACAGCCCAAACGCAGGGAATATTGGAGCCCAAACGCAGGGAACACTGCAGCCCAAACGCAGGAAACACTGTCTGGACTCAACTGTTTCCTAGTTTACACAAACGATTTAAAAACACCTGTTCCGTTACATAAGTATGTGGAAGACAGTACGCTGTTCGAAGTATGTGATAGAAAACGTGTTTCTGTAATCCAAGAATCAGTTGACATCGCCGCTAGGTGGATAATGCAAAATGATAAGAAAATCAATTCACGAAAATCGAAAGAAATGATCATCAGTTATGCACAAGATGGGAATTTTCGAAATAACGTAACGAACATAAAGATAGACGGGATGGACGTAGATAAAGTAGACCATGTTAAGCTTCTTGGCGTTACAATTTCTCAAGATCTAACATGGAATAAACATGTTGAGATTACAGTGAAACAAAAACTGGGAAAAGATTATATATGTTGTAACAGTTAAAACGAGCAGGTATTAGTCAGAGTGATTTGGTCACTGTATATATCTCACAACAGTTACATATACGTAAGTGTCGTGAGACCTGTACTGGAATATGCATGCCCTGTGTGGCATACCAATTTACAGAATTACTTATCTGACAATATCGAAATAATACAGAAAAGAGCCCTAAAATGCATCTTTCCCGGCGAAAGCTATGCAGATATACTCAATGATTTAGGTCTACATACATTGAAAGAAAGGTGAGACTGTCCGTGTGAGCGATAATTTTAGTAAGCTCACACAAACTGAATCATCTCCTACCTGACAAAAGACATACATATTATGATATAAGGCACAGTAATAAGTATCCATTGCCAATAACTCGGACGAATATGTATCGACACTCTCTGATACCAACTGTCAATAAATGCTATCATGGTAGGGTTTTTATGATTATTGTATTTTATGATTATTGACTGTTACATGTGTTCTTTAACTTAATGTATAATGATGTGAATCCAATTCAGTTGAGTTGCCAATAAAATTGTCTTTATCTTTATTTTTATCATAATTTATGGAAAAACATAGTCTACCACAGTTTACCATGTATTCCATGTAATACCATGTAATACAACGAAATACCATGGTATGCCATGTAATTCCATGGTATATTTTCATAAGGGGAGGCCGGTTTAGGATTGGAGGAAGGAAAACTAACAACTTGATGTAGGCAGACAATACAATTGCGATTGCGTAAAATAAAGAGGATCTAAAGCAGCTAAATACAGTCGAGAGGGAATGCGAGAAAGCCTTGAACACCAAACAGGCTAAATTATTTGAAATGACAACATTGTATATTTCAATATGGGAGATGAACAAGTTATCAGACATGTAATCTTCATTGGGTCAAAGGTAGATAATAATTCGCAATGAGAAGGTAAGATTAGAAGTTGGCTGTTACTCGGCGGGACAGCGATAGCTGCAACGGCGAAAATCTGGAGGAACAAACAGACCAGAACCAGACCAAAATCAGACTGGTAAATCCAATTATCGTTCCAGTGGTTATACATATAGTCGTGAATTGTGGACCACCAAAAAGAGGACGAACAAGCTAATCAGTGGTTATACATATAGTCGTGAATTGTGGACCACCAAAAAGAGAATGAACAAGCTAATCAGTGGTTATACATATAGTCGTGAATTGTGGACCACCAGAAAGAGGATGAACAAGCTAATCTGCAGTTTCGAACCCTGGCGCAGGAGACGAATATGACGAGTCATGTAGTCTGCAAAGAAAACGAATGAATCAACTGTACAGGAAGTAAAGACCCCAACAACCTGGACATGATAGTCACGTGACAAAGCTTTCATACTTAGGACACATTACGCGAGTGAAAGAACGCATACTAAATTTATTCATGTTAGGCATGACAGAAGGGGCAGAAGAGCTCCAGCACAAACAAAGGATTCAACTGGACTGTCACTAGGACTATCACTGAAGTCGGCTATGATTTGATGGAACATGATACACGAGAGAACGATTGTAGACAATAAGATATGCATATTTTAAGACAAACGGGGATCATCTGCTTCTCAAAATATGGCGACACGTCCGCCGTAAAGAATACGATAATGTGTGCGTGTGCATGCGTGCGTGTACATGTGTGCGTGCGTGCGTGGGTGCGCGCGCGTTCGCGTGTGCGTGTGTAGAAACGTGTCATGTTTCCTTTCTTTTGAGCGATGGTTATATTCCCAAGTTAGGATATCGTATCCCATTTTAGATGCCACACGACATGTTCGATTCTTAAGCAAGAATCTACAACAAATATACCACATATGCAAATATCTGACCACACAATGTACTCTTTTTTGATATTGCTCCCAGTGGAAATTCACTAAAATGCGACTTTAGTAGTCCGTGGGACACATTTTACGCGTGTCCCATTAGGACAGTTTTATTGAGTTCATTCTGATATTCCTTTGTGACATTCTATCAAGACGCCTCCACCAAGTAACAAAAAACATTGATCCTACGTATGAGTAGGCCCTATCATAGAAGTGAACTGGTAAATGCAGAGATTAAATGTCATTTGATTAGGATACACAACATATTCCAATACACTGCCCCCCGAAACGCAATAACTGGTCCGCATACAAAGACCTACACTGCACACACTATTAATGGACGGGTTCATTACAACGACGAGACAGCCTGGCTCTCCGTTCTTGAATGGGCAAGTTACAATAGAGACTTCGACTCGGATTAGCTTCGACTGACTGCAGTCTGCGTCAACTGGCGATGCTCATTGTTGCCTGGTGTTGTCCGAATTGAACAGTTGGCCTTGTGGTTTACACGACACACGTCTATGACTGCCCTAGTAGCACACACCAACAGCTACCACTGTCGTCGTCCGGTAACGGTGCACTATTGACCAAAGAACATTTTCTAAACGTTTTCATTGGCGCATCTCCGACCGGGAGACAGATCCTCTTGGAGAGACGTCGATATTTGAATACGGAGTTCATCGACGAGCCCGCGTTATGGCGATGTCAAAGCAGAAAGTTGAGCAAATATCGGAACGTCTTCACAAGAGGCCTCCCGCTTCCAACGACAGGGGAGAGACGCCAGAACAGAGGTTCAAAGGTGTGTGTATGCTGCGTTAGTTGTGATCAAGATTAATAATTCTACGAGCCGATGTTCTTGCAGGTACCAGTATTTGATGGGGTTACTATCGAAGGTGAATTGGGCTAACCAAGTATTAGCTATCAGACACTAGTTTATCTATGGACAAGCTAACCGTTTTAATATCAAACTAATCCGTTATGATAAGCAGCCATTGTGAGGTCATCAAAGTTCTTTCAGCCACAGTAAAAGGTCTTTGTGACATCAGTGGTGTAGTCCACTCTTTTGTGGTTCCTAACAAAACCCGAATGAGTGTGTTTAGCATTGTAAGGTATATATTTGTGTAGATTCGGTAACGCAACGTAGTTATCATAAAAAAATTAATGTTAATGATAACGATTAATCAGTAAAGCTACTAAACTATCACGGCACCGCTTGTTTACTTAGGTACACAGCGATATATGTGAATTGTTGTTTTAAAACATAAACCCTGTATACATGGTAAAGCTATTTAGCAATATTTCTTAACGTTGTCAGCGAAGTCGATGAGCAAGAAGGAGTTGGATGATTTCCTGAGGCGCCACTTCTGGATAGAGTACCACACACTGAAGCAGTGTTGTGACAAGGCAGTCTGTGACAACCCGGAGGAATGCTGCAAGAAGAACTCAAGCGGCAAGCCGGGCCCGCTCAGTCAACCTAAGGTCTGCAGGAAAGTCAAGGGTCGGCCGTCTCCACTCGCCAAGTCCATGACGAAGGAAGAGTTCGCCGACTTCATGCGACGCCACTTCTGGGTGGAGTACCACAAGTTGAAGCAGTGCTGTGACAAGGCAGTCTGCGATAACCCGGAAACATGCTGCAGACAGAGCACTTGTCGTAAGGCGAACGCAATGAGTACGCCGAAGGTTTGCACTAAAGGCCCGCTTGCCATCGTCGCCGCCGACACGATCAGTCGACCGCCCGTCACCAAGAGCGAGCTGGATGCCCTCATTCAGCACTTCTACGAGACGTGGACCATCAGCAGTCGCCCGAAGGAGGACACGCGCCGCTACGTCATTAAGGTACGTTGTCGCATTGTTCGTTTTACGTCACTAAGGTACGTTGTCGCATTGTTCGTTTTACGTCATTAAGGTACGTTGTCGCATTGTTCGTTTTACGTCATTAAGGTACGTAGGCTTTCACATAAAATGTTTGCTTGCGATGAATATCACGTTAACGTTAGCGGTGTAATTAAAGCCAATACACTCATCCTGCGTAGGTACGACATTTGGACCGACCAACCCAGTGAAAACTGTGCCTCTAAAGTATGACATATTTAAAGCTGCTTCCTCAAATGGTTCAGCCCATCGCGAATTCATTTCATTTATGCCCAAATGTGTAGTGTGTGACTAGTTTAAGTAATGTGCGCAGTGTGTTAAAAAATGCTTATTGTTGTTAAAAACATCGAAATAATTGACTTCAGTCGTTAGATCTGGTAATGATTCTAAAATGGTAAACGATGTGCGAGCCAATGTTGATCATGGGCGTGACTTCACTCGCAGATCACATGACAAAGTTAAGAAATTTCACCAAGGGTGAAAATCGTGATTTTTCAGCATTTTGATTTCCACTTTATTTAATGCTTGAACAAGCATTAACTAATGTAATAGTTAGTCTAATGATTTAAAAAAAACGACATACAAAAGTTGAACAAACGAGCTAGCATGTTGCAATGGTTAGTAGGTAGGTTTGTTTTTTCGCAAATTTTTTTTGAAATGAGACTAGAAGACCTAGATGCACCTTTAATAACCAAAAACCGCCTCATTCAGTTAAATCTGCGTGGATGTTGTGGTAACTTCTCTTATGTCCAAATCAACGATACGAATGTTATTTCTACGTGGTCAACCAAACCATTCAGCATAGCCAGGCCCAGCTGCCCATGATCCTGTCCAGAACCTGCACCTCGGACGACTGATGAACTAATACAATGGTCCTGTCCAGAACCTGCACCCCGGATCACTGATGAACTAATACAGTGGTCCTGTCCAGCACCTGCGCCCCGGACCACTGATGAACTAATGCAGTGGTCCCGTCCAGAACCTGCACTCCGGACCACTGATGAAATAATGCAGTGGTCCTGTCCAGAACCTGTACCCAAACCACTAATGAACTAATACAGTGGTCCTGTCCAGCACCTGCACACCGGACCACTGATGAAATAATACAATGGTCCTGTCCAACACCTGCACACCGGACCACTGATGAACTAATTAAGTGATCCTGTCCAAAACATGCACTCCGGACCAGTGATGAACTAATGCAGTGGTCCGGGTCGGACTATTTACCCCGGACCGCAGGTATGTTATCAGATGGGTCTTTCTCGTGACAGGACGAGATCTGCAAGGACCCGGTGGATAAGGATGAGCTGACAGCGATCACCACGAGACTACACACGACACACACGAACAGCAGCAACCCGGAGAACAGATTCGCTCGGAAAGTGTGCACCAACGACATCGCCAAGACCCCGCGCTCAGAGGACGACATGAAGGTAAGAAAGTGGGCACCAACGACATCGGCAAGACCCCGCGCTCAGAGGACGACATGAAGGTAAGAAAGTGTGCACCAACGACATCGCCAAGACCCCGCGCTCAGAGGACGACATGAAGGTAAGAAAGTGTGCACCAACGACATCGCCAAGACCCCGCGTTCAGGGGACGACGTGAAGGTAAGAAAGTGTGCCCCAACGACATCGCCAAGACCCCGCGTTCAGAGGACGACCTGAAGGTAAGAAAGTGTGCCCCAACGACATCGCCAAGACCCCGCGCTCAGAGAAAGACGTGAAGGTAAGAAAGTGTGCACCAACGACATCGCCAAGACCCTGCGCTCAGAGAAAGACGTGAAGGTAAGAAAGTGTGCACCAACGACATCTCCAAGACCCTGCGCTCAGAGAAAGACGTGAAGGTAAGAAAGTGTGCACCAACGATATCGCCAAGACCCTGCGCTCAGAGAAAGACGTGAAGGTAAGAAAGTGTGCACCAACGACATCTCCAAGACCCTGCGCTCAGAGAAAGACGTGAAGGTAAGAAAGTGTGCACCAACGACATCTCCAAGACCCTGCGTTCAGAGAAAGATGTGAAGGTAAGAAAGTGTGCACCAACGATATCGCCAAGACCCTGCGCTCAGAGAAAGACGTGAAGGTAAGAAAGTGTGCACCGACGACATCTCCAAGACCCTGCGCTCAGAGAAAGACGTGAAGGTAAGAAAGTGTGAACCAACGACATCGCCAAGGCCCTCGCTCAGAGGACGACACGAAGGTAATTGGCTGGTTTTTCAAGCCATAAATTTAAAATGTTGATTATTCTTTGTCTACCTCTAACTGTGTAGCAAGCATGGGGCAATTAACTTGAAAAGTTAATTAATTAAATCCCCCACCTTTTCTATTGTTAACTTGTAATTTACTATTTTGTGTTTTTCGATGACCATGTGTTAGCGATTAAGCTATGTCATCGATATATATATATATATATATATATATATATATATATATATATATATATATATATATATATATATATATATATATATATATATATATATATATATATATATATATACTATTCCACGTTGGTACAATTAGTAAATGACCTTTACCAACAATTACTCTTTGTGTTTTCATTTAGCAAACGAGCTCAGGGTTCTGCCATTAAGAATCAGCATGATATAATTTACAATTTACTAAGACATTATAGGGTTTGGGGTATAATCCGTCGTAAGCAGTATTCCAATCGCTAATGGCTCTTGCATGTATTTCTTACTCCATTGAAGTGTGCATAACTGGATACATCCTACTAATGTCGTACACTTAATAAGTGAACAAAGTGTGCTTTTCATCTTTGACAATGATCGAAATTCGTGAACATCGGTCCTGTTAGAGAACAGTAATTCAGATTGGCTATGCAACAATTCTGTATAATTACGGACGTAGCGTTGACGAAATGTACACGCAACATGGCTACAGAAACGTGATGGGCTCGTAGCGTGGACCTGCCTACTACGAACTACAAAGTGTTACAATGGCTAGCCAAAGGAGCATTCGGTTCAACTAGCGAACCGTAGTCGACGCTTGTAGTGCACTTATATGTGTCGATCCACCTGATATAAAACTGACGGCAATGAATTGGTGCACCACAATTTGTACAGAAAGGAACTTCACCGCTACTGTGAACTAATTGATAGCAATCAAATATATTCTTTTCACAGGGACGACACTTGTATAGCTTGGTGGATATGGTTAGCACAAATATTGCACTCTAACTGTTGTTTGGACTATCATGACCAGGCAATTGATTAATCACTTGATACGTTACTGTTTAAAGATCAACCGTGTATGTGTACGTGATCACGTCTGTTAAACGCACACGAAGGCCACAAAGGCTTTATTGTACTCCCCACAGCGTCTGCCCGTGTGTACTGCTTAAAGTGATGCGGCCTTTGTGCATCAGTCATACCACCACGTGGACTTTAAGTTTTTTTGACCCAATGGCCCACCACGGTGTGACGACTGATAAAACTATGGGCTGCCCCGCAGTTCCTCACTAACTGTGGAACTTGGTTCTGGCCATTGTCTCGGTGGGAGATCCTCTGTCCAGCATCATTAATGCCGCAACACAGTTGTGGCAACTGGGTGGACTTCGTCAAGTCCGGGTGTGAGAAGTCCTGGGCTGGGGTCCAGGCGGATAGTTTTAGTTTTTAGTGTAGGGGATGTGCGAAGATGAAGAGAATAGAGGTGGAGATGGAACGGTTGAGGCAGCTCGTTGCTGGCATTGGTGGGAAGGGAAGAGGTGGGTTGTGCCAGTGGTTCCGCTGGGGGGAGGGGGGGCACGATAAAGTGCGGAGAGGCGATGCGAGGGATGCTATGGAGAGCTCACCTCAGTCTAGGAGGAGGCCGAGAGGAGGTTAGAAAACAGGACGTAAAGAGACGGGAAGGATTGAAGACGATGATAGGGAAGGCGATGGGAGCGAAGGAGACTGGAAGGAGGGAGATGGGGGAAAGGCGACGGGAGCGAAGGCATCAGGAGTGAAGTCAACAGGAGCGCAAGAAAACCAGGAGATGGGAGGGAAAGGTAACATTGATGGTCGGGCAAGATGGAGAAGGGACAACATGTTACCAAGTGACATTGCTGCTGGACAGAATGCGACGGAAGGCATCCGATGCAAGAGCTACTCTGAGGTAGTGATAGAGAGGTTGAGGAGGAGAGCCAGGGCGTTTGTGGGGGACTCGATAGCGAGAAAGACCGACAGAGCGCTAAATAAAGGGGACGACATGGTGGTTTGCTTTCCAGGGACAAAAACAGACGCTATCACGGAGAGGGTGGATGAAATCATTAACCGGGCAAGGGAGGATCTATTTTAATACATAGGGACTAATACCTCAGAGAGGGAGGGTAGAAGTGCCATAGTTAGGGAATACAGGCAGTTAGTCAGAACACTTAAGCAGACGCCGGTTGAGCAGATAATTCTGTCAGGGATTTTTACCAGTAATGGGAAGCAGGGGTCATAGTTATCGAAATTGCAAGAGGATGGCACTTAACATATTAGTTCAGCAGCTATGTAGGGAAAATGAAGTTGGATTTGTGGGGATATTTTGTTGGGAGGGCTTATATGTTCATGAGGAATGGGCTTCATCTAAGTGGAAATGATACAGCAGCAGTGTTTGTGGATGAACTCTCAACAGCAGATGACAGTGACATAGGTAGCAAAAAAAATATTTTCGGTAGCAAACACTGTCTAAACTAGAAGCGCAAGGGCTTACTTAGAGGTGTATCAAAGGACAAGAGGCCACCAGTACACACAAACCAGTAACCAAGTGTCCTGAAAAAAAATTATTAAACTGGTTATAAATGCGTGTGGTGAAATGCAAGGAGCATAGTAAATAAGAAAAACGAATTAAACGTCATGGTAGAAGATATTGTGAAGACCCTCACATAATTGGTATAACCGAATCATCGGCCAACAACGATATAGCAGATGCTGAATTAGGACTGAGAGGATACGTAATGTTTATGAGAGATCGAATAGGAAGAAGAGGAGGGGGAGTTATTTAATAAATTAAAGAATTTATTCAGGTTTACGAAATAAAATTAGAAAGGGACGCAGATTGCGATGAAGGTGTTTGGTGCAATATAGTTACAGGAAATTCAACATTAACTATTGGATTAGTTTACCGAAGTCCAAGTATAAACAACGATGATACCACAAAAATACAAAACGCTATAAAGGAAGCAAGTAAAGGGGAATATATCATAATGGGAGATTTTAGCCACGCATTGGAAGCCTCCAGAGAGTACAGGGGGTGAGGACCAACAGTTTCTGTTTTTAATACAAGATAGTTTCCTTACTCAACTCTAGCACAGGGGAGAGAATGTATTAGATATAGTTTTGTCTTTACAAAATGAATTAGTGGAAAATATCAAAATACATGAACCATTGGGTAGCAGTGATCATAATCAAATACATTTTGACATCAAAGTAAAATCAGAAAGCAAAAAAATACAGGAGAAACTTCCATAAAGGTAAATGTAAAGATATGAGAAAATACCTAGCAAAGCTAGATTGGAATAACATGCTGAGGAATAAGACAGCAACTGAATGTTGGAACATTCTAAAATATGAAATTAAGAGTATTGTTGATGAGTCTGTTTCCTTGAAAAACCAAGGAAAACGGTATAGAAAGAAACACTTGTCAAAAGAAGCTATCACAAAAATGGAGGGTTTATACGCATACCAGAAAGGATGAAGACTACACAAATTACAAAGAGGCACTTAATGCAGCTACGCCTGGAATTAGACAATCTAAAAGAAGCTATGAGCAAAAATTAGCATGTAATGTAAAAAACGACAGCAAGTTTTTATGCATATGTCAGGAGTAAACCAAACGTACGAGACATGGTTGGACCACCAGAAGACAGTGCTGGAAATATGATATCACAAGGTTGTTTAATGGCGGAATACCTAAATGGATACTTCAGTCCAGTGTTTACCAGAGAGGATATTAGTTCATTACCAGACCAGTTAAAGATGCTACATTTCAGGAGGCTAAATCGGACTATTTAGGGCAGTTAGTTGTAATTGCAGAAATGGTAGCTAAGAAAATACAGGCAATGAAGGATAATAAATCACCTGGTGTAGATGGAATTCCGCCAAAACTACTAGTGGAAACAGTAGAACAAATTAATATACCACTTGCAAGAGTGTTCAACCTCATGTTCAGTCATTAAAAGAGGGAGTGGTTCCTTGTAAATGGAAAGCAGCAAACATAGTACCATTATTTAAAAATGGTTCGAGAAATAAGTCAGATAACTAGAGATCAGTGACTTTAACATCAGTGATTTGTAAATTATTAGAAAGGTTAATTAAAAACCATATGGTGAACTTCCTTGTTGGGCATAAATTATTATCTCAACATGGATTCCTAAAAGCAACTAAAATGATTCCAGAACTGAGATATCTCAGAACGTCCAAGAGAATGTGGTTTAGCAACCATAGAGACGAGGAGGTTAAAGGGAGATTAAATTTAAGTTTTTAAGATATTGAATGGGTATGATAATATTGATAGAAATATGTTTTCTCACTCAAGAAAGATAGCAGAACTAGAGGACATGAGGTAACATTAGTAAATTATCTACAGATTGTGCAACTGCTAGCTATGTGAGTATGTTTAAAGCAAGGATAACACAGTTTTCAGGAAGGCGGATTACACATAAATGAAAAGTGTTGGACTTTCGATAAGCCAATGGCTTCCTTGTCCACTTGCCATCTGGGCCTTTGCATTTGATGGCATTCTTGTTAAACAGTATTTTCACTATGCCATCTACGCGTCCTTACACAGTATCGCCGTAACCTCGGCAGGGAGGCTGGTTTGATTTCTGGGTTTGCATTCGCCTAGATGAGTAGCTTGAGAGCCTCATCCACTATTTGCCCATAGTTGGGGATTGGACTAGTGAGCGTCGGATCATTTACACACACCGGTGGGCCCTGCACACTACAACTATGATGTTCCAACGTGTTCCGAGATTCTTAGCTTAGCCTGGGACCGCAACGTGACGAGTATCCATGGTGTACCTCGGGGGAGGTTCTTAGATGTGTAGCTAAGAAGAATCGACTAAACGTGAACAATAGCGCTCCCAATACAAGCGTCGAAATGTTTAATCACGCCTTGAACATTCGCATAAAGAATAGGTAATGATCTATTGAGCGCTAGCCGCCAGGTGGTGTGTTTAGTTTTGGGGGTGTAGATTCAGTAAACATTGGTGAAAATATGGTGCAACATCCGCAAAGCCCACACCCATCTAAAACGGTGTATTTTTCTATGAAACTGTAAATCTTTATTCACATGTAATGATTGCCCATGATTTAGGCCCTCCATGTATTCCACCAAAGAGGCAACTGGTTAAACAGGTACCAAATCCCTGGCCCGAGTGTAGCTGGAATTGGGACTATATTTGTACAACATGTCGATGGGGCCTGAAGCCGTCAACAGTCGACCCGGTAAATTGAATGTTTCTCGTGTTTCCAACGCTACCTGAGATTGGACACGATATTGTGCTTGTTCCAGGAGATCTACGACCGCCTGACAGCCACACACACCAAGAGCAGTGCAGGCGGCGTCGAATGCAAGCCGAAGGACCCTGCAAAGATCCCTGGATACGGACTGAAGGTAATGCCTGCAGCCGCGGTAATAGCTCTTTGAGCGGGTAACATTAACTTAGCTGACGAGACATGCACAGCAGGCATTTACTTTGGTAAGGTGTTGACGACCAAATCCTACATTAGAACTCGTGAAAACCGTTTCTTCTTCGATTTGCATATCCTGCTCAGGACGTCGCTGCCCAAGACTGTTTACGAAACCGATCCAAAGGCATATGCGATGTCCTTATCTCATCTTTGTCGTGACTTGCGTCTACTTCTTTCCCTTGCTACTTACAGTATACGCATGTGTTATAACGTAAGCGGATGGTCTGCGTTGCAATGGAATGATAGCGTTTGTTAAGCCAAAATGACCTCACGCGCCGCCTCCGCACAGAGATTGCCGAGCGAGAAATGTCACTATTTTTTTCATAGTTACAATAATTTTGTACCTGACAATGGCAACACACGTTAAATGTGCTTAATCAATTCGATTTTTGCTAGTCTCATTTCAAATAAATTGTGCAAAAAAACAAACTTGCCTAGTATCCACTGCAACATGCTAGCTTATTTTGTGCAACTTTTGTATGTAGTTTTTTTGTGAAATCATAAGATAAGAAAAACATTTGTATAGCGCCAACGATCTAGATAAATCCATTCGGAGGCGCTTAAAATACATTTATATGCAAAACATTGATAAGTTACGTAAATGATGATAAATTAATTCAGATAGAAGATAATATATTAAATTAAAAGAATAAGTTATATAGAAGATAATCATTAAAGATATATGATAATAAATAAGTAAAAACGTGGTGTAAAATTTATATAAAATATAATTGAGTATTGAACAAGCAAAAAAATATAAATAAATAGGTGGTGCTTATGATGCGTATGTAACCCGGGAGAGATGCGTTTCTGTGAGTCTTTTAAAAGTCACAAGGAAAGAGATTGTCTTCATCTCGCTTGGAAGTACATTCCACATTCGTGGAGCAGAAACCGAGAAAGTTATGTCGCCGTATCGGCTATGAGATGGCGGCACATACAAATCATTGTTTGTAGCCGAACGCAACACACGAGTAGCTCGTTGTTCATGGAGTAGGTCAGTTATGTAAGTTGGTGCCAGTCTGTGTTGAGCACGAAACGTCAGTAGCAGAATAGCGTAATGAATGCGTTGCTTCACGGGAAGCCAATGTAGCTTCTTGGGTAATATTAAATCTAATTAAGTGTTGAACAAGCAAAAAAATAAAAAATAAATAGGTGGTGCTTATGATGCTTTCCGGCATGCAACCCGGGAGAGATGCGCTTCTAGGAGTATTTTAAAAGTCACAAGGCAAGAGATTGTCTTCATCTCGCTTGGAAGTATGATGTGGTCCCATCTGTGGCAGCGTACCACCAGCCGGGCAGCAGCATTGTGTACTATTTGCATCTTGTTCATCATACAATCAGGGATGCCATGTAGGAGACAGTTCGCAAAGTCAATTCTCGATATGACGAGCGAGTACATCAGACGGACCGCAGCTTCCTGTGTTAGGCAAGATCGGATCGACGCGATATTGCTCAGATGATAGTAGGCTATGCGGCAGATGTACTTTACGTGACCGACCATCGACATTTCCGAGTCGAATACAGCACCAATGTTTCAAGCAGTAGGACTTGGCGTTATGTCACAGTGGCCGATTTAGATCACTGTGCTGTTATGTTTCACTGGATTGTTTCGTGATGCTAACACAAGCGATGCTAACACAAGTGATGCTAACACAAGAGCGACCGTTTTGTCATCATTCACTTTTAGTAGATTTTCAATCATCCACCCGCGGACATCGTTGATGCAATGCTCAATTCTGCGTAAAGGCAACAGTTTGTTGGTTTCATCAGTCATCTCAAATTTGATATATAACTGGGTATCATCAGCATAGAGATGGAAGCTCAAGTTGTGTCGTCTGATGATATCCCAAGAAGGAGCTGTGTACACAGAGAAATGTAGAGGCCCCAGCACCGAACCTTGAGAGACGCCGCAAGCGACGCTGCTTTTGTCGGAAGCGCCACCTGGTACATTTACTGAGTGCGAACTGTCGGATAGAAATAGTCGCATCCAAGTCAGCGCGGGACCAGACATTCCGAAGCGTTGTTCCAAGCGGCTTAGAAGAATTTCATGGTCGAATAAAAAGCGTCGAAAAGTCAAGTAGTACCAGGATAACACCATACCGCCGGTCTAGCGCCTCAAGGATGTTATTCTGAACCAAAACTAACGCAGTTTCCGTAGAATAATGTGATTTGTATGCTGATTGGTAACGTTCGAGAAAATTGTTGTCAGTCAAGTGCTTGATCAGACAGCGTATAACGTATCTTTCAAGTAGCTTAGACACAAAAGGCAGATTTTAAATTGGTCGATAACTGTTCATATTGTTATGATCGAGATTTGCTTTCTTAAGCACAGGGATGACGTTGGCATGTCTCAGGCATCGTGGAACAACACTAGATGCGATTGATGAGTTGACGAGTCGCGTCAGGAAATGTATAGAAGTGTCAATGACGTCTTTCAGCAGCCACGTTAGTAAGGGATCGAGCCCACGATGTTGTTGGCGACTTGCTGAGCAGGTTGCGGATGTCTGATGTTGTCGCAGCCGGAAGTGAGTGAAGTTGTGACCCGCAGGGTGTTGGATGTTGGTCTATGATCGTGGTGGAGGTGAGTGTAGGCTGAGTACGTAGCGCCACACGAATCGTATCAATCTTCGCACAGAAGAAGTTTGAGAAACTTGCTGCAAGATCGTGCATGTTGTCGATAGCAGGTAGACATGGGGACTTTCTTCGCTGCAGCAGTCTATTTAGTAAACGATACAGTCGCCTATTGTCACTCCCGCATTGTTCTATTTCAGAAGCGTAGTAGTCACACTTTGCTTCTTGGATGATACTCTTTATCCGTGCATATTGTGTCTTGTACATTTCGCGATGCACTTGAAGTGATGTATGACGCCACTTCCGTTCAAGTTGTCGTCGTATTTGTTTGGCATTGATCAGCTTCTCGTTGTACCACGTACGAGTGGACGATCGGCTACACGACACGTCTGTAGTGGTGCACGCTTCTCGATAAGTTTAGTCAAAACAACATTGTACTGATCGGCAAGGTCAGTCGTTGTTTGTATAATAGACGGCACTGTGGTCAAAGTCGACGACGCGGTATCATTATGAAACGCCGTCTTGTCAATGCTTTTATACTTTCGGTATATGATCGTTTTCCGCGGAACGACCGGTTTCTCCATGTCGACGACACATTCCACACACATGTGATCAGACAGCAGCAACGACGTTTTAGTTGAAGTAATACCGTGGTTTTCGGATGGTGTCAGGATCAGATCAATGGTGTGTCCGTCGATATGTGTTGGAACTTGAACGTGTTGAATGATGTCCCAGTGTATGTTGAAATCGCCGACAATCGAGAAACGGCAGGTCATCAAGGAGTAGTGTTCAACGAAACTGGCAAACTCAGCGAGAAAGTCAGCAAATGATTGTTTGTTCTTTTTCGACGGTGGACGGTAAATGAAACGTTTGATGGAGTTTGCTGATAATGCAACTTCAATATCTATAAACTCAAACGATCTCATCGCATCGGTTAACAGCCTTTTTTGAAACTCGATCGATAAACAAGGCCGATCCCACCACATCTGCGATTTTTACGAGGAACGTGTACAAGTTTATAATCAGCGGGCATCAAGTCTTTTATGGTTTTGTTGTCTTTGTTACCGGTGCCTATTGTTCCATCAGCTGGCCACGGTGGTAATTGGCCTGAAACGTTTCATTCCGGCTTTCGTCTGGTCGGTGGTCGGCACATGTTCAGCGTCTCTATTGTTGCCGTCCACGGTTGGCTCGGCGGATGTGGGCAATTCCGTAAGCCGAGAAGGAAAGTCCTGGGCAACGACATGCTTCACCGGTCACTATGCGTGAAACAGACCAATGATGATTTCTCACACATACAGCTGGAAGGATACAATTGCATTACACAGGGAAAAACATCCAGTAAAAAGGGAGGACTAATCATATACGTTGACTCAAAATATACATACGAAGTGATTCAAAATCTAAACAACTATGAACTTTGGGAAGGGCTTATTATTAAAGTAAGTGAAGGTGGTTTGACCAAACAGAGCAGAGCAGGTATACTCATAAAACAATTCTCAGATCACCAACCCTATTTTATCTTTATGGACACAACACAAAACAAACAATTAAATCCTAAAACAACTAAGATACACATGGAAACTAATGAAGCCTTATTAAAAGTTAAACATGACATTCATGCAGCAGACATTTATAGCAAAATGGATAAGAGTCCTAATGCTGATACAAATTCCAATTATAACCTTATAGATCAAATAATAGAAACGACTAAAAATAAACACATACAAACCAAAGTTGTCAAATTCCACAAATACAGACATAAAAAATCAAACTGGATAACGAAAGGTATATTAAGATCAATTAAATATAGAGATAAATTATACAAACAACTGAAGATGTTAGATCCTGATTGTGCACAATATACCACAAGTTGCACTAATCTAAAAACATACAACGTAATACTTAAGAAGAACATTCGTGAAGCAAAGAGATTACACTATGTACAACTTTTCGACAAATACAAATTTAATGCAGCAAATACATGGAAAGCAATTAATGAAATTATATCAAGACACAAATCTAGTACGCAATTTCCAACATACTTTAAACAAAATAACAAGACATATACTAATAAGATTGACATAGCTAATGAATTTAATCATATCTTTACGGAAACAGGCCCTAATCTTGCGGAAAACATACAATGTACAACTGCAAATAATATCACTAAATTTCTCAAAAACAAGAATACAAATGGTTTCAGATTCACAGAAATACAAGAGGAATCCGTATCACAAATAATCAATAACCTTCCAAATAAAAATAGCTATGGTTGTGATGGAATATCCAGCAAATTATTAAAACTTATTGAACCAGACATAGTGAAACCTTTAACATTATTAATAAATCAAGTGCTGAACACAGGACAATTTCCTGACAAACTTAAAGTAGCAAAAGTTATTCCTATATTTAAGAAAAATGATCCCACATTATTCACAAATTATAGACCAATATCCCTTTTGCCTGTTATTTCAAAAGTATTGGAAAGAATTATGAATAACCAATTACTCATGTATTTTACTAATACAAAACTACTGTCTGATAGTCAATATGGATTCAGACCCCACCATTCAACTGAATATGCAGCTCTAGAAATAGTCGATAGGATCACTACACACTTGGATAACAACCAATTACCCATCAGTATATTTCTTGATTTATCGAAAGCATTTGATACACTTGACCACACAATCCTCTTAAAAAAATCAGAACATTATGGGTTGGAACCATCAGCATTACAATTACTAAAGAGTTACTTAACAAACCGTGAGCAATTTGTAAAAATTGATGACATAAAATCAAATGTCTTACCTATAAACACGGGAGTCCCACAAGGCTCAATACTAGGTAATCTGTTATTCATTATATATATTAACGATTTCTCACAAGCCAGTAATGTCTTTAAATTCATTACATATGCCGATGATACTTCTCTAGTAAGTACACTCGGGTCTTTTACAAATGGTACAAACAATCCAAATACTGAACATATGATAAATACAGAACTACACAACATAGCAGAATGGTTAAAATTAAATAAATTAACATTAAATATCAACAAAACTAAATATATGATTTTTCAAATGCCAAACAAAAAGGTAACAGTACCAACACTAACAATAGATGGTGTAAACATTGAAAGAGTCCAACATTTCAACTTCTTAGGTTTAATATTAGACACACATTTAAATTGGAATAAACACATTGAGAAAATAGCAAATAAGTGTTCTAGGACAATCGGAATTATAAACAAATTGAAGCATGTCTTACCAAAAAGTATCAGAATTATACTGTATAATTCATTAATATTACCCCACATAAATTACTGCTTAATGATTTGGGGCTATCAGTGTAATAGGATAATAAAATTACAGAAGAAAGCAATTAGAATAATATCTGTAACCAAATATAACTCACATACGGAACCATTATTTAAAAGCCTCTCTGTTCTAAAGGTTGAAGACTTACTTAAAGTACAGATACTAGGATTTTATTATAAATTCATACACAAACAATTACCAGCATACTTACAAAGCTGGCCGATAAACCAGAATACACACATACATAATCATTTCACGCGTAAACACAACAAAATACACACATTTAGAACACAACACGAATTTGCAAAAAAGTGTCTGAAATATAATTTACCACATATCATCAACAATACTCCAGACATATTAAAAGATAAGGTGACCACACACAGCTTACAGGGATATATATCTTATGCTAAAAAAATTATTATAAAAAGCTATGTATGCATATGCACCGAAGTTAACTGCTACACTTGCACGCATGGTCAATAATAAATAATTAATCTAGCTGTACGTGTTAACGTTAATCTACACAAGCGGAAATATACAATAAATTCAATGAAAACGTACCAAGGTGGCTCCTATGAGAGCGACTTTTTTAGTCTTAATAGGAGTCTCCCAAATCCACGTTGTACTAAATATATTAATTAATAGGAATTACAGTTACTGTAATACTATGTACAAATGGATAAATAAACGATTTTGTCTGTCTGTCTGTCTGTCTGTCCGGCAGGCTGAGCGTAGACATCTTGGTAGCATGCGATTCTGACATGTAGGTTGGAAACCGGTTCCGGTCAAGCTTGGTTAATCACAGCTGCCACGCCTCTGAGTAAAAGTCGATATAAAAGTCAATCAAAACTGAAGATCTACGACACGAACGACTCGCAAATGTTCCGCAGGCACTCCTTGGGCATTCACAATTCAGAATATAAAACACGAAAGCAATATGATTCAAATCACCGAAAAAAATGTGCATACTTTACAAGTACAGTCCGGGAGCAGCCACACACCGCAGCGCTACAACTTACGTACAGCCATCAGACAAACTAGTAAATTAGTTAATGCTAGTTCAAGCATTAACTGAAGATAGAATTGCTGAAAAATCACAATTTTCTTCCTTGATGAAATTTCGTAACTTTGTCATGTGATCGGCGAGAGGATTGAAGTCACGCCCATAATCAGCATTGACTCGCACAGTGTTTACCATTTTGGATATCCACTATTTTGATCCTTACCAGATCTAACGACTAAAATCAATTCTTTCGATGATCTGAACAAAACAGGAATTTTTTTAAACCGACTGCGGATATTACATAAACTATTCACACACTACGTATTTGGACACCAACGAACTGGATTTGACTAAATCAGTCGAGGAAGCGGTTTTAATGTAGCATATATAACATGTATGAGGATGATTTCAGAAATAGTTCACAGTTAAACAAAATTCTCTCAAAAGGCGGTTCTTTCAAACCTTCGAACACCCCAATGACGGGCATGCACGTGAAACAGTACCCACGACCGTTTTTTTGTGCGTCGTTTTCAGATGTTCCCGGTGATCGAGGGCATCGAGACGCGGTTTGCGGGACAGGAGGTGCCGCCGGCCAAAGTGACCGAAGTGATAGACAGGCTCGTGAAGACACAGACGACGTCGAGCCAGGCTCGTCTCGACAACCCCCGCATACTGCTCTACCCCGAGAGGACGTTGCTGATGAACGAACCGCAGAGGATCCGCGCCTACCAGGAGACGGGCATCACGGCCAAACAGAACATTCTCGAGAGACGAGAAAAATGGTTCAACTAGCGGTTGTATGGTGGCGTCCTCTTGTGGGTTGTTCTGGGTTATTATTCGGATGAATCCGTCCGTCGGATGATCCGATGTTATTGTCTACCAAAGGTCGGCACGTCAGATAGAACGGGACGTCTGAGAGGACGCATTACACGTTGTTGGTTGATTATAATATTAGTGAAAATAATGCATATATATTTATGCCAAAATGTATTCTTGCATACAAACGTGTTTTAAAATATTCTCGTTTTATAGAGAAACGTTAGTTTTTATTTATTGTATGTCTGCTTAATCAATAAAATAATGACTTCTAAACCTGTACAGAACTATATTTTCAAATTAACTGCACAAAAGACACAAATAAGCAATTAGAAAAAAAATTTACAATTGGCTTGCAGTTCATGTGACTTCTGACTAGATTAAGAGGTACACATCACATCACTTCTGACTAGACTCACAGGTACACATCATATGACTTCTAACTAGACTCACAGGTACACATTACATCACTTCCGACAAGACTCACGGGTACACATTACATCAATTCTGACTAGACTCACAGGTACACATAATATGACTTCTGACTAGACTCACAGGTACACATCACATCACTTCCGACAAGACTCACAGGTACACATTACATCACTTCTGACTAGACTCACAGGTACACATCATATGACTTCTGACTAGACTCACAGGTACACATCACTTCACTTCCGACAAGACTCACAGGTACACATTACATCACTTCTGACTAGACTCACAGGTACACATAATATGACTTCTGACTAGACTCACAGGTACACATCACATCACTTCCGACAAGACTCACAGGTACACATTACATCACTTCTGACTAGACTCACAGGTACACATCATATGACTTCTGACTAGACTCACAGGTACACATCACTTCACTTCCGACAAGACTCACAGGTACACATTACATCACTTCTGACTAGACTCACAGGTACACATAATATGACTTCTGACTAGACTCACAGGTACACATCACATCACTTCCGACAAGACTCACAGGTACACATTACATCACTTCTGACTAGACTCACAGGTACACATCATATGACTTCTGACTAGACTCACAGGTACACATCACTTCACTTCCGACAAGACTCACAGGTACACATTACATCACTTCTGACTAGACTCACAGGTACACATAATATGACTTCTGACTAGACTCACAGGTACACATCACATCACTTCCGACAAGACTCACAGGTACACATTACATCACTTCTGACTAGACTCACAGGTACACATCATATGACTTCTGACTAGACTCACAGGTACACATCACTTCACTTCCGACAAGACTCACAGGTACACATTACATCACTTCTGACTAGACTCACAGGTACACATCACTTCACTTCCGACAAGACTCACAGGTACACATTACATCACTTCTGACTAGACTCACAGGTACACATCATATGACTTCTGACTAGACTCACAGGTACACATCACTTCACTTCCGACAAGACTCACAGGTACACATTACATCACTTCTGACTAGACTCACAGATACACATAATATCATTTATTTGTCCCACATTTCTAGATGTTTGTTGGAGATTCCAAAATACACAAAACCACGGAGATTTGGTAACATTTCTGTGTTTTATGCAGTTCTTGTACTCATTGACAAAAACAAATGACACAATAATATAATCTGTCACATCCATTCAGCATGATTTATACAACATTCAATTCTAAAATGCAATTTATAACAACACAGTAAAAGAAAGCATGCAGTGTGCACGTCAGCTTTCAGTAGAATTAACACTTTAGTGTACACACCTGTCATTGACTGCCACTAAAGTACTGTAACATTAGTGTACACACCTGTCATTGACTACCACTAAAGTACTGTAACATTAGTGTACACACCTGTCATTGACTGCCACTAAATTACTGTAACATTAGTGTACACACCTGTCATTGATTGCCACTAAATTACTGTAACATTAGTGTACACACCTGTCATTGATTGCCACTAAATTACTGTAACATTAGTGTACACACCTGTCATTGACTGCTAGTAAAGTACTCTAACATTCTGTGCATAATATGCATTTCCCCATTAATTTTTACATAAAAGTCCAGGTGAGTATTATACATGGTAACAAGGTAATGTGTATAATTTGACTTCTAACTGAACTTCTCATAGAGGGATGACACAATAAATGGAAT
Source organism: Lamellibrachia satsuma (assembly GCA_033239005.1). Taxonomy (NCBI): domain Eukaryota; kingdom Metazoa; phylum Annelida; class Polychaeta; order Sabellida; family Siboglinidae; genus Lamellibrachia; species Lamellibrachia satsuma. The sequence continues at coordinate 32,957,553 of BSQZ01000001.1, read as the reverse complement.
TAACTGACACACTGTTAATTTACAATGCTATCTTGTCTCAATTTGCACTTCCATAAATATGGCAGGACAGTCTCAAGTCTAATTACCAAAGTATATCTGTGTCACATCGGGACAGAACACTTCCATAAATATGGCAGCACATTCTCGAGTCTAATTACCAAAGTATATCTGTGTCACATCGGGACAGAACACTTCCATAAGTATGGCAGTACACTCTCACTGAGTCTAATTACCAAAGTATTCCTGTGTCACATCGGGACAGAACACTAACAAGAGCAGAACACAAATAACTTATAATAATTGTTATTATTAACGATTTGAACATCACAATAAATAGCTTCCCACATTTCATATGTACCACCAGAAGTAGTAATTACTAACACATTTTATGTCACATCTTGCACATAAATTGTCTATGCGGCAGTAGTATCAGATGCAAGGAACGTTCTGTGTGCGCCCATGGCAACTGAGAAACTTCGCACCGTGTCCAACTATCCTGTGAGGTATTTGCGACCAAAGAACTGTGACTTCTTGTCAAACGCTGCAGACTTGATTGGAGCATTGAGTTCGTAGAATGGATTCATTGCATACTGTGGAGAAAATAAATATGAGCAGATTTTTTAACAAATATCCTACATCAGCCTCAACTAACTGAAGTCAAGGCTGAAAAGTTTTTTGGCAGATTCTCCCAAGTTTTACATTTTACAGTTATTTGTCTTCCAGTCAACTAAGTGCATCCATTTTTAGACATTAAATGGTTAAATTGCATTCTAAGGACGAGAAGGAAAAATGACACTCAATGTTCACTGATATTTTTTAGATATTTTTGCAAACAAACCAAGTATACTGATTAATATTAGTAACACATAAGAACCTAATTATTAAATGAGTGGCTTTGCAGAGAATCACAGTTGATAAAAGATGACACACACCTTGACGTACGTCTCGTAGACATCCTGGAAGAAGTTCTTGATTCCGTCCTCATTCTTCGTGTCATGCAGCATCACAAACCGCATTCCTGCAGCCATGTTAAGGAACGTACTTGGATATTATTTTTCACTTTGCAGGTCTGCTGGGATACATCATAAATTTATTCTTAGACAAATGATGCAGCTACTGCTGGCACAGGATTTCATGTTAGGAGACTCCACAAAATATTGTCACTGTTTGACTTTGCTATGAACATCAAGACCTTGCATAGAAGGACAGGAAGGAAGGAAGCAGGAGAATGCTGATTAATTCAAAGCACTGTCTGGCCACATGTCAAATGACTCAAATCTAGAAGAAAATGCATGTAGAAGAGTTAAACCAAGTACAACTATGACACAAATGGTGAGACAGCAGAGCTGAGTCTGCAACTTCAGCCTTGTGGGAAAGGATACGAGAGGCCGTGACAAAGGCCGACACAAACCACTCGTTGAACTTGTCAACAATCTTCAGGTACATGCCACTGGTCGCCCACATGTGTTCGTCCACGAGGTCGAGAGCAGCATGGGCAATGAACTGATTCAAGTGGCGGTGGTCGTCCTTCTGACGCAGACCATCATCATTGTTCAATTATACAATCAACTAGTAAACAAAGTGATGACAGGTTCTACTCTAACCGATAACTATAAAACATGAGAGAACTTTAAATGTAGACCCTCAAACATGTGATTCGTTTAAAATTTATATTTCATGAAAACGTAGTCTCTAAGGTACTTAAAATGTAAAGTTTATGCGCTGTGCATTAAAATCAGACAGTTTCTCTTGCATTTGCAGGAATGTAAATGATACAATTGATCGTAATTGTTAAATTAAATGCAATACACCTATATATTGATTGGCCAAGCCAAAAAATTGATCATTAGATGGTAAAGGCAAACAAAGTTTCAAAATAAAACCTATTCTACAATTATACGTAAAACAAGAATAACACACATTACCTTTGACTCGTTTGCCTTGCTTGGTGGCATGAACTCCATCTCAAATATTGGGTTGTCATGGTGACCAACTATCACAAAATAGTAGTTCCCAGACATGACTCACACTGGTCAAAACTTTGATCTACAAGAAAACCACATTTATTAATAAAATATGAAGACTAAGTAATTATGGCACATGGGGTCAATATTTTTGGTCAACCCCAATGGGGATATCAACTTTACAACTTTCCCATTAGGTTACCAAATATCGTACGGTTAATGAAAAAAATTTTCAATGGAGAAAACATTGATTTGTTTGGGTTCTTCTGTGGACATATTAGGATATTGTTCAGAAGAATTTGCCAGTCCTCGTGGCATAATTAATTGCATTGCAATTAAAAGCAATTTAGGGAAATGTCTAAGTAGTATGTTTTACGAGACCTCAAGAATAGCTCCACAAAAATTATTTCTGATATCTACACAAATGATTACAGCACAATTCTTTGTAACATCTCAGAATGATGTGCCGTCCCTTGCTGGGTATCGACTATTTTGCTGGGTTCCAAACATTCACAGGATGATGCGTGTTTTGGCACTTCGGACAATTGCTGCTTGTCTGAAGTGCAATTACTTCACACTGACACATGACGGTTGGTGCAAAGTTCTTTGTATTGTTTAAATACAACTAAAAAAACAGTATAAAATTACACCAAGGATATTATTAGGACCACATAAACATAACAATTTAACAAAGATTGCCATCAAAAGCAACGATTAAAGGGAATAACAACAAGGCCCTAGCTAATACACTTTTCAGAGTGTACACAAAGTTTAATATTGTATGCACTACATGCCAAGAATTTGTAATAATTGATTTATGGGAAAAAATTTTAATGTTTAATGCATCTAACTCACAAAGCGCGTGTAAAATTCGAAACGAGGTTAATGAGATAAGCGATCACGTGGTTTTGTGACGTTACTGATGACATTGGTTTAGTATAGTTTCACTCGCATTACTATGGTGAGTACTGGCAATGTCAATTTTCCAGATTAAAAAATGTAATGTAAAGGTAAGTTCTTATATATAGTGCGGTATCCAGTCCTTAGGACTGCTCAAAGTGCTTTACACTCCACCCCCTGGCAGACTTGTTCATTCCAAGGCCATTTCAACTTCTCTGGGGAGCATTCAGCCATGCTTCAATTACTGCACAAAGGCTATTCATTCACATATCCACTTCTGTCTGTATTGCCAGGTACTCATTTATACAGCTGAGTGAACTGGGGCAATGTGGCGTGATCAAACTTGCCAAAGGTTCAAAGTGACTGCAGTGGGATTTGAAACAGGGTCCTCTTGCTTGAGAGTCTGGCATTCTAACTGGTATGCTGTCGCACCCCACACTAAATGTAACGACTTCAAATCGCTAGTGGCAAGTGATACTGCAGAATCATCTTCGAATTCAGCTCTTTCGGAGCAATTTAGCGACACCAGTAGCATTTGACTTCAATCTTATTTACTTTCTGACCAAACCATGAAAACGACCACATAGAGCTGTCAAACTTCTCATATATCTACCACATGCATACACATGTGATGTGGTCAAAACACTGTTCTTACTTCCAAAGATCAAACAAAGACAAAGATAAAAATTTACAAAAGCAAAAACTTGCCATCTCCTGTGCCTAGCTTCATGGAGCTAAGCGTAGAAGATATAGCTAGTTTTTATTTTTGTAATTGTCATCGTTACATGGAAGTTACAGTAATGTTTGAATACGTGACATGTGTATATCTATGATTAATATATGAGAATATGAGAAGTTTGGCGGTTCTAGGTGGCCGTTTTCATGGTTAGGTAAGAAATTAAACATCGCAATAGCAGGAGTAGCACCGACTGGTCACAGTGATTTCGGTCCATGGTGAATTTAGCCCAATTGCCATGTGCATGAATCCAGTCACTTTATAATGACGTGAATGTAAATTCAGCCGATATTATTTCGGCTTGGTGCTTTTGGTGACTGAAGTGACACGCAATATCTGCTCAGTTTTAGATAGTAATGGATTAGCTTTCACTTTAAGGGTTTGTTATTCCTGTACTTGTCATCAAAGGGATGCCAAGTTTATCTAGATACTGCTGAAGTACAATGCTGTGAGCAGGTGTGAATAAAAGACCATGCTTTACATTCAAAATGATCTGACAAAAAACACTGTATAGATCAGAGACCATGTGCAGGTAGCTCCAGTGTAATTACAATACAATAATCGCTGTGATTGCTCTGTATTTGATTTAATAAAAAATTTCTGGGGAGAATTTCCCCTGATGACTGGTAACACATGAAAATCTGAAATATAGAAACAAGATATTATGACAGTTATAATTTAAATTATTCAACTGTATATAATATTATAGTTTATGGTGTAATATATTATATATGAATTTTAATGATACAACAAATTGTATAAATTCTAATTATATCGCTGACAGCGGGTTAAAATATAGTGCCATATTTTATGCGAAAAGAAGCGAAAGCTATGAGAGAAGTTATAAAATAAAAATTTTAGGTTAATGTGGAACTAAATCAATTAACAAATGAGAGAATATATGCTTTATTCACAGACACATGTTAACCTTTATGTGCTTGGTACATAATTGTTTAGGCCGAGATCACTATGCCCATTGTGTTCCGAGGCTAGTCTCCAACGAATGCTGTCCAAATTCACCATGCTGAATTCACTGTGCGCTGACATCACCTGTATCTGCAGCTGCACTGACAGCTCACTTCGATCCAAGGTGGACAGTGGTCGTCAACGCCCATGTCGCTGCCTGTGTTCTTCCATTACTGAGCATAATGTTAGCATATCATCCTCTTTCAAAGAGGCTGTGCTTCGTCGGCTTGAAGTTTGCTTTTTTTAAACAAAGTTGGCTCTGCAGAGAACTTAAACAAACTACATGTTACTCTATTCTTACTACTATTTGCATTACAATCGAATGCCACGCAATAAATCTTTCTGACGCTCGCTTCTAAACAACCGCTATCGTTGTCAATGGTATGGTGAATGAATGAAAAGTTCCTGTTTCGTAGCACTTCCTTGTCATCAGTGACGTCACGTTGAAGCTTGATGATAAGCATGGGAAAAATATTCATAATCAATGCAGGCCGGTAGAACAGAGTATTATTTGGAATTAATTAATTGAATTCTAATGATTTTTTTGGTGTTGTGGAAATATACTACAAGGTGTAATATAATATGATTTCAAGCAATCATTGGTTTTATTCCCAGTAGGAATGTGGACAAGGAAGCGACGGGTTTATCAACAGTCCAACAATTCTTCTGCGTGGCCTGCCCATGTCTGTTTTTAAACATACTGACAATGGCATGTACACAATCAGTAGATAAGTTCCATTAATTTATTGTCCTCTGTGAGAAAGGGTATTTCCTCGTGAATGCAATTTACATGCACTGCCACTGGCTGTTCTTTTTACTTTTAAATATTGTAAACATTCATGACCTTGCCAGGCATGGACATGGCATTACTACAACACCAATGTCACCATACCACATCAATAACTTACTGTCTTTCACACAATGTGATACGTGTAAAAATAAAAACGCAGATCGGGACTGTTAATAAATATCAGCCTGCGTCCCGAACCAGGATCCACGGCGTTACGTTTTCCCTTTGCTTTGGGCTTTTGCCACTGAATGAGGCTACTCCGCGGGACTATACGGTACTGACTACTGCCAGAAATGTTTACGTATTTTAAAACATACCATTCATATGTTGTTATTTTAAGCAGATTACATACTGGAAATAATTACAAGACCATTATACCTTCGTTAATTCATCCTATTACGCAAAATTGTGTCCATAAGTGCCAACTTAGCCCGTAAAGTGGGACACATCTGCCCAGTTTCTTGGACAGACACTGTCAGGTCAACTATCAAAGTTCAAATCTGCTCAAGTCCCAAGCAACTGCGCATATGCTGTGTATTAAAGCGCTTATATTTTTTTCGATTATTGTCATTGCGCCTTTTATAGTTGTTATTAAGCCATTAAGTATAACTATCCATTTTGCTTATGGGTCACAATAATTGTCGCACAGTAATCATTTTCAATAGTGCAAATGCATTGCATTCGAACTATGTTGCTTACATAGCACCTCCAATGTTTGGTATCGTTACGCAGCAAAATGGCAGTCACATTTTAAGGTTTGGAGTTGCGGTTCTTGTATTTCTGCAAATTTAAGCGGCATCTTAACTGCAATATCGTATTAAGATCCAGTCAGTTGATCTGACGGTAAGTATAGTTTGTCATACATGTATGAAAATAACGAGTACAGAAACGCGTAAAATTTATAGATCCGGTGCGACGCACCGGTATAGTTGGAAAATTGTGAGAAGCGCGCGAGTCTACATCGCTTCAGTGGCAACAATGTCGTCACGGTCCGGTGATAGTTTAAGTATAACTTATTCATGATCGTGTTGAAACATGTCAACTAGGAATTCTCACCATGTGCATCATCATGAGAGCATGCAGGTTATTTGCTCTAAAATCAACGTGGATTTATTGTATGGTGGCCAATAACAACAGTGAATATCACGATTTAGTAAATTGTAATTAATAATTTATTGAATATTGCACACTCAATTGAAAGGGTCGTACTCGTTGGCACGCACTGAATATATTTGGCATCAGTCTCCGAGTGAGTTGCCTGCTTACCACGCCACGTTCATATTAGGTGAGGTACTTGTCTGCAATCTAGATGAGGACAGTTTGAATTTTGAAAATGTTCAGTTATTTATATTTGTTTATTAACTTATGACATACTCACTGCCAACCAAACCAAATCATAAAATGAATAAATCAATTAGATACAGTTAAACTGGAAATATCTAGTGGTTGTCATTGCTGATAACTTGCACATCCCTGTTCATGATGTCATCATCATGAGTCTCAAGTAATTATATACTCCAGACAGTCCATTCTTGAGCTAACACAGGAATTTGGACAAACAGCTTTTTAGTGTCTCTTCTGAAAGACACAAACAAATTGGGGCGAACGAAATTGCCCAAGTTTCGAAACGGCAGAGGTGGAATCAGACCACCATTGTGACATTCAGTTCAAACCTGTATTGTGACGAGCAAATAATGTCCTTTGGACACATCACACCAACTACTCCGTTGTCATGGAGTTTCTTTTCACGTTCCAATTGTCAGCTGTTGAGCTGTTTTTTATTATAAAACTAACACAACTTACAACTTGATGGAATGATGGCAAATTCTACAACACAAGGTTGACAGATAAAAAAAAATTTATGTACTGAATTATTGATATTTGACCCAACAATATTCCAAAAAATTATGAAATCTAAGAAAGCTGCATCAGAAGAATTTTGTAAGGTTTTGCTTACTGTTGAATAAATTTTTTATAATAGAGCCTGCAGAAACTAGTGTATATGTTTTGGTGAATGCAATCAAACTTGGAGTGTCAATTACATTAATTGGAATTGAAATGCCAATTACAATTTCGGAATGGTGTTTTGTTTTTAAAAGTTGAAATTGGTGAAAATGTAATTATTTTCAGTTACATCATGTAACTTTTAACTCAAATTATTCACGACAAATAATTAATAAAATATAATATGTTGCATATATCATATTTGTTTGCCATTATGTACCATAATATGCAGAAATTAAATAATACTCAGGGATTGAATTTGCAGATTTGTTATGATTCAGGTGGAATCCTAAAAAAATTCCACCTCAGATTTCTGTGATTCCTCCCCCCCCCCGAAAAAAAACCAGAAATCACAAAGACAGTTTCTTTCTTCTAATACTTTTATTTGCATATAAAGTCTAGCTTTCTCCATCGAACACCTCATTGATCGCCAATTGTCGTCATAAACTAGCCATGGCCGACCATTGAGCCAGTTGGGCTGTCATTCCACTTCTTGTTTAGTTTTGTCATATGAGCAATCCCGTCCTCACTTCGCCTCTAGTTGCCCTGCCTGGCTTTGTGCGTGCCGCTTTTGTAGAAGGGTCAATCCCCGAACAGAAACTTAACATGCCCTTCTACGTGACAGTTTTTCTTGTCGTTCGAATACAGAAAGGGCCCAATACATGAATCTATATGTGGTCGTGATGTGGCGCCACCATTTGTATGCTGAGTTCACGAAAGCGGGTGAAAGTCAGCTAAGTGTAAGCAAAAGTACAACATTGGTGATCGCTCGGATTTCATAATATCACTTGGCAAACCAGTTTGTAACCAATAATGTTAATAGTATGCCTTATCAAGTTCCCGGAAACTAAGGTTCTGATGGAATTGCAAAATGAAAAAATGTACGGTCTTCTGCTTCTGAGCAAAAATCTGGGAAACACGGAATCACATTAAATTTGCAGCCTGAAGCTGCTCTAAAATATATGTTACTTTTTGGCATAGAGTATGTGTATGGCTGATCTGTTCACAGACTTATTTCTATATGGAATTGACATTTGGAATTGATAGTTACATAGTTTTGGAATTGGTATTTGTGATTTGTATGGATTTGATTTCTGTAATTGGTGTGGATTTGGTTTCTGTAATTGGTGTGGATTTGGTTTCTGTAATTGGTGTGGATTTGGTTTCTGTTATTGGTGTGGAATTGGTTTCAGTAATTGGTGTGAAATTGGAATTGATATAATGTAAATTGTAATTGGCCCAAGTGTGAATGCAATGTTAGACTTGTGAGAGATCCAAAATGTTGGCAGGGCATGTGCAAAAAAATTCTGCCAAAAAATTTTGGCTAATGGCCAAAGTCTGTATGTGACAGTTTCTGTCAAACCTGAGCAGTAGTCCTATTAGATGTAATTGCTAAACACGAGGAAGGAAAGGAAGACATAATGCTGGCAGACATTTATATATTGTATAATTCAACAAGAGTTGTCTGCGTCCACAGCTAGCCAGTATGGCTACTGGGGGATCAAGCAATGCTGCCAAGTTGACCATGTCCGAGCCACGCAATGGCCGGTCAACAGCAGCAAATCGCCAGTTTGAGCGAACGAGTCAAGATGGTGGAAGCGTCGAGGACAGACTCAACAACTGGGTTAGTTGTTGACTCGTCCAAATTCTTGGTGCATAATTTAAAAAAATGGTTTCCTGTAAATTTGTGTTGCCATTTATGGATTTATTGACCAAATAAATGTTTTAGAAACATGTTTTTTATAGTCTAACATTTTGAAATGTAGAACTGTGTTAATGGTTGTAGTGTTTATTTCTAATATTTTTTTATGAAAATAAATATTGAAAAAGATTGTGTTGCTAGCATTTTTATTCCCTAAGGAAGGTCACAGTAAAATAAGTTAATTTGTGTATAAATGCTAGTTCAAATGATTTTTTGACACATTGAATGTACTTATTTTTGACCGGTTACAAACAAAATGAGAAAATAGTTGAGCCTAAAAGATAAAATAATTATTCATTATTTTTGTTGTTTGTTAGTTGTTATTATTTATTTATTTATTGGGCAATTAACAATATTGTGGTTGCAGGAGTTTCTGCACTGGCAGCCGACTGCCCTGGCGGGGGTGTCTGGCTTTGACAACAGTAAGCGGGTGAAACGTGGGAACGAGGAGCGTGAGAAACTCAAGGAGTGGGAAGGAAAGGATTGTCCCGTTTGCCCGGAGGACTCTTCCCCACATGCTGAGAGGAAGCGTCGGACACCCCTGACGTTCCCGCGTACGCGGGCAGGCACCAGCACTCGTCATGGGGGAATGGAGAACCTAAGACAACACCTCACATTCAGTGATGCCGAGGAACTTGATCGAGTAAGTTGAACTGACAATGACTTCGGTCAGGTATTAGTGACTTTTTATGATCTAGGGATTCTGGGTATTTTGTCATGAACATTTATAGTTAAGCCAGACATTTGCAGTATGGTATTTTTGTGTGATTAAGAAATCAATCAGCAGTCCCTGCCAACTTAGTTGCCTCAATGAGGTTTTTCTGTACAAAAAGAAGTGACCCATTTTATGTAATGTAATTATGGCTTGCAGTTAATATAATCTTCAAACTGCATTGGGGCTTGGAATAGGATAATTTGCATAACTTTTGAAGTTCGACACTAGTTTACAACACTGGAAAACATAATAATCAGAGAGTCATTGGAACTTGGCTTATTGGTGTAATTAGTTGTATCTACTTTTGGGATTAGAAATGTTTGTGACTTTGTAGAATTTTGTTGTGATAAGACATGTAGTTAGACTTATGACACTGTTATGTCAAAGTCTCTTATGGGCTGTGAGGATCAGATGTACTGGCCCTTGAAGATTTTACTGGTCAGTAAGTGTTGTTGTGAGATGTCTGTCATGAACTGTAGGCTAGCACTGATGGAGAAAGAAACAATGGACGTTATGTCCAACTTCCACCCAAGCGTGACCACTCTTCGTTGGAATGTAACACCATGTCCAGCCCGACCACTAGGGGTTCAGCAGCCGCAACATCAGTGCGGGATGCTGGACGGGACAACACAGTGACAAGAAATCTGAACCGTGATGAGGCGGTGAGTGGTGTTTGGATGTTGACCTGGTCGGGGACAGATCTTTGGTTGAAGTGTTGTAGTTGGTTGTGTAGACTTTTGTGGTCGTCTTGAGTTCAATCTAACCTAAGGAATGATCTGATGATGTTGTACAACACTATACAAATAAATGTGTTTACTGTCAGACTAATTGTTTTATTACATTGACCTGTGGATACCCGTGAAAATGTTAAAATACTAGTTAGAAATTAGAAGTGAATAGTTTATGATGAGTGAGTGTCATATTGTAGCAGCCAGACAGCAATCAGATCGTTGGACGACTCATGCAGATCAGGGACTACATCAAACAAGCCTCAACTATGATGGACAAACTACAGGCTTCACTAGACCCAGTACGTACCTTAGTTGTTAGAAACTATTAGTAACTTTTTTATTAGAGGATCGTTCACATCATATCTAAGCATGATAAAACTGTTTTTTATAAACAGACAAACAAATATTTTATTAAAGTTTGTAATATTTACACAATTCTTTCTGCATTATCAAAGTTTTTGGATGATTACAGCACTCTCATGCCATCCTTCACTAAGCCCATATATTGGTAAATCGTTGTTGTGATAAATTCTTTCTGCATTAGCAATATGTAACAAGATTTAACAAGATTGCCATCCAAGGCAAACTATGGGCAGATAGGGTGGATGAGGCTCTTAAGCTGTGACAAGCTACTGATCTAGGCTATGGCAAACTCGGAAATCAAATCAGCCTCCCTGCCAAGGTTACAGCGGTACTGTGTGTGGGCATGTAGACAGCGTAGTGGGAATACTTTTAACAACATTGCCATCAAAGGCAAAGGCCCAGTTTTCAAGTGGACAAGGAAGCCATGCTTATCGAGAGTCCGATATTTTTTCGTCTGTGTAACCCGCCCTGAGATATGTGTTTCGTTATCTTAAAAACTTGAATTTGACCTTCTCTTAACCTCCTTGTCTCTAGGGTTGTTAAACCACATTCTTTTAGGCCTTCATAACTAAGATCAGAAATGTTTCTGGACATTTTGTTACTGGTTTGTGTGTACTAGTGGCCTTTTGTCCAGTTTGAGGCACCTCTAAGTAAGCCCGCTGTGCTTCTAGTTTAAACAATGTTTGCTATAAAAAATATTTTTGATGCTACCCATGTCACTGTCGACTGCTGCTGAGAGTTCATCTGCAAACACTGCTGCACCCTTTCCACTTAGATGAAGCCCATCCCTCATGAACGTATCAGCTTTCCCAACAAAACATCCCCACAAATCCAACTTCCTCTTCCTTACATAGCTGCTGAACTAACGTGTTAACTGCCGTCCTCCGACAGTTTCAGTAGCCATGACCCCTGTTTCCCATTACTGGTAAAACCTCTGACAGAATTATCTGGTCAACCCATGTCTGCTTAAATGTTCTGACTAACTGCCTATATTTCCTAACTAACCTATCCTTCGCTGTCATCGCCTTTCCTCCTGTCTCCTTCCTTCCTGTCTCCTTACATCCTGTCTCCTGCCCTTTCACTTTAATTCCTCTCAGCCTTTTCCCAGGCTGAAGTAAGCTCTGGCACAACCCACCTCTTACCTTGCCACCATATCCACGTCTAGTCCCATCATCTTCGCACATCTCCTACACTCAAAACTAAAACTATCTGCCTGAACCTCAACCCAGGACTTCTCACACCTGGACTTGACGAAGTCCACCCAGCAGCTTCAACTCTCGCATACTAAATGCCTAGTGGCCTTTACCTGCCGTTTGCACGTCTAATTTGTGGATACAAATGATTAAGAATTAAAACAAAAAGCAAACACATCTAGTTAATAATGATATATATATAAACAAATGGTTATAGATGTAGACAATCTTCCAATGTTAGTCGTCAGTGTTAGCTGTTGCATGTGTGTGTGTGTGTTACAGGGAGACATGAATCGGGCCAGCCAGCTGGAACAAGTGATTCTACGACTGAAGGAACAGGAGAAGAAGTACCTAGAACTACTGCTCGAGCTCTCTGTAAGTCACTGAAACTGATCATTTCCATCCCTGTCAATCTGTATAGGTTTAGTGAAGCCAAAATTGTATTGTGTTTCCCAAAATAAAACTATGTATAAAAAAATTCACGATGAGCTGTTGGCACCTGGCATTAGCAATTGGGATTGTATTCAGTAGCATTGTTCATGGCAACAGTGGTTACAGTGGCTACATGTCACAGTTATGATTACAGTGTTTTACAGTTGCTGTTTATAGGGTAACTACAGTGAGCACCGTATCCAGTGATACTGTAATGAGTTGTGGCAAGGGCAGACCTGGACTCCCTCTGTGTTCACCTGTTTACTGTAATGAGGTGTGACAAGGGTAGGCCTAGACTTCCTCCATGTTCATCTGTGTACTGCAATGAGTTGTGGCAAGGGCAGGCCTAGATTCCCTCCGTGTTCACCTGTGTACTGTAATGAGTTGTGGCAAGGGCAGGCCTAGACTCCCTCCGTGTTCATCTGTGTACTGCAGTGAGTTGTGGCAAGGGCAGGCCTAGACTCCCTCCGTGTTCACCTGTGTACTGTAATGAGTTGTGGCAAGGGTAGGCCTAGACTCCCTCCGTGTTCATCTGTGTACTGAAGTGAGTTGTGGCAAGGGCAGGCCTAGACTCCCTCCGTGTTCACCTGTGTACTGTAATGAGTTGTGGCAAGGGTAGGCCTAGACTCCCTCTGTGTTCACCTGTGTACTGGTGTTGTCAGGTGGCGAGGGATGACAACCTGTTCTCTGGGCGACACAATGACACAGGTGGCATGACATGCCCGACACAGCATGACACAGAGTCAGAGACCACCGAACTGGAGGAGGTGCAGTCAGACACCACAGATGGCACTGCTGTAAGTTTTTGTATTTCTACTAGGTTTGGGTCATGATGCAGGGTCCACACAGGTTGGAAAAGACGGGGAAATGATTTCATAAAATGTTGGGCTTTTCATGACAGTAATAAATATTGGTAATTACTTTTAATGAGGACTCAGCAGTTGTGACGATTGTAGTAGGTAGTCAAAAATAAGTTGATATGTATAAACAATTTATGTCAGGAATTTAAAGTTCTTCTGTCTGAACCTGCAATGCAGCTTTCACTAATACGTATTGTCCTCTGAAGAAGTCTCGTGCTCTCTTAGATAAGCACAAGCATTATAAATATGTGTTAGTTTATGTCAGGTGTATGTTATGTAAATGTTTGCATCATTGAACTCGTGACTAGTTATGATGCAGCCTGCATGACACAGAGCTCTTTGTGACCTGTCTAGGATGACACTAGACCACGCATAGAAGATCACCTGGGCATACATTCTGACACTGATCAGGATGATACGTTTGGTGTCCGTCCTGTCATTGGTGCCACTGCCCTAAACCCTACCCCTCGGCCTAATGACCTTGATGGGAACTCGGACGGCGAACCTCAGCCCAGTCCTGGTCATAGTACGGATCTAGTTCAGCGACGTCACGTTCTTGAGGTTTGTTTGTAATGTGATGTAAACTTGCACAGGCAATCAAGTCATAGTTAAAAATGTACATTTTAAATGTTTATGGTTAAATGTGTTATGTTAAAGTCTGTTAGCATGTAAAGTGGGATTTAATTAAATACTTATGTCAATAGTTAAATAATACTTATGTCAATAGATAAAGATCCAAAGTCTGGTAATTTCACCATAATTTCAATTTTCATCATAAAATGTTTATTTGAATGTTTTGTCCTGGATATTATGTTTACATTGCAAACTGAGCAGCAGGGTCTAGTGTTGGCTTGGATTTGATTCATGAATAGATATTGGTTAAATTGTATAAAAAAATTGGGATTAATTAAAACACATTTAGATGGTGAAGATGTTAGACTAGATTACTTTGTATAGATGCAAATTTGTATGACTTTTGAATGTTACCACTTTGACAAATGTGCGAAGGAAGGATGAAAATGTGCAGTTAGAGGTGGTGTCAGTTTGACTTAAAGAAACCATCTGTTTTAGACGGACCTGTTGAAGAAGTCTGATGAACTAGAAGCTTTGAAGGAACAGTACAATCTGCTGCGTAAGGTCCTAGTACAGAAAGAAGAGGTATGTGTTGGTTAGACACGGTATTAACACCTCTGTTTGATATTGGCGTTGTTATCTTACATGCTTCTGACTGATTTATTTAGAACTGCTCATTGACATTCCCCAAATAGTTGAATATTCAGGAGGGATAGTCAATTCAAATACATTCTCATGGTCTGAATATGCATAAATATAATTAATTATTATTGATTTACTAAAATTTGTATAGTGCCATATATGCAGGACCTGCCCATTCAACAATGAGTACAGTCAATGTGTAGACATACATTCAACGATGAGTACAGTCAATGTGTAGACATACATTCAACGATGAGTACAGTCAATGTGTAGACATACATTCAACGATGAGTACAGTCAGTGTGTAGACATACATTCAACGATGAGTACAGTCAATGTGTAGACATACATTCAACGATGAGTACAGGCAATGTGTAGACATACATTCAACGATGAGTACAGTCAATGTGTAGACATACATTCAACGATGAGTACAGTCAATGTGTAGACATACATTCAACGATGAGTACAGTCAATGTGTAGACATACATTCAACGATGAGTACAGTCAATGTGTAGACATACATTCAACGATGAGTACAGTCAGTGTGTAGACATACATTCAACGATGAGTACAGTCAATGTGTAGACATACATTCAACGATGAGTACAGTCAATGTGTAGACATACATTCAACGATGAGTACAGTCGGTGTGTAGACATACATTCAACGATGAGTACAGTCAGTGTGTAGACATACATTCAACGATGAGTACAGTCAATGTGTAGACATACATTCAGCGATGAGTACAGTCAATGTGTAGACATACATGCAGGACCTGCCCATTCAACGATGAGTACAGTCAATGTGTAGAGATACATTCATAGATGAGTACAGTCAATGTGTAGAGATACATGCAGTCATAAGATTCATAACTATGTAATTACGATTATATATTAAAGTAAATATTGCTGTCCATGTGTGTTTTAGCTGCAGTCTCTTCAACACAGACAAGCAACACTTCTGTCTTTGCAGGACGCTGCGGGCAACAGTCTCACAGAGATCCGCTCCACAAGGAACACTGTCTCAGGCGAGCCATGCTTACTGCTATCACTTGTTATTGGAGATAGTGTTTCTATTGCGATAGCTGTATTAATATTATTGCAGTGCCATTATGATAGTTTCATAACTATTGCAGTAGTATTGTGATAGTATCATAGAATAAAGAATAGTCAGGAATGCAGTACCAAACCATAGTTGATGGGTGGCAATATTGCATGGCTTTTGAGGCAGTTCATTCAACATTGTGAATAAGCGTCATTCACGGAACCAACCAATTTTATATTAGGTCTATAAATAAAGTAAGTTGATGAAATAAAAACAATTTAATTTTCACACATTTTGAATCAATACAGAAGCACCAGATGGCGCTACAGCTGTGGCAGTTGACGCATCGCCAAACCCTCCAAAACGAGATGACAGTGATGCAACAAGTGACGCTACAGGCACAGAAGAGACAGCTGACAATGTTGATGCGGCGGTGGCTGCCATCGCAGCTGACATGGGATTCACCATTGAGAGCAGTGGTGATGTCGTTCCGGACGACCTGCGAGACCTGAGACATCGTCTCAACTACCTGAAGAACCTCTACGACATCAAGGAGCAGGTCTGTAGTTCTGGTAGGGGGGGCTCCAAATAGGAATATATTGTGGTGGACGGGAGGCACTTTTATCAATGATATGTGGGTGGTGCGGTCCAGTATGTTTATATACTATAAATGTTGTTATAAAAAATGGTAAAATTATGATATCTTTATTCTATAAACAATGGCAATGATTCTCAATTTGTCAATATTTGTTCAAAATGACTGCCATTTTGTTTGTTACCATGGGTCTGGCAGAAAAAGGTTCAATATATTTTTTTACTCAATAAGACCAACCTGCCGTGGCTCACCTTAAAGCACAAAGGGAATATTGAGCCTCGGACATTGACAGGTGTTAATCCACCCTCTTAGCAAACAGTTGTGGCATTTAATGTTATATTTCTTAAGTTATCTCAGAATTTAAGGTTTTTCTGTTGGCAGCAAGTAGAGGTTAGCACATAACAACATTGGTAGTAGACAGCTGACAGAATATAGTTTGACTTAAAACAGCAAAAAAATTAAAATTTTCGAGAACTTATTATATATTCATTCTGGTGATGATAAATACCAGGGTTGGAAAAACGTGCCAACGCTGGTTTAAATAATAGTAAATTATGTACAGTCACGTCTCATTTATCCATACACTTTTGTTGCCAAGTCTCATTTATACACACTGGTTGCCAAGTCTCATTTATACACACACTTTTGTTGCCAAGTCTCATTTATCCACACATATTGGTTGTCAATGGTTTTGACTGGATTAACGAAATGTGGATTATTCAATCATGGAATAAAGAAGCAAATACAATCTACTGAGATACAAAAGCATGTGGATTACCAGAATTAAAAGAACAGATAAACGTCACATGAATATTGTGAACCACATCACCTGTTTCCGTTTATTTGTTAGAACACCTCTCTGACCATACAAAGTGTGGCCATTGACTGGTTTATGTTAGACTTCATGTAGGTTTTGTATTTACCAAATAAACCTGCTGAGTGCAGTCAGTAATGTTGGGTGTTTCTGTTGTAGTTGTCAGACGGTGTGAACCAGGTGGATAGTCAGGAGCCAAAGTCCGTGGCCGAGTTGTCAGCCTTAGCCCAGGAGCGCCACCTGCTGGAAAGTAAGTTGCAGGATCTGCAGCAGAAGAAAGAACACATGGACTCGCTGCTCTCCGACCTACAGAGTCTGAGGTCAACGCGACGCAGGGCGCCATCTAACAACGGTCAGTGGGCAGTTTGCAGATTATATTTGGCATCTCTCATCAACTAACGTATTCTGTGGCTGCAACCAGCAGTAGTAGGAATACATCATACAGCTGCAACTGGACCTCTTTGTCTTTTACCTCTCTGGCAGAACATTAAGAATGTACATATAACAATGTCTAGTGCCAGGACTCATGCCAGGACGCCAGTAAAACTTATAACAATGTACATGTAACAATTACTCGTGTTTGGACGCCGGTAAGAACTTGTAACAAGTACATGTAACAATGTCTCGTGCCAGGACGCCGGTATTATCTACTTAGATTTTCAGAAAGCTTTTGACAAAGTGCCACATCAAAGATTACTACTTAAATTAAAAGCCCATGGTATTGGGGATGACTTAATTGACTGGATAGAATAATGGCTGACTGACAGAAGACAGTGTGTTGTAGTAGATAGAGAAGTTTCAAACTGGAAATCAGTTTTGAGTGGGGTGCCACAAGGATCAGTATTAGGACCTTTATTATTCTTAATATATATCAATGACTTGGATGACAGTATAACAAGTAACATACTCAAATTTGCAGATGACACAAAAGTGTTTAGAAAGGTTAACACTGATGGTGATAAACAACATTTGCAAAACGATCTAGACAAAGTAAGTGAAATGGTCTGAGAAATGGCAGATGTTGTTCAATTTTGGGAAACGTAAATGCCTACATACAAGACATGGGAACTTGGATGTAAACTGTAAAATGGGAGATACCGTTCTGGGTACTATTGTAAAAGAAAAGGACTTAGGAGTTGCAATAAGTGCTGATATGAAAGATTCAGAGCAGTGTGGTATTGCAGCTTCAAAGGGTAATAAAATTCTTGGGTTGATTAGGAGAAACATAACTTACAAGGATAAAAAACTAATTATACCTCTGTATAATGCAATAGTTAGACCACTTTAGAATATTGTATACAAACGTGGAGACCATAAGTAAGAAGGATATAGATACATTTGAACTCATACAGAGGAGAGCAACTAAAATTATTCCAGAACTGAGAGACCTTAGTTATGAAGAACACCTGACAGAATGTGGTTTAACAACTCTAGAGACAAGTAGGTTAAGAGGAGATCAGATTGAAGTTTTTAGATATTGAATGGGTATGAAAATATCGAAAGAAATATGTTTTTCTCTCACAAGAAAGATAGCAGAACTAGAGGACATGAGATAAAGGATCAATGTAGATTGGATATCAGGAAGTACTCATTCTCACAGAAGACAGTAAATGAATGGAACAAATTATCTACGGATTGTATAACCGCTAGCAGCGTGAACATGTTTAAAAACAAGTTGGACTCGTATCTCAGGAGGGTGGGTTACACGTAGACGAACACTGATGAACTTGCGATACGCCAATGGCTTCCTTGTCCAATTGCCATCTGGGCCTTTGGCTTGGATGGCAAATCTTGTTAAATCTAAGAACTTGTAACAAAGTACATGTAACAATGTCTTGTCATGCCCGGACGCCAGTAAGAACTTGTAACAAAGTACATGTAACAATGTCTCGTTGTGCCAGGACGCCAGTAAGAACTTGTAACAAAGTACATGTAACAATGTCTCGTGCCAGGACGCCAGTAAGAACTTGTAACAAAGTACATGTAACAATGTCTCGTGCCAGGACGCCAGTAAGAACTTGTAACAAAGTACATGTAACAATTTCTCATGCCAGGACGCCAGTAAGAACTTGTAACAAAGTACATGTAACAATGTCTCGTGCCAGGACGCCAGTAAGAACTTGTAACAAAATATGTGTAACAATGTCTCGTGCCAGGACGCCAGTAAGAACATGTAACAAAATACATGTAACAATGTCTCGTGCCAGGACGCCAGTAAGAACTTGTAACAAAATACATGTAACAATGTCTCGTGCCAGGACGCCAGTAAGAACTTGTAACAAAATACATGTAACAATGTCTCGTGCCAGGACGCCAGTAAGAACTTGTAACAAAATACATGTAACAATGTCTCGTGCCAGGACGCCAGTAAGAACATGTAACAAAATACATGTAACAATGTCTCGTGCCAGGACGCCAGTTAGAACTTGTAAAAAATACATGTAACAATGTCTCGTGCCAGGACGCCAGTAAGAACATGTAACAAAATACATGTAACAATGTCTCGTGCCAGGACGCCAGTTAGAACTTGTAAAAATACATGTAACAATGTCTCGTGCCAGGCGCCAGTAAGAACATGTAACAAAATACATGTAACAATGTCTCGTGCCAGGACGCCAGTTAGAACTTGTAAAAATACATGTAACAATGTCTCGTGCCAGGACGCCAGTAAGAACATGTAACAAAATACATGTAACAATGTCTCGTGCCAGGACGCCAGTTAGAACTTGTAAAAATACATGTAACAATGTCTCGTGCCAGGACGCCAGTAAGAACATGTAACAAAATACATGTAACAATGTCTCGTGCCAGGACGCCAGTTAGAACTTGTAAAAATACATGTAACAATGTCTCGTGCCAGGACGCCAGTAAGAACATGTAACAAAATACATGTAACAATGTCTCGTGCCAGGACGCCAGTTAGAACTTGTAAAAAATACATGTAACAATGTCTCGTGCCAGGACGCCAGTAAGAACATGTAACAAAATACATGTAACAATGTCTCGTGCCAGGACGCCAGTTAGAACTTGTAAAAAATACATGTAACAATGTCTCGTGCCAGGACGCCAGTAAGAACATGTAACAAAATACATGTAACAATGTCTCGTGCCAGGACGCCAGTTAGAACTTGTAAAAAATACATGTAACAATGTCTCGTGCCAGGACGCCAGTAAGAACATGTAACAAAATACATGTAACAATGTCTCGTGCCAGGACGCCAGTTAAAACTTGTAAAAAATACATGTAACAATGTCTCATGCCTGGACATAACTTGACAATTAGTTGTGGCAATGAGGAGTCGATGGAGGCAGTTACAACCAAACAGAGTGTCATTAAAGTGACCTACAGTAATCTAGCATAAACAGTCATTGGTACTACAATAGTCATGTTTGCCAGAGTGTTATTTGTGCTATATTATTTTTTTCACGTAAAATAAACTGTGAATATTATTGTGAAGAGACAACAAATATTTTGGAAAATCTAGTGAATTCTGCTGTTTGATATGCTGTGGCAAAAATATTAGTATTGCGTTTTGTATGTACCTTACAATTATACACACCACAGTAAATAAATTTTGATTTATTCAGCAATGTTATTTTCTTATAAAAAAAATATCGACAAGTAATCAACAGGTGGTCCAGTACTTGTGAGAACTTTTTTTATATCCATTACGATATCTAATGCATTTGTTGACATGATTAACAATCATCAGTGTTCATATCCTACAAATGGCCGCAACCAATTTTTATTGTTTTATTATAACTTTGATTGTTTTGTTCCAATGTTCTTTGATAGTCAGGAATGGTTGTTACAGAGCTCGAGGTGGGAAGCACTACATCATCACAGGTCCAGGTCAATGAGGTCGTTGCCACTGCAACGTTGGCAGACAGGAAATCAACAGAAGCGCGTGAAGTCCTTGACATGCTGGACACGAGAAACAAAATGAAGTAGGGTCAAAACACGATTATCTTGACCAGGTTTATTTGTGAAATGATCAGTTGGAAAGAACAATGGTCGTTTTTATTAAGTTACTAAGCCTGTTAATTTTTTATCGTAAAATCGTGTTGTCTAGTATAAACTAAATATTTAAGATGTTTTTAAGAAACCAACATTTTTGAACATAACTTGACTGTTATCTGTTCGTGAATATTGACCTTGCTTTTCAGCAGGCAACGTGAAGTTGTAAACTTTATCAAATTATACAAAACAAATTGTGATTCATTAAAACACATTTGGTGATCAAAATGTTAGACTAGATATAATTTATCCTCGACAACTGATTTTACAATTGAAACCAATCAGACTGTACCTTTAAAGTTTCACTGCAGTTGGTATCAGAGGTTTGTTTACTTGTTGTATGTTAAATATCATAGTTCCAACTGCTCTGTTTCGCTTGGCCAAGTTGTCACACAAAGGATTGGTTGTTCCAGGAAGCTGCATGAGGTGCGAGATCGACTCGACCAGCTAAAAGATCTGGCGCAGTATTACCAGGGCGGGTCAGAATTCGTGCGTGGTGCTGATGGCGCCACCTATGCAACAGAGTGTATGTCACTGCCCAGCGAATACGATAAGCCTGAGAACAGAAGGTGAGTTGACATTACTTGCAGGGTTCTATATGCCTATTAAACAAAACAAAATGTCATGTCTTTTTTAGTTTCTCGCAGTTTTAGAAGTCAGAAATGTATTTCTGACGTGACGTTAAAAGCTGCGGTTTAAACCACAGTTTTTACTGACATTACTTGCAGGGTTTTATATACCTGGAAAACAAAACAAAATGTCATGTATTTTTTAGTTTCTGACTTTCAAATTGTTTCTGACAGTTTTAGAAGTCAGAAATGTATTTCTGACGTGATGTTAAAAACTGTGGTTTAAACCACAGTTTTTGCTGACATTAATTGCAGGGTTCTATATACCTGGTATTGCCCATTGTTACTGACATCTGTCCTGTTCTCGTAAAAGCAATTATTTCTGTAATCATGTGCTGATGAATCAGGCAGGCTCAAACTTAATATGAAACACTTGAAACAAAATGTCATGTCTTTTAGTTTCTGACTTTTTCAAACTGTTTCTGAAAATTTTAGAAGTCAGAAATGTATTTCTGACATGACGTTAAAAGCTGCGGTTTAAACCACAGTTTTTACCGGTGTGTCAGAAACCTGCCAACCTTGGACATGATGTGTTTGTGTGTGACACAATGTCTTTGTGTGATGACACAATGTCTTTGTGTGATGACACAATATCTGATGTGTTTGTGTGATGACACGATGTGTTTTGTGATGACATGATGTGTTTGTGTGCTGACACAGTGGGGAGCGAGATGGGATGAATGAATTCCTCAAGATCTACCAGCAGTTGGCCAGTGAGGCCCTCACGGTGGAAGACACCCCAGCCATGGGGAGTGCTCAGGCGCTGGGAGGCGCCAACCCAATGGGGCGTAATCAGCCACAGGGAAGCACTCGGCCTAAAGGACGTTCCCAGCCCCAGGGCGGAGCGCAGGCAATGGGAGGAGCCCAGGCAATGGGAATAGCCGAAGCGATGGGATTAGCCCAGGTGATGGGAGGAGCCCAGGCAATGGGAATAGCTCAGGCAATGGGAGGAAACCAAGTGGTAGGAGGAGCCATGGTGCGGAAGGAGAATGATGAGGGTGGTGTGACCGGGGCTGTGGAGAACTTCATCCACAGAGGGGAGAATGTTGACATTGACGTGTGGGAGGATGACCCGGAGGTCATGGCTAAAGTCAGGTAGGAGCTTGTGCAATAATATCTTGTAATAAAATATAATTTGTTTTCTTATGATGATTCAAATAGTGTGATGTTATGATGACTCAAATAGTGTGATGTTATGATGACTCATATAGTGTGATGTTATGATAACTTAAATAGTGTGATAGTATGACTCAAATAGTGTGATGTTATGATGATAATGAACTAGCAGATTCTGTGTGGAAAATATATACAATGATTACACAAGCATGCATGCACACACATGCACATGCATGCACACGCAAACACACGCACATAACTCACTCGTACAGCTGCAATGTACAAAAACGTTTAAATAATTACGTACAATTAATAGCTGCCCGTTTAATGAAAATAGTGTAAAGAAAATAAATACATAATGAACATTATGGTACATAAAAATGTACGAACAAAAACATTTATTAAGATTTTTATAAATATCTGTGTACACTTTCATATGTGTATACAATATGCATTACATGTAAACTGACAAGTGGAGGGGGAAGGCTGCCGATAGGGAAGTGGTGAGGGATAACAGCCGGGGCCTCACCCCTTTATAAAGGGAGCAAGAAGGAAGAACACAAAGTTTGAAATTAATACAAAATAAAAAACAAATGTGTCATTACAGGAGACTTCAGACGGCGAAAGAGAAGCTGCACCGTCTGCAGGAGCTAGTTGCCATGGTGCAACAGTCCTCCTCAGACGCCGCGTTACAGACACTGCCAAGCAGCATTGCAGAGCTGGCGTCTGACGTCAGCCTGGATGACACTGACACTGCCACCTGCCCAGTCACAGCTGTCGTTCCACACTCGAGGCCTGCAGGTGGCGCCAGTGGTGGCATGGTAGCTGCAGCTGTGCCGCAACCTGCGGTGGTGACAGGATGTCCATTTGGACAAAGGTACTGTGGCATGTTTGGCAGTTTCTCTTTCATATGAGTCTTGCATAGATAAACCCAATTTTTTCATATTATTTGTATTCCAGTCCTTCCTTTCTCGTCTCGTTTTATAATCTTTTTGCAAATGAATTGAACCTCTCTAGCGCCTGCTACAGTGGGCTAGCTTGTTTGTGCAAATGTGTTATTTAGTTTTGTCACGGTCATTGGACAAACTATTAAAAAAAAATTCTGGATCTGGTGACATGTACAAAGTGACTATCTGTTCGTCTGTCGATGTGGTGTAGAGAGGCGTTCTACAAAGCAAAGGTGAAGCAACAGCAGCGCACCCTGGAGGAGCTGATGGATGAGAAGTGTAAGCTGTTGGCCATCCAGGACGAGCTCCAGAGACTGCACGAGACACTGCCTGAGGCTGTGAGTGTCTCGGTCTTCTTTCTGTTGGTTCTAGTTATCCAGGCAGCACGATCTCGTCATTATATTTCTGTGGTTTTTCTGTTAGTTATGAGGATATTAATTTTGTTATGTCTTGCAATCCAAGTGTAGACTAGTATTAGAGTTGCTGGCATGTCGGGAATCAACGTATTGTGTTGAATCGTATAATTAGAGGTGTCATATTAAGTCAGGGGTCATTGTATAATGTTAGAAATCATCAGATTTGTCAGGAGTCATCTTATTATTTCAGGAGTCATCATGTGTCAAGTTGGCAGATGTATTCCTTGTTTACAGGCAGCTGCTGTCCATAGTAGCACTGACAGAACTCAGCAGAAAGACGCTACTGCGACCAGCACCAGTAGCGCCATCAAGCGGCAGTCGCATCAACAGAATGATGGCGGTGAACAGAGGCCACATCGTGTGAGCAGTGAGGTCGCCACCAGCCTGGCCACTACTGGCAGGGGCGGTCCAGAGACTGCGCAAGTGACGTTTCAGGAACCACTGGAAAGTACGTCACTCTGCAGACTTTATTTTCTTTTTTTTTATGTGCTACGGTGACCATTGTACATCTAACAAGTTCTTACTGGGAAGCAGGCAAAACTGTCTTGCTGTTCATTCCTTCTAAGCCATTTGTTTTGTATTTGTTCTTTTCTATCCTCTTATATTGAGGTCATTCCACTGAGTAGGACATACGCATCAGAAAAGCCTTGCGTGGGCTGCCGCAAACAAGATGAAGAAAATATGGAAAGCAAATATCTCGAGGAACCTGAAGGAATGTCTCTTCGTGGCAACTGTGGAGTCAGTACTCCTGTATGGATCAGAAGCCTGGACACTGACTAAATCTCTGGAAAAGCAGTTGAATGGCTGCTACACTAGACACTGCGAATGGTGTTCAGTGTTCAGTGTTCACTGGAAAGAGCATGTGGCTAATGAAGAGCTGTATGGAAGAATGATGAGGGTAACAGACAAGATCCAGGAGCGCAGGATGTGGTTTGCTGGACACAACATAAGGCAAGCGGGGACACCATTGTCAAAACTAATACGGACACGCTTCAAAGGGACGGCCCGCTCTTAGCTACGTCGTGGTCCTAAAATCAGATGCTGGTGTGACAGATACAGAGGAATTAACTGTATGTATGAAGGAGAGAGCTGAATGGTCAGCCATCAAATCCCAAAGTCTTTCGATCAGATGATGATGATTGAAGTAATTTTTTGCCCAAGAAATTTTATTGTAATATGTGAGTATTCATAAATATACCATGTCATTGTGTAACGTCACTAGTCACTTTACCACATATTTTTTGTAGTGTGTTATATCAAATTATCAAGTCTTAAGTTAAACGTAATTACCTCTCAAGAAACTTAGTGTTAGATTTGTATATTTCGACCGCTTCCCGCGGTCTTCTTCAGCAGACTGCAATTACGGATGTGTCACATGACCAATGTCATGTGACACAAGCTGGAGCAGGACTGGTGGGACCTCCTGGCCAACATCTCGGTTCAGCGTAGGTTTCTCTCTGTGGATGTTAATCGCTTTCTTTAGTTTCCTCCTGTGCCAGTTCTCCTCGTGGTACCACAAAACTATCAACACCCTGAGGTTACTGTTGGTACACCCAAAAGACAGAAAAGCAAAGTGTGGGGTGGTTTATGACATACAGTGCCCAGAATGTGACCAGCACTATATAGGAGAAACAGCCAGAACACTTGGCACAAGAATTAAAGAACATCTGTCTTGTCGCCAACGTCTGTCAGCCATAAGTGAACACAAACTGAGCACAGGCCATCAGTGTTCTATGAAGGACATTAAATTCTAGACCATGAGGAGAACTGGTACAGGAGGAAAATAAAGGAGGCGATTAACATCCACAGAGAGAAACCTACGCTGAACTGAGACATTGGCCAGGAGCTCCCACCAGTCCTGCTCCAGCTTGTGTCACTTGACATTGGTCATGTGACACATCCGTAACTGCAGTCTGCTGAAGAAGACAACAGGAGGCTGTCAAAATATATAGATCGAACACTAAGTTTCTTGAGAGGTAATTATGTTTAATATTAATAACCAAGAAACTGGATCATCTGTCCATTCAAAAAAGTCTTAAGTTGTTAATCATATCTGTTCATCCACTGTATCTCTCCTGTACCTTTGTGAAATGCGTATTTTATATATCTTTTCTGCAACATAGTTAAAATAAAAATACCGCCATAACACATCAAGTGAAGTATTTCTGTCTATTTTATAGTCATTTGATATGGTTTTCTGTGTGTTTTTTGTAGCTGTGGAGTTGTATGACCGCATGAGACAACATTGTGTGTGTTTATAGCTGTGGTGTCCAATGAGGAGTTGTACGACCACTTGAGACAACATTGTATGTGTTTATAGCTGTGGTGTCCAATGAGGAGTTGTACGACCGCATGATACAACATTGTGTGTGTTTATAGCTGTGGTGTCCAACGAGGAGTTGTACGACCACATGAGACAACATTGTATGTGTTTATAGCTGTGGTGTCCAAGGAGGAGTTGTACGACCACATGAGACGACATTGTGTGTGTTTGTAGCTGTGGTGTCCAACGAGGAGTTGTATGACCGCATGAGACAACATTGTGTGTGTTTATAGCTGTGATGTCCAACGAGGAGTTGTACGACCACATGAGACGACATTGTGTGTGTTTATAGCTGTGGTGTCCAACGAGGAGTTGTACATGAGACAACATTGTGTGTGTTTATAGCTGTGGTGTCCAATGAGGAGTTGTACGACCACATGAGACAACATTGTGTGTGTTTGTAGCTGTGGTGTCCAACGAGGAGTTGTACGACCACATGAGACAACATTGTGTGTGTTTGTAGCTGTGGTGTCCAACGAGGAGTTGTACGACCACATGAGACAACATTGTGTGTGTTTATAGCTGTGGTGTCCAACGAGGAGTTGTACGACCACATGAGACAACATTGTGTGTGTTTATAGCTGTGGTGTCCAACGAGGAGTTGTACGACCACATGAGACAACATTGTGTGTGTTTATAGCTGTGGTGTCCAACGAAGGAGTTGTACGACCACATGAGACAACATTGTGTGTGTTTATAGCTGTGGTGTCCAATGAGGAGTTGTATGCGACCACATGAGACAACATTGTGTGTGTTTATAGCTGTGGTGTCCAACGAGGAGTTGTACGACCACATGAGACAACATTGTGTGTGTTTGTAGCTGTGGTGTCCAACGAGGAGTTGTACGACCATATGAGACAACATTGTGTGTGTTTGCAGCTGTGGTGTCCAACGAGGAGTTGTACATGAGACAACATTGTGTGTGTTTATAGCTGTGGTGTCCAACGAGGAGTTGTACGACCACATGAGACAACATTGTGTGTGTTTGTAGCTGTGGTGTCCAACGAGGAGTTGTACGACCACATGAGACAACATTGTGTGTGTTTTTAGCTGTGGTGTCCAGCGAAGAGTTGTACGACCACATGAGACAACATTGTGTGTGTTTATAGCTGTGGTGTCCAGCGAAGAGTTGTACGACCACATGAGACAACATTGTGTGTGTTTGTAGCTGTGGTGTCCAACGAAGAG
Organism: Lamellibrachia satsuma; assembly: GCA_033239005.1. Lineage (NCBI taxonomy): Eukaryota > Metazoa > Annelida > Polychaeta > Sabellida > Siboglinidae > Lamellibrachia > Lamellibrachia satsuma. Next base: position 32,929,889 of record BSQZ01000001.1, on the reverse strand, counting down.
TTGTACGACCACATGAGACAACATTGTGTGTGTTTGTAGCTGTGGTGTCCAACGAAGAGTTGTACGACCACATGAGACAACATTGTGTGTGTTTTTAGCTGTGGTGTCCAACGAAGAGTTGTACGACCACATGAGACAACATTGTGTGTGTTTTTAGCTGTGGTGTCCAACGAGGAGTTGTACGACCACATGAGACAACATTGTGTGTGTTTATAGCTGTGGTGTCCAACGAAGAGTTGTACGACCACATGAGACAACATTGTGTGTGTTTGTAGCTGTGGTGTCCAGCGAAGAGTTGTACGACCACATGAGACGACATTGTGTGTGTTTTTAGCTGTGGTGTCCAACGAAGAGTTGTACGACCACATGAGACAACATTGTGTGTGTTTGTAGCCGTGGTGTCCAACGAGGAGTTGTACGACCGCATGAGACAACAGCGCATGCTGCGTGAGGAGTTGAGAGAGAAGAAGAGAGAACTGGAGTATATGATGAGCAAGGACAGGCCTCGCAAGCAGTACTCCCGCAACCAGGACACTCAGAGCGACAACATGTCACACTCAACCAAGTCTGACCCGTTTGGGTGAGTTACAGCCACAGTAATGATGTTACCCTTGAGATGAGGGGGTGCTGGATTGAAATGCCGGGCCAGTCATCCACTTGTGTACAATGGAACCTAGGAAATAAGACTGACTATTGACTTAGATAAAAGTAGTCATAATGCCAAGTTCATTTTAATGCTGAATTTTCTTTTTCTAAATTGTCTTTATATGGATTCAGTATTCAAATCAGTACGTCACTTCCTCAGAAAAGGTAATTGTTAGACAAGGTTCCAGTGTACGATATTATCTGCCACAACTAAACAATAGCAATCGCCACCCGCTGCACCAAGTCCAAGGACGCTGTCGAACCACTGGCAGCTCTGTCTATACGTCAGTACATGGTTTATAGAGCTTATTAAACGCGTCAACTGACATCAATGTGTAGTATTTCAAAATATCACACCCTGTTGAATGTTGAAATGATTAAAATACATGTATGTACAGTTATGGAATCAATTTGCTACGATGATGATGATATACTGGACTAATATGAATCGAAAATAGTAACCCGGCCCTGAACAGCCGAAAACTTATATGAGTTGACACATGCAGTGTGAAAGCTGATTAAAAATATAAAACGACAATAGGTAGAATTAATAATTGTTTCACTTCGTCTTTCAACCGATCTTGACCAAAGCATAAATTCACGATGCACCACTTAACATTGATTCACCGTTTCATATGCGGATGACAAATTCATATTTTCACATACTGGTAGCGCCTTGGGTTGCCATTTCACCCCAGTGTTATATTGGTGTTGCATACTAAATTGCATTTTAAGACTATTTATCTGAGGCGTATTTGTGAATCTCGATTGCAATTTACAAACTGCTGAAGCGGTTTGTAAATTACAAGTGCAGTCGGGCCTCGTTATAACGTGGTACACGAGGAATGTTAGGTGTTCCCATGTCTGCCACCAGGGAGCTACTAAACAACAGCAATCGCCGCCTGCTGCACCAAGTCCAAGAACGCTGTCGAAACTACTTATATGCCAGTACGCAGTTTATAGAGCTTATTAAACAAGCCAACTAGCATCAACGTGTATAATTTTACAATGTAACACCCTGTTGAACCTTGAACTGAATAACATACATGTATGTATACCGCTATGGAATTGATCTGCTACGATGATGTACTGGACCAATAGGCCTACGAATCGAAACTAATAACCTGGGTCTGAGCAGCCGAAAACGTATATGATTTGACACACTTAGTGCGAAAGCTGATTAAACATAGAAAACAACAATAGGTAGAACTAATGACAATAGGTAGAACTAATGACAATAGGTAGAACTAATGACAATAGGTAGAACTAATGACACTAGGTAGAACTAATGACACTAGGTAGAACTAATGACAATAGATAGAACTAATGACAATAGGTAGAACTAATGACAATAGGTAGAACTAATGACAATAGGTAGAACTAATAATTGCTTCACTTCGTCTTTCAACCGATCTTGACCGATGCATAAATTTATCTGATTCTTATCCAAGGCGTATATGTGAATCTCTATTGCAATTTACAAACCGCCAAAGCGAAGCCAATGACAGCGATTGATGTTGATGGCAGCGCAAAACAAACAAAACTTTGACACATGTTCATTGACATAGTTCACCTAATGTTTCTTGAGAATTGTCAAAGCAATTCTAAGTATGCTTAAGCAGGTCCATTTGGCATTTTCCCCCGGCCGCAGAAAATCGGGGTCCACGACCGACCGCCTTATATCCAAATCGGCGTAATAACAGGGCGCGACAGTGCATCACACAAAACAAGTGCTAGTTGTGAAATAGATCAGTGCGGTGATCGTAGCATAAACACACGATCGTCCCTGAATGACAAGCACATTTGGCATTTCCCCCTGATTATATCCGAATTTCTGTTATAATGGGGCGTGGAATAACGCGGCATGACTGTATGTAGGAAGTAGGAAGTATGTGTCTTTGATAAGAGAAACTAAAAGTCTACTACTGAGTGTCTATGTCAGTGAAGGAGAGTCAATGTGTAATGATGTCAGGTTTGATTGTCAACCCACCCACCGTCTGGTTGCAGGGCCAGTGCAAGTGTGGACGTTACCATGGCGACCTGGGGCGGCTCAACAGTGGACAACCTTGAGAGTATAGAGGAGGACGAGAACGTTAGCGGAGACGGGCAGGAGTGCGACGATGACAATGATGATGGTCAGTGTCGGTTTATGTCACTGTGTTGGTTTAGTTGTCAGTGTCATTCTCTAAATTAGGGTTAATTGCTTTATTTGCGACAGTTGTACGTGTCTATGATGTCAATGTAGTTACCACCGTGTTAGTTTGACGATGTGTGCATTGCATCGGGCTTGTTTAACCCTTATGGCATAGTTTAACCCTTATGGCATAGTTTAACCCTTATGGCATAGTTTAGCCCTTATGGTTACATAGACTAAAATATTGGAAGGTTACATGTGACATGTGAGGTAATGAAGTTACAGGTGACACGTAACAGTAAAGTTACAACTGATACGTAACAGAATAAAGTGCAGTTACAATATTTGAATATGTGTAACAGAATTTACCCTTGTTAATAAAGTAACAAATATCAAGTGCACATGTCTTATTACTGCGTGTACAGGATCATATAAAAAAACATATTTTGTGATGAAATAAAACATAAAATCAAGGCAATGGCATATGTTGTGTAGGCTATCCCAGTGATGGCATCATGCAGGTGGAGGAAGAAGAGGAGGCAAATGGTGAATCTGACGACCACGCTACGTATACCATTGAGGATGAGTATGCTAGTCGACGGCGTCAGACGTCAATGCCTTCTGACAGCCAGCATGTCAGTCAAAGGCGGCGGAGAAGCAAAGTGCGCAGTGCCCCTCAGACAGGCAGAGGTAGGTGGCAAGGAGGCAAAGTGAAACCTTGCAAACACTATCGTTAATGTTATTTGTTTTATGCTGTTGGATGAGGCTACACTGACTGTTTTGTGTGTGTCGCATCACTTGAGAACATATTTTTTTATTTGATGAATCTAATGATATAGCTAAATATTCAGAAACCGTGGTATTCTAGTGAGAACCCATTGATTTTGGCTAGTGTTGATATACGGCATCAAATGTTAAGATCTTAACAGGTTCCTTTGCAGTATTGTCCTGAAGTATTAATTATATTTCAATAGAAATGTTTACAAGTGGAATCTGGCTAAGAAATCCGTTTCTTTGGGGTAGTAAAAACATTCGATTATTTAAATATTGGAAAAATACGACAAAATTAACTTTTTGCCTGCTGAAGGTATTTAGGCGCAGAGCAGTGATGGCGAGTGGTGTGAACCACGGGGCTGTGGAGTGATGCGCGCCCTTTTAATGAGCTCCATGTGTTGTGTAGAGCTGCAGCAGGAGGGAGACTACGCTGCCAGTAGTCGCCGGTACTGGCCCTCATCGCAATCAGACATGTTCCTCAGTGACACTCGAGGTGGCGCCACTAGACAATCAGCGACCACAACACGTCGCAAGCAACATTCGGTAAGTTAATGTCAAAACATTACTGAGGCATGACCAATAAAAGTACTATTTGAAATGCCATTCTTACACAGTGCAATGTCTGGTCTTTTGGACCACTTGAAACTCGTCACACTTCACCTTAGACAGACTTGTTGATTGGGACACTGCCAAGGTAGTTCAACTTCCGTGGCAGGTGTTTAGTCACGCTGCTGCTCAGGAAGAATTAATGTCATTTCGTCATCAAATCCTAACTGAATTACCTTGAAGGGATCAGACTGAGTGAATTACCGTGAATGCACCCGACTGAGTGAATTGCTGTGAAGGCATCAAACTGAGTGAATTACTGTGAAGGCATCTGACTAACATTTTACATGCATCAATTGGCCGCAATATTGATTGATTTAAAACTGGGCTTGGAGACTTGACAATGATTTGATGACTGGGAGGATAGCTCTCTAAGGAGACCTTCCAGTAACATGTCTGATATTACCATACTAAAGATGTTAATGATGGTGTTAATGACACACAGAAGTCGTCACCGCGTCACCCCAACCACAAGGAGGCCATGGATCCTCTGACCACCGGCTACCTGCAGCAACAGCTGACCTCTGTCCGGAGTGACCTCAACAATGTGACCCAGCTACTACACATCCTGATGAGAGAGAATCCAGCCCTTGCAGCCACTGGTCACTCCGAGGGTAAGTCTCCAGCCTTTGCAGCCACTGGTCACTCTAAGGGTAAAAACCCAGCTCTTGCCACCACGGGTCACTCCGAGGGTAAGAACCCAGCCCTTGCAATCACTGGTCACTGCGAGGGTAAGAATCCAGCCCTCGCAGCCACTGGTCACTCCGAGTGTAAGAACTCAGTTCTCGCAGCCACTAGTCACTCCGAGTGTAAGAACCCTTTTCTCGCAACCACTGGTCACTCCAAGGGTAAGAACCCAGTTCTTGCAGTCACTGGTCACTCCGAGGGTAGGGTTTTTCATTTTGAAGCCAGTTGTTTATCATATACCAGGTTTTAAAAAATAAAATGGTCGGAATTATATGTTACCAGATAGAAACATTTCTTGCAAATCAAATGTAGATGCAGTTGTGACAAAAAAAATTTATAAAACAAATTGTGTATAGATTTGGATAAATGGTATTAAGTATTACTAAATTCAATCAATGTCTGCTGACGTCAAGTAATCAACCAACAAAATAAAAATGCAGTACACATGTATTGTAGAGGGAAAGTAGCTTGTTGTGGGCACATACGCTTATTATAGTAATTGTAATATTTAAACGTTTGTTAAACGGACGGCTGCAGCAAAGAAAGTCCCGATGTCTACCTGCTAATGACAACATGCACGATCTTGCAACAAGTTTCTCAAACTTCTTCTGTGCGAAGATTGATATGTAGTGCCACACGATTGATTGTGTGGCACGCAGTTCTGCTATTGACGTTTCGTGCTCAATATGGACAGGCACCAGCTTACTTAACTGACCTACTCCACGAACAACGAGCTACTCATGTGTTGCGTTCGGCTACAAACAATGAATTGTATGTGCCGCCATCTCGTAGCCGATTCGGTGACAGAACTTTCTCGGTTTCTGCTCCAAGCGAGATGAAGACAATCTCTTGCCTTGTGACTTTTAAAAGACTCCTAAAAACGCATCTCTTTCGGGTTGCATATGCATCATAAGCACCACCTATTTATTTTTATTGTTTTGCTTGTTTAATGCTTAATTATATTTTATGTTAAGTTTTTATTATTATCTTTACATGTTTTTATATCAATTTTACACCATGTTTTTACTTTTTTATTATGATATATCTTTAATAATTATCTTCTATATAACTTATTCTTTTAATATAATATATTCTCTTCTATCTGAATTAATTTATCATCATTTACATAACTTTTTTGTTTTGCATATAAACGAATTTTAAGCGCCTCCGAATGGATTTATCTAGATTTATGGCGCTATACAAATGTCTTATCTTATCTTATTTAATGTGTGTTCTACTTTCTATGTATTCATTTATCACGACTACCGGGATACTATAATAAATCATCCCGACTTGAAATCCTCCAAGGAAATACAATCTTGACTTTGTGTTATTTTCAGAAGTTGTGCCGCCCATGGTGTCGGCAGTGCCAGACATGCTGAGTGCACCGCTAGCACCGGTCTCTGGCACCACCCAAGTGCTACGACAACAGCAGCAACTCATCGCCAATTTAAGCCACTCGTTTAATGAGTTGTTGTCTCAGCAGGGGGAGCTGGTGCAACGTTTCTCACAGCTCGAGTGCTGGTTAGCCGCAGGGGCCGTCGGTAGCCATGTACGCAACAACACTGACTTCACCCTTGATCTTGCATGGGAGAACAACAGTACTGCGTCGACACGACACGGAGGACCTCGCCCCAGTGGCTTGCCGCTGGGTAGGGGGCGCCAGTGGGTGCCACCAGGGGGCACCAGCTATGATGCAGGGTCATCATGGAGCCAGCCGTTTGAATTCCAGCAGCACACGTCACCAGGGAAGGCAGTAGCATTGAAGCCTCCGCAGCAACAGCACCATACATCAGATGCTCCACTCTCACGTGGCGGGTCCACGAAGGAGCTGCCGTTCCCAATTGTGTCAGGTGACAGTGGCGGTGCCACCTGGCGCAGCGGTGTCATCACTGGTACGAGGTCACGAGGCCTTCAGACGACCTTTGATAGTCGTACTCCCATGACGACGGAGCTGCTCGCCAGTCGCGACTCGATCGAAGTCATCAAGAGTAGCCCCGCCCTCAGCAGTGACAGACACAGGAGACTCCCTGACCGCAGCGAACCCAGCATCAAGTTCTGCGAGGTGCCCATGGCAGGTGGTGCCACCATTGACAGCGATGGCGAGTCTGACGTCGAGAGTATTTGTATTGAGACGATCCAGGCAGCAGACACTAAGGACGAGATCCCACGACTCGACCTCAGTGAAGTCACTGCACGCTCACAGTGAGTAGGAATACAGTAGTTCCAGTTGAACATCTTGAAATAGGAGTATTTGCATTCGCATTTAAATGCTTGGATTTTAAATAATTTTTCAAATATGTTTCAAATACCTGTTAGTTATTTATGTAAACTGTGCAGTTAATATGACTGAGCCGCAAATGTGTTGGTTTCCATCATAATGTGATAGGAAATTTCGTCTAAACGTCTGATATAAGGCTTCAGTCAGTGAAAATATTACCGGGATCTGGTAAAGAATATCGACCTTTACATTTGAGAACACCTGTGGACAGTTTCCAATACCGGGGGACAAAGTTTATTGGTCTAGGCATTCGCGAGATCACATGATTGGTTACACCGTTAACTCCAACCGCACGCAATGTCAACATGGTATTCCAACCGAAACATTAAAATTAATGGTCATATTATATTAAACAAATTGTGGTTAATTAAAACACATTTGAGCATTGTAGAATAGATACAGTTTATAATATTTGACATGATTTTATGAAATGAACAGACTGTATCTGTACTTCATAGTGGTGAAACTTGTATCCAACCCTGGTTTATTTCCCAGTCGTTCCCGCGCCGGGCCGAAGGCAGGGTCCAGTCAGATGGGAGGCACGGGCTTCACCGGGGAAGGTAAGTTGTCTTTGCTGTCTCTCAGCAGGGTCACCACTTTGTTTCTCGCATCAGTTTCTATACATACTAGTTGGCTGTCTGTGTACATTCCTATAACATGAGAAAGCTGTACATCTGCCATTATGTTCTCAGCTGTTGTTGGACACAAGTTCACCGCCGCCCGTCGCGCTGGTGCTGCCGCGAAGCTCGCCAGTCAACTAGTCAAGTCTCAGCCACGGTGAGTCCACTAGCTTTGTCATGCCAGTCAACTAGTCAAGTCTCAGCCACGGTGAGGCCACTAGCTGTGTCATGCCAGTCTACGTGCAGTTGTAAGCAACATATCAGCTTGTGAGCCATTGTCATGCTTAAATGTTTGACGGCGAAAAAACATTGAAACTTGTGATGTGTCAAAGTGCGTGGTAGACTGTTGTGACTGTAAATAATATAATAACAAATACATTTGTATAGTGCTGCATATAGACTAAGTCCAGTCAGAGATGCTTAAAATATATAGTTGCTAAAATATGTAGTAAAATATATATCAATAACAAAAATAATTACATAACTAAAAATAAATTTGTTGAGACACGTCTGTCACTTAGATTATTCTGTGCTTTCAAAGTTTGCTGATTGTCATTTGCCATTCATGAGTAAAGCACAACTTTAATTCCCACTGCTGTATGTTGTCAACAGATGCTCTAGGAACGAACGAGAAAGTGGCAAGACACAGAGTCAAGAAGGTAACTTTAACAGAAATACTCTTGTATCATTTATCATTGTATCCATTTATTTAATTTCCTTTTCTGGATATAAGTACCCGATAACACTATTTAACCATATAGAATGTTAGCTATAAAACTGTAGCAAATGATCTTTTCTAAACTGTGCCTACACCTTTTATATATTACTATGTGACCTAATTTTATTTATGTAGTTATTATTTTACTGTACTTACGTGTAATAGTCAACCTCTGTAATTCCAATCCATAATAAATTTATTAGTAAAAAAAATATTGGTTATTCAATATTTTGTCACCTTCACAGCATCATGAGAAAAAAGCCTAGGTAGTATATTCGTAGTGGAAATGTATTGTGTATAAAACCGACTATTTTCCCAGGGAGTCATTCAACGGGAGCAGTCCTCCGAGAAGCTGCCTTCTACCCAGGACTCAGTTCAGGGATCAGTGGGACAGCCTTCCTGGATGCCATGAGTAACTCGAGCCGACGGTCAAGTGTCCAGTCCAGCATGGCCGGAGACACTGACCAGTTGGCGGCCTCGCTGAGACGCGTCCGAGCTGTCAACAACCCCGCCCTCAACAGTGACGTGTAAGTACAACTTCTCCCACAACCACGGCAACATTAATTATGTAAATTAGCAGTTACGCTGTCAACATTTCATTTAAATTGGTGTTACATTTTGTACAGACATAGCAAAAAATGTACATTGTAGATGTTGCATGTTTGTACATGGAGAATTTAATTACTGGTAACAATTAAGTTGTCTGGTTTTCATTAAAATTAACTGGAAATGTCAAAGTTAGACTAACAATTAACGGGTGTAAAGTTAAATTAATAATAAATTTGGTGGTAATTTAGAAGAAAGTGATATGCCAAACCTAGAGACATTCCAATGTACATTTTTGTCCTAAGGTGGCTGCTGTAGAGTTCATGAGTTACTGCTCTGTAAAAAGGTTTTTAATGGATGTCTTGTGTTGCAGGGAATCAGATGCGCCACCTAGTGAGTTCTCGCTGTTCGAGGCACTCCGAGAGACCATCTACTCGGAGGTCGCAACTCTGATCTCTCAGAATGAGAGTCGGCCGCACTTCCTCATCGAATTGTTCCGGGAACTGCAACTGCTCACGAGCGACTACCTCCGCCAGAGGGCGCTGTATGCAGTGCAGGATCTCGTCACACAGTATCTGGCCGAGGGACACAAGGACGGACCGGAGGAGAAGAAAGTACGTGACATCAAGGTAATGGTACAGTTTTTACATCCTGCATGATGTAACCGTCAACTTAACTCTGGAAAGTATTCAGCCATGTTGCAATTAGTACAGAAACGTTTTGCAGTCATATAGTTTTATTCTAGTTTCTCCTATGATGTTTTACATGGAAACTTACTTGATGTTTTGAATGGCAACTTTGCTAAATGTAAAATCTAGTGATGATTTATAGTAAATGTCTCTGCCTTGAATGTGTCTTAAAGATGTCACCACAATAACAATGTACCACTTGGAGATCTCCCATAGTATGCAGTACTATGTACTGTCTTCTAAATCAGGCAAGTCATGCGCTGCAGCGGTTGACTACTTGGATAAAACCATTGAATAGTCTATAATATGTGGAACTAACTGCACATTGTAAAATCCAAACAAGAAATTTGTTGCGAAAGATTTGATTTGTGGACATGTCTGAAGTACAGCTGAACTGTTGTTGAAGACTAGAAGTGTTGTTTGAGGTTATGTGTTCTACTTGTGTTGTGCGTGTGTTCTCAGTCGGAGATATCGTGGTCTGCCCCGCCGGCCCGCCGCAACCTATCAGAACTGACTCCTAGTGAGAGTCTTGCCACCTCTGAAGACGAGGAAGTCAAGGTAAGTGCAGATTTGGCATATTACTAAAATAAAAATACAATTGATTGTCGTGTAGAATACTTACTAACTCTCTGGCATAATCCGTGAGACTCATGGTTTTGCATTAAATGTCACGGTCTCACAGCAAAAGTCTGAAATGTCGCGCATATTTTCGTAACCTTTATCAATGAAAGTTACGAAAAAAAATTCCCCTTTTTGCAAAAGTGAGACAGAATATCAGGCCTGTCCTCAGGGTTTCAAAAGGAGGTTTGAGCATATCACCCGGGGATTTCTGGGACGATTTGTAAAAAAATTTACAGTTGAACAAAATTCTATCAAAAACGGGGGTTAATTCAAACACCCCTCCCCCCGAGAATGGGCATGAAACCATTCGTGTGCGTCGCAAGCAAATTCCTTAGTTAATTTTACCAGTAATATCAGCCAAAAAAATCAAAACGATGTGAAATTTTTCAAATGTTTTTCATGTTGGTGATTGTTGCTGCAGGCCCATGTGTACGCTCAGCGAGCTCAGGCGATGGTGAAACGCGAACATAAAGCCCAACAGATGGCAGCACTGCAGCCCATGTCAGCAGATGGCTGGCATCCGTCCACCCACGGCTGTCGCTTTGACTACCTTGAGAATGTTGAGATCACAAGTTCCCAGTCAACTCCAAGCACGAGCAGTAGCCACCTCGAGTCTCCCTTTGCCCGGGAGTCGCTCGGAGACACCGTCATACACATGGATAAGGTGAGTCTTATTCACTGTCATACACATGGATAAGGTTGGTCTTGTTCACTGTCATACACATGGATAAGGTGAGTCTTGTTCACCGTCATACACATGGATAAGGTGACTCTTGTTCACCGTCATACACATGGATAAGGTTGGTCTTGTTCACCGTCATACACATGGATAAGGTTGGTCTTGTTCACCGTCATACACATGGGTCTTGTTGGGTCAGTTTGTTACAACCCTTCAACACTATACATGCTATTTCTGCTACCATGGACTCTGTTTTATGAACGCTCAAAAATGGTCACGTAGTTCACAAATAGTCTACTATTGAACTACACAAGATCTACTGTTTCACAGTGTTTTTGGAATGCTGCATGTTATATGTTGCTAAATGGTGTCTGCTGTTACTGTAACAACTGCATGATGTTTACACTTGTGCTGTCTTATACATTGTATGATAGTTACACTGTTATGGGGCCTGTAAATGGTTATGTTACTATGTGGAGCACTTCTGCATAGGGACGATGTTAACTGTGTCACTGTCTGCATGGGGACGATGCTAACTGTATCACTGTCTTCATGGGGACGATGTTACTGTATCACTGTCTTCATGGGGACGATGTTACTGTATCACTGTCTGCATGGGGACGATGTTAACTGTGTCACTGTCTTCATGGGGACGATGTTACTATATCACTGTCTGCATGGGGAAGATGTTACTGTGTCACTGTCTTCATGGGGACGATGTTACTGTATCACTGTCTGCATGGGGACGATGTTACTGTATCACTGTCTGCATGGGGACGATGTTAACTGTATCACTGCCTGCATGGGAACAATGTTACTGTATCACTGTCTGCATGTGGACGATGTTACTGTGTCACTGTCTGCATGGGGATGACGTTACTGTGTCACTGTCTGCATGGGGACGATGTTAACTGTATCACTGTCTGCATGGGAACGATATTACTGTATCACTGTCTGCATGGGGACGACGTTACTGTGTCACTGTCTGCATGAAGACGTTACTGTGTTACTGTCTGCATGGGGACGATGTTACTGTGTCACTGTCTTCATGGGGACGATGTTAACTATATCACTTCTGCATGGGGACGATGTTAACTGTATTACTGTCTGCATGGGGACGATGTTAACTGTATCACTGTCTGCATGGGGACGATGTTAACTGTATTACTGTCTGCATGGGGACGATGTTAACTGTATCACTGACTGCATGGGGACGATGTTAACTGTATCACTGTCTGCATGGGGATGACGTTACTATCTTCATGGGGACGATGTTAACTGTATCACTGTCTGCATGGGGACGATGTTAACTGTATCACTGTCTTCATGGGGACGATGTTAACTGTATTACTGTCTGCATGGGGACGATGTTAACTGTATCACTGTCTGCATGGGGACGATGTTAACTGTATTACTGTCTGCATGGGGACGATGTTAACTGTATCACTGACTGCATGGGGACGATGTTAACTGTATCACTGTCTGCATGGGGATGACGTTACTGTGTCACTATCTTCATGGGGACGATGTTAACTGTATCACTGTCTGCATGGGGACGATGTTAACTGTATCACTGTCTTCATGGGGACGATGTTAACTGTATTACTGTCTGCATGGGGACGATGTTAACTGTATCACTGTCTGCATGGGGACAATGTTAACTGTATTACTGTCTGCATGGGGACGATGTTAACTGTATCACTGACTGCATGGGGACGATGTTAACTGTATCACTGTCTGCATGGGGACAACGTTACTGTGTCACTATCTTCATGGGGGTGATGTTAACTGTATCACTGTCTGCATGGGGACGATGTTAACTGTATCACTATCTTCATGGGGATGATGTTAACTGTATCACTGTCTGCATGGGGACGATGTTACTGTATCACTGTCTGCATGGGGACAATGTTACTGTATCGCTGTCTGCATGGGGACGATGTTACTGTATCACTGTCTGCATGGGGAAGATGTTACTGTATCACTGTCTGCATGGGGACGGCGTTACTGTGTTACTGTCTGCATGTGGACGATGTTACTGTATCACTGTCTGCATCGGGACGATGTTACTGTATCACTTCTGCATCGGGATGATGTTACTGTATCACTGTCTGCATGTGGACGATGTTACTGTATCACTGTCTGCATGGGGATGATGTTACTGTATCACTGTCTGCATGGGGACGATGTTACTGTGTCACTGTCTGCATGGGGACGATGTTACTGTGTCACTGTCTGCATGGGGACGATGTTACTGTATCACTGTCTGCATGGGGATGATGTTACTGTATCACTGTCTGCATCTTACCTGTCTATTTTGTAACAGTGTTACTGTGTCATGTATTTACTTGGTGACATTGTTTCTGTGTCCTCTATTCCTTGAGTTATGTTTGCATGTTCTCTCTGCCCAGATATCTGAGCCCTCCTCCTTTGACACGGCCGCCTACATAGAACATGAGGTACAGGTCTAGGCAAACTTGAGGCAGACGCTTATTAGTTTATGTTTGCACTTAATAATAAGATTAGTTAAGAGTGGAATAAGCCATATTGTATTTAAATTTAATAATACGTTTTCCCGCCTTCTGGTTATAAAGAAATTTCACAGAATTTTTTTTATAGATTTTTGGCAAGAACCGCAAACAGTATTTTCCAACAGCCATATGGTGTCTATTTGTGGGTAGTGCAATATATCGGGTTTACTTTTAATTATTGCAAAATCAGCACTTTAGGTTAAGGTCAAAGTAATGTCTGGACAAAGTGTATGTCTAAGATTAAAAAGAAAAATTTTCAGTTAAATAAAATTATCTCCAAAAGGGGGTTCATTCAGATTTTATTTCACTTACAGGTCTAAATGAGTAAATTTCACAACAGGCCTGAGGTGTGTGCCAAATTTTATCAGAATCAGAGGGTTTGTGAATACTTTTCCCTTTTCTTGGTTAATTTCATATAAATAAATATTGGAGCTATTTAAATTACATTTGATCATGTTTTATTCAGCTCCAATTCCTTCTTTCCAAAATCTTTCACTTCCAAGTTCCTGAATTGGATTGATAAATTTCAGGAATTTACCACTAACCTCATTAAGAGTTTCCCATTTGTTTTGTGACCTTTTTGTGAGTTTTTGGTTGTGTAGTTTTTTTTTCATAATTTGTTGAGTGTTGAATCTTTGTTTTGTTGCACCCATTGTTGCATGACTACACCTCTCTCCGGTCTCCTTCATTTCTCTGTTGCATGACTACACCTCTCTCCGGTCTCCTTCATTTCTCTGTTGCATGACTACACCTCTCTCCGGTCTCCTTCATTTCCCTGTTGCATGACTGCACCTCTCTCCGGTCTCCTTCATTTCTCTGTTGCATGACTACACCTCTCTCCGGTCTCCTTCATTTCTCTGTTGCATGACTACACCTCTCTCCGGTCACCTTCATTTCTCTGTTGCATGACTGCACCTCTCTCCCGTCACCTTCATTTCTCTGTTGCATGACTACACCTCTCTCCGGTCACCATCATTTCCCTGTTGCATGACTACACTTCTCTCCGGTCACCATCATTTCTCTGTTGCATGACTACACCTCTCTCCGGTCACCATCATTTCCCTGTTGCATGACTACACCTCTCTCCGGTCACCATCATTTCTCTGTTGCATGAATACACCTCTCTCTGGTCACCATCATTTCTCTGTTGCATGAATACACCTCTCTCCGGTCACCATCATTTCTCTGTTGCATGACTACACCTCTCTCCGGTCGCCATCATTTCCCTGTTGCATGACTACACCTCTCTCCGGTCACCATAATTTCTCTGTTGCATGACTACACCTCTCTCCGGTCACCATCATTTCTCTGTTGCATGAATACACCTCCAATCACTGTCATTTCTCTGTTGCATGACTACACCTCTCTCCGGTCACCATCATTTCCCTGTTGCATGACTACACCTCTCTCCGGTCACCATCATTTCTCTGTTGTATGACTACACCTCTCTCCGGTCACCATCATTTCTCTGTTGCATGAATACACCTCCAATCACTGTCATTTCTCTGTTGCATGACTACACCTCTCTCCGGTCACCATCATTTCCCTGTTGCATGACTACACTTCTCTCCGGTCACCATCATTTCTCTGTTGCATGACTACACCTCTCTCCGGTCACCATCATTTCCCTGTTGCATGACTACACCTCTCTCCGGTCACCATCATTTCTCTGTTGCATGAATACACCTCTCTCCGGTCACCATCATTTCTCTGTTGCATGAATACACCTCTCTCCGGTCACCATCATTTCTCTGTTGCATGACTACACCTCTCTCCGGTCACCATCATTTCCCTGTTGCATGACTACACCTCTCTCCGGTCACCATCATTTCTCTGTTGCATGACTACACCTCTCTCCGGTCACCATCATTTCTCTGTTGCATGAATACACCTCCAATCACTGTCATTTCTCTGTTGCATGACTACACCTCTCTCCGGTCACCATCATTTCCCTGTTGCATGACTACACTTCTCTCCGGTCACCATCATTTCTCTGTTGCATGACTACACCTCTCTCCGGTCACCATCATTTCCCTGTTGCATGACTACACCTCTCTCCGGTCACCATCATTTCTCTGTTGCATGACTACACCTCTCTCCGGTCACCATCATTTCTCTGTTGCATGAATACACCTCCAATCACTGTCATTTCACCGTTGCATGACTACACCTCTCTCCGGTCTACTTCATTTCTCTGTTGCATGACTACACCTCTCTCCAGTCACCATCATTTCTCTGTTGCATGACTACACCTCTCTCCGGTCACCCTCATTTCTCTGTTGCATGAATACACCTCCAATCACTGTCATTTCTCTGTTGCATGACTACACCTCTCTCCGGTCACCATCATTTCTCTTTTGCATGACTACACCTCTCTCCGGTCACCATCATTTCTCTATTGCATGAATACACCTCTCTCCGGTCACCATCATTTCTCTGTTGCATGAATGCACCTCTCTCCGGTCACCATCATTTCTCTGTTGCATGAATGCACCTCTCTCCGGTCACCATCATTTCTCTGTTGCATGAATACACCTCTCTCCGGTCACCATCATTTCTCTGTTGCATGACTACACCTCTCTCTGGTTACCATCATTTCTCTGTTGCATGAATACACCTCTCTCCAATCACTGTCATTTCTCTGTTGCATGACTACACCTCTCTCCAGTCACCATCATTTCTTTGTTGCATGCTTACCAAATGTTACCGATGGAATTTATCATGCGATCAGCTTCTTACAGTTTATTAAAGTCACGCTTTAAGGTAGATTTACCAGTTATTTCTTGTGATTCCAGACACTTGTATTATACAGTTTTAGCTTTGAAGTCTGTGGAAGCCCACAACATTTAGTTAACCACAAAGCACATCTACTACAACTCAGTCATATACACGTGTCACATAAGTCTGCCAAGTGGACTGCTGATTCATTTCAAAGCGATTATTACTAGTGATGTTGCCTGCCAATTCTTGTGAAAGCATGGATGTTTATGGCATGTATTAATTGATTTTTTTAACAAACCAAAACCATGGATTGGCCATCCTTTCATAAACCTAATTAAACACAGAAATCACCATGTCATTTTGGTTTCCATAGACTTTAAGCCAGCAGAAAATAGAATGTGTCGTGTGTTAAATAAATATCTAGACGGACAGTGCAGACATCCTTGTGTTTTGTAACTGAGAACTTGTGAACATGAATGTGTCCAAAGTTTAAATCTCTCTTCCTTTCCTTCCACCAGTTGAGTCAGGTGAGTGGGGTCATTTCTTGTGCACCTGTCTGTGTCTGCACACCACGGGAGGTGGGGACACTGGTAGGACTTGGGCATTAACTTTCACCACGGGAGGCAGGGACACTGGTAGGACTTGGGCAGTAACTTACACCACGGGAGGTGGGGACACTGGTAGGACTTGGGCAGTAACTTACCCCATGGGAGGCGGGGACACTGGTAGGACTTGGGCAGTAACTTTCACCACGGGAGGCAGACACTGGTAGGACTTGGGCAGTAACTTTCACCACGGGAGGCAGAGACACTGGTAGGACTTGGGCAGTAACTTTCACCACGGGAGGCGGGGACACTGGTAGGACTTGGGCAGTAACTTTCACTGTGGGAGACGGGGACACTGGTAAGACTTGGGCAGTAACTTTCACCACGGGAGGCAGAGACACTGGTAGGACTTGGGCAGTAACTTTCCCCACGGGAGGCGGGGACACTGGTAGGACTTGGGCAGTAACTTACACCACGGGAGGCAGAGATACTGGTAGGACATGGGCAGTAACTTACACTATGGAGGCAGAGACACTGGTAGGACTTGGGTAGTAACTTACGCCATGGGAGGCAGAGATACTGGTAGGGCAGTAACTTACAGTAGGAACGCTAATATGTAGACACTGCTTTGGGACTAGTCCGAACTTCCCCAGTACACTCTGGGGGCCGGTAGAGAATCCTGGGGATCCTTGTCCCAACCCCAACAAATTAGATGTGTGGTTCAGGGGTCTTGTCACCTCCCTCGTGAGGGGTGTACGTGAGTAGGTTCATCTTTGTTGTCCTACTTTGTTGTCCTACTTTGTTGTCCTACTTGTGTTTTACTAATATCTCAGTTTGCATGTTTTGGCAACTTGGTGTTACTACATTGGACCTTGCTTAATAGAATCACTTCGAGCCAGAGCTGTTTGAATCTATTAAAGAGAATAAAAACAATAATTGATTTCATTCTTCAATTAAGACTTCAATTAATTAATAATTCCAAATGATATCCTGTCCTACCAGCTTGCCTCGATTATGCATATTTTCCTGCAGTTATTGGCAAGCTTCTATGTGAAGTCACTGGTGACATGGAAATGCAGCAAGACTGAGACTTTCCATTCATTCACCTATGTTTCCAGCGTTAGCGGTTGTTTCAAAACGAGTGTCAGAAAGTAAATAAGATCGAAGGTTGCTGGCATCGCTAAACTGCTCCGAAAGAGCCAAATTCAAGGAAGATTCTTCGGTATCGCCTACCACTAGTGGGTCAAAATTTGTCTGTTGGCATATGGTACATATGGTACATATGGTACATACAGGTGTACAATATTAAAAATTATGTACACACAGAAAAAACATTTTAGCTAGTGCCTTGTTATTCCCTTTAATTTAAACAGCTGGTTCTCTTACTTTTTGTGTGTTTTAACAATGTGGGAACAGGGAGTGATTCCCTCCCAGCCAATATATCTGATTCTACTAAATGGCTGATTCTGATTGGTTGCCACGACAACACAAGTGTCTTGGACAATACTTGTTTTTTTTGTGGGAATGGCTGGCACTGAAAGTCTGTTACACCAACAGCACCTTGGAACTAACTGTTTTAGCCATGCCGTGAAAGGGAACTAAATGATGTCTTTCTGATTCAGATATGTGATTCACTGTTGTTTATGTTCGTGTTGGAACACATTTGTTTATTTGTTGGTTGCACTTTGATACTTCCATTGACACTTATGTTGGGGATTATTATCAGCACTTTACATTCTAGGTTTGAAAATTTGCATAAATTTTTTATTTATATATATTAGAAAAAATTAAGTGCTGTTGTACTATTATTGAATGATTGCTTCTTGAGAAATCATGTTAACAGACGTATTCTCTGCTAATGAAGGGACTGTTTTTTGTATAACATTGTATAATGTATAAACTTTTTGTTACGGGGTAATATATATATTCTGTTACATTGCAGCAGCACATGGCCAAGCAATAACATATAATACAATGTGAATACTTCTATTGTGCCTTAATCCTTGGGAAAGTGAGCTCAGAGGCGAGCCAATACCAATGGATTAGGCAATCTCAAATAAGTACACAATGTCAACGTTGATGTGATAGACGGGCAGCTTACCGGTGGCGATAGTAATTATCAATGAATTATCTTTTAGAATTGCAACTAAAAAATGCAAAAAAGAAATGTTTGTATATTGCTTAGTTTTCTTTGGAAATCCCACTCACCACTGAGACATGTTTATTTTATTGACTGGAACGAAGTCCTGTGTCAAATATGACACTAGAGTGACTGAATGGACAGATGTTCTGTGTGTGTCCAGTATGACACCGGAGTGACCGCGTGTGTTGTTACAGACTCTGAAGTCGATGCGTGAACATGAACGTAAGCTGCTTGAGGGAGAGTGCCGCAGCAGCGGCAGTCCCAGCATGCCCAAGCCAATGACAGATGACACGTCAGGGATGTCGTTGTGTCTACGTGACGATGACAGGTCAGACGTGGGAAGCAGCTCAGCCCAGGACCAGGGAAGTGAAGGATCAACTTCCGATGTCACGGTGAGATGACACTAACACTAAAACTTATTGAATGTCACTGCAGCTCTCATGTGTCTTCTGCTTGTTCACGTTCCTTCTGCTGCTGTGTCACTGTCGTCATCTTCTAGTTTACTTTGTAGGAACTCTTTGAACCCTGCCCAATGAACCCTGCCCAGTGAACCATGCCCAGTGAACCCTACCCAATGACAACCCTTCCACTAGGTCTACCCCAGTAATTAAACCACCTTTTCTCAATTTCTGAGGTAATAATATTATTATTGAACTCCCAGACAGACAATTCTGAATTAAAACCACCTTGGGATTAAGACCACTTTTGACCAGTCCTGTGTGTTTCACCATACAGTATGTCTGAAGACTTCCCAACATTGTTGAAATAGATACAAGATTGTAAGACCAAGAACTTTCAGTATCTACGCATTAACACACTTACCTTCCCGTATCAATGCATTGACTAGTACTTTCGCTTTCAGTATCCGCGCATTGACACGCAGCAGTTAGACGGAGAGATCAAGACCATCATGTTGAGCGTGTTGCCTGTGCTACAGGAGCATATGGATGACGTGTGTTCCCAGCAGCTCCTCGAGTACATGCGGCAACTTGTGTTGTCTCTGACCAAGCCCAAGGGCGACAACCACGAGTTCCTGCAATTCTTCAACAACCAACTCAACACCATCCTCGCCGACTCACTCGCCAAGTTTGACGGCCGCAAGTAGGTGGCGCTGCTGGTTATGCTCACACATTGATGGTTTTGATGTTGTAATTTTGTTTATCCATTCCTGAAACTGAACCTATCTAAGATATTCTTACACATATGAACATCAGGGCCCAAGTTTTCTGTAAATGTGACAAGAATACTGTCCCAGGGGAGTTCACTCATGGAATATCTGGATAAATATTATCCGATGCGGTAAATACAGTAACTCAGCAGTTAGAACGCTGGATTGTCAATCAAAAGCACCAGAGTTCCCATTGTGTCTTCTGTCACTGCCGTGTGTGAGACACGTCGTCTGAAGGTGCAGTATGTGTTGTTTAGAACACTGCCTGACATTGTGTGTCATGTCACAGCCGTGTGTGAGACACGTCTGAAGGTGCAGTATGTGTTGTTTAGAACACTGCCTGACATTGTGTCTTCTGTCACTGCCGTGTGTGAGACACGTCGTCTGAAGGTGCAGTATGTGTTGTTTAGAACACTGCCTGACATTGTGTGTCATGTCACAGCCGTGTGTGAGACACATCTGAAGGTGCAGTATGTGTTGTTTAGAACACTGCCTGACATTGTGTCCTGTCACAGCCATGTGTGAGACACGTCATCTGAAGGTGCAGTATGTGTTGTTTAGAACACTGCCTGACATTGTGTGTCATGTCACTGCTGTGTGTGAGACACGTCGTCTGAAGGTGCAGTATGTGTTGTTTAGAACACTGCCTGACATTGTGTGTCATGTCACAGCCGTGTGTGAGACACGTCTGAAGGTGCAGTATGTGTTGTTTAGAACACTGCCTGACATTGTGTGTCATGTCACAGCCGTGTGTGAGACACATCTGAAGGTGCAGTATGTGTTGTTTAGAACACTGCCTGACATTGTGTCCTGTCACCGCCGTGTGTGAGACACGTCGTCTGAAGGTGCAGTATGTGTTGTTTAGAACACTGCCTGACATTGTGTCTTCTGTCACTGCCGTGTGGTGTTGTTTAGAACACTGCCTGACATTGTGTGTCATGTCACAGCGTGTGAGACACGCTGAAGGTGCAGTATGTGTTGTTTAGAACACTGCCTGACATTGTGTCTTCTGTCACTGCCGTGTGTGAGACACGTGAGTATGTGTTGTTTGAACACTGCCTGACATTGTGTGTCATGTCACAGGTGTGAGACACATCTGAAGGTGCAGTATGTGTTGTTTAGAACACTGCCTGACATTGTGTCCTGTCACAGCAGCCGTGCAGTATGTGTTGTTTAAACACTGCCTGACATGTCTGTCAAGGTGCACTGCCTGACATTGTGTCCTGTAACAGCCGTGTGCAGTGTATATTTAGAACACTGCCTGACATTGTGTCTTCTGTCACTGCCGTGTGTGAGACACGTCGTCTGAAGGTGCAGTATGTGTTGTTTAGAACACTGCCTGACATTGTGTGTCATGTCACAGCCGTGTGTGAGACATGTCTGAAGGTGCAGTATGTGTTGTTTAGAACACTGCCTGACATTGTGTCCTGTCACAGCCGTGTGTGAGACACGTCGTCTGAAGGTGCAGTATGTGTTGTTTAGAACACTGCCTGACATTGTGTGTCATGTCACAGCCGTGTGTGAGACACGTCTGAAGGTGCAGTATGTGCTGTTTAGAACACTGCCTGACATTGTGTGTCATGTCACAGCCGTGTGTGAGACACGTCTGAAGGTGCAGTATGTGTTGTTTAGAACACTGCCTGACATTGTGTCCTGTCACAGCCGTGTGTGAGACACGTCGTCTGAAGGTGCAGTATGTGTTGTTTAGAACACTGCCTGACATTGTGTCCTGTCACAGCCGTGTGTGAGACACGTCGTCTGAAGGTGCAGTATGTGTTGTTTAGAACACTGCCTGACATTGTGTCTTCTGTCACTGCTGTATGTTAAACATGTTGTCTTGTTGTTCCTCAGGATGAGGGACTGTGGAGAGGACCTCCTGGGAGAACTCTCGGAGATCCTCTTCAACGAACTCGCCTTCTTCCGCCTCATGGAAGACCTCAACAGCACCAAGAGCAAGGTCAAGGCCACACTGCAACAGTGGTGCCACCAGGTGAGTCTTATTGACACTATCCACTACCATGACTACTGCTGAACCTAAGCACCACAGAGGGAGCGTCTGGCATCTGGTCTTTACCTGTTTTGTCACTTAAAAACAATCAGTTACATTTTATTAACAAAACTAAAAACAAACAGGGCAAAGAACTGTTTTATCAACTGGTGCCTGTTGAACCAGTAGAAGTTGTATGGTGTAGGTAATACCCTAATTAGTCAGTACATTTTAGAATGACTTCTACTGTGTGCCTTTGTTCTAATAATCCTTTTATTTTATATACATTGGTTTTTAGTTTCTGTAAAATATTTTCCAACCTAAAATGTAAGCCCATAAAACAGACACATGTATTTTACCTTTTCTACTTTTATTGCAATTTTTAAAAATTTAAAACAGATAATAAATATTATTTAAATTTGACAAACAGTTAATAACTATTATTTTAACCTAATGAGCTGCTTTTTGACAAGTATGTTTTGTGTTGATGCCACCAGGAGTCGCAGACTTCGAGTGATGCTGGCGCCACCGCTGGAGAGCTGCAGCGAGTCAGTGATGTCCTCTCCGATGCAGAGTCATCGTCAACGTCATCGTCATCCAATAGCGCAGACGACTGGCAGTCAGAGGAGAGCGAACGGTCGGGAGTGGAGAAGGGCAGCAAGGAGATGAAGAAGGGAAAGGAGGTGACTGGGGATATTGAGGAGGAAGACTTGGGGAAGGTGCTTTCATCCGTACTCACAAAGTCATCATCAAAGAAATTATATCAGTCATCATACCATTCTTTATTTTAAAGGAAATTCTGTAGTTTCCCTTTCCCCCACAACATATTCCTATAAATTCCTGTATTTTTCATAGCAAGAACACTTTTTAATAGTTGTATATAATATATAATCCAAAAATACCCTTGCAAATATTCAAGTCCTTAACAGTTTCCTTTAAATTCTTTTTTATAGTCCTTTGAGTTCCTTTATCTTTAGGGTGGTGTGAAGACTGATGTAGAACTTATAAAAACCGTGGATTATGTAGTTGGGCAGTTCCACAGAGTCAGACGTACGTCTTAACCATAGTATGTCTTAACCAAAGTATGACTGTGTTTACTGCCATATATTATAGGAATCAATGTGGTACTCAGAACATGTCTAGATTATGGGTCCCCAGATATTATAAATACAATAGTTCATATTTGTGCTGTTTTAGGGTTAAAATGGTGTTACATTTTTGGCCCAATTTTAGCAGGCTCATGGACCAAATTGGCTCACTTTTACCCATTTTACCCGTTAGCCCATTAAAATGTCTGTTGTCTGTGACTATCTTTTGCACTTTTTACTTGGCAGTAAACACATTTCTCAGATGTGTAGTTTGATGTGTGACACTGTGCGTGTTGTGTCAGCAGGCGAGGGATGACGCATTTGCAGCGGTGGTTGACATTGATGAGAGAGAGGACGAAGAGAAAGACACTGACACTCTACAGACGTCATCTGTCAACTTCCAACTTGTCCCCAGCGAACTCAAACCTTACACCAGGTCTGTGACATTAGTTGAACAGTACTGGCATCAGTGTCATATATTCACTGTGTTCCTTCCTATGGTCTCTCTATGCATACAGTTCAATCATTCAATCATATCCGCAGCAGGTTACATATCTACCTCCTGTGTTGGATGTTAGTCCAGGATATTCTTTGTGAGGCATACTCTGAAACACAAGCTTGGTGTTGGGCTCAAGCCTTGAGGAGTTAGTCACCATAGAAGTTTTATTATTATTCTTGTTTACTTCATTCTCGCATCCTTACAGTCTAATAAGTGCTGTGTTAAGATAAGGAAGGCACAGTGATAGAACATTGTGCAGATAATGCAGAATGGCTGAATGATTCCCTCGTAAGTGAAGTTGTTATTTGAATATCAGGGATGAAATGTAAAGATCTCTGAACAAAGCTAACGACTGTAAAAATGGTCATCGTCTTGTAAACATGTCTGTAGATTCCATAACCTTTTACTTTTACTCCATAGCTATTTCCTTTTTACTTATTGTAATTTATCTCTATTTATCTGGACTTATTTAGCCTATTTAATCTTATCATTATTTATCTCAATTTATCTTGTCTTATCTTACATATTTTACCATGTTAGCCCCTTAGAATGTGTTATATATGAGGCGCTTATCTGCAAAATACATTGTATCTATTTTGTCATTTCGATGTAAACCATGCTTTCAGTAGCATGTTGTTTAGCAATAAATAAGAAAACCGTTATTTCATCAGGTCAGCAGCGGGCATATAAGATGTTTTGCTGCAGAATAATTACTTCCACCTCTATCCACTTGGTGGCAGCACAAAACCACTCGTGGCATTTAACATGTTTTGCAGATGAGAGCCACCTGTTTTGTTGTTGTTTGGCGTCAGTTGCAGTCTGTGTTGTTGTTTGGCATGAGTTGCAGTCTGTGTTGTTGTTTGGTGTGAGTTGCAGTCTGTGTTGTTGTTTGGCGTCAGTTGCAGTCTGTGTTGTTGTTTGGTGTGAGTTGCAGTCTGTGTTGTTGTTTGGTGTGAGTTGCAGTCTGTGTTGTTGTTTGGTGTGAGTTGCGTCAGTTGCAGTCTGTGTTGTTGTTTGGCGTCAGTTGCAGTCGTCTGTGTTGTTGTTTGGTGTGAGTTGCAGTCTGTGTTGTTGTTTGGTGTGAGTTGCAGTCTGTGTTGTTGTTTGGTGTGAGTTGCAGTCTGTGTTGTTGTTTGGCGTCAGTTGCAGTCTGTGTTGTTGTTTGACGTCAGTTGCAGTCTGTGTTGTTGTTTGACGTGAGTTGCAGTCTGTGTTGTTTTTTGGCGTGAGTTGCAGTCTGTGTTGTTGTTTGACGTCAGTTGCAGTCTGTGTTGTTGTTTGGTGTGAGTTGCAGTCTGTGTTGTTGTTTGGCGTCAGTTGCAGTCTGTGTTGTTTTTTGGTGTCAGTTGCAGTCTATGGTGTTGTTTGGCGTCAGTTGCAGTCTGTGTTGTTGTTTGGTGTGAGTTGCAGTCTGTGTTGTTGTTTGACGTCAGTTGCAGTCTATGTTGCTGTTTGGTGTGAGTTGCAGTCCGTGTTGTTGTTTTGTGTGAGTTGCAGTCTGTGTTGTTGTTAGGGGTCAGTTGCAGTCTGTGTTGTTTTTTGGTGTCAGTTGCAGTCTATGGTGTTGTTTGGCGTCAGTTGCAGTCTGTGTTGTTGTTTGGTGTGAGTTGCAGTCTGTGTTGTTGTTTGGCGTCAGTTGCAGTCTGTGTTGTTGTTTGACATCAGTTGCAGTCTGTGTTGCTGTTTGGTGTGAGTTGCAGTCTGTGTTGTTGTTTGACATCAGTTGCAGTCTGTGTTGTTGTTTGGCGTCAGTTGCAGTCTGTGTTGTTGTTTGACATCAGTTGCAGTCTGTGTTGCTGTTTGGTGTGAGTTGCAGTCTGTGTTGTTGTTTGACATCAGTTGCAGTCTGTGTTGTTGTTTGGCGTCAGTTGCAGTCTGTGTTGTTGTTTGACATCAGTTGCAGTCTGTGTTGCTGTTTGGTGTGAGTTGCAGTCTGTGTTGTTGTTTGGCGTCAGTTGCAGTCTGTGTTGTTGTTTGACATCAGTTGCAGTCTGTGTTGTTGTTTGGCATCAGTTGCAGTCTATGTTGTTGTTTGTTGCAGGATCGGCAGTGACGAGGATGATGAAGGTGATGACAACGAGGTGGCCAGTGCTGATGACCCGTCCGAGACCGCCGTGTCACGTGACGCAGAGAAGGACCGGTGCAGCAACGATTCCGACGATGACACGGACACGACATTGAGTCGCGCCTCGGTCAACACTAATGGGAGCTGCTCGGAGGGGGTTGGTGCGGAGGGGGTGACGGAGGAAGGGGAATGGGTGGAAGTGGAGGGATGTGTTGATATTCCCAATGGGATGGCGATTGATCCTGAGGATTCGGTGACAGAGAACAGTTGTGGCGATGACAGAAGCATCAAGATTGTTGACAGTAAAGTTACCGCTGATGGACCTGTTGTTGCTGCATTGTCTACAGAGGCCTCTGTCGTTTCAAACCCGAACACAACGGACGCCCCTGTGGGTAAACTCGACAATCCTGCATCGATCAAATGCATGGCAGCATCGGGCGAAAGTGGGACGGTTACACCACATGGCACCCCTGGCAGTCCAAACATCCAACCAGTGAACGGCAATGGCAAGGTCTGTAACTGCCAGGCTGCCCAGTAAAGTCATTGTGTGCTACTGGAGCAGTGTACATGTTTGTTGAATGGCCATTTAAATGTATGTAAAGTCATTGTGTACTACTGGAGCAGTGTACATGTTTGTTGACCACGAAATGGCCATTTAAATGTGTGTTCGATGGGATTAGTTTGGTGTCTAAATTTCTTTCAGAACAGTCGCAGTGATCGTCTTTATAAGGTCCTCTTATCAGTGTAATAATGTTACTGTCTGCGTAGTATCTATATCTTTAGTAAAACTTTCAAAGCGAGGGTTGTAGAGTATTTTATATTCAATTTACTTGAGGTTAGACAGATAGCGTGGACCAGTCACACACCATTCACTTCAACATGAGTCAGAGTTTGTGTTGTCGGTGTTTGACACATATGACCTGGCTGTTGTTACCTGCGTCACACATTCACTTCAACACAAGTTAGAGTTTGTGTTGTCTGTGTTGGACACATCTGACCTGGCTCTTGTTACACACATTCACTTCAACACAAGTCAGAGTTTGTGTTTTCCGTGTTGGACACATCTGACCTGGCTCTTGTTACACGCATCACACATTCACTTCAACACAAGTCAGAGTTTGTGTTTTCCGTGTTGGACACATCTGACCTGGCTCTTGTTACACGCATCACACATTCACTTCAACACAAGTCAGAGTTTGTGTTTTCCGTGTTGGACACATCTGACCTGGTTCTAGTTACATACATCACACATACACTTCAGCATGTTGTGTTTGCCCTGACATCAACTGTCAAATGTAAGATAAAAGGATGTACAACAAGTGACAATATACTAGCCTGATCTATGAGTAAGTGTGGTGCTGATGTCGTTTTCAGTTGGAGAATGGCCATGCGGACGACGAGTTGGAGAATGGCCATGCGGACGACGAGTTGGAGAATGGCCATGCGGACGAGGAGGAAGTCACCATTGATGATCTACCACCAAAGCTGGTGCAAGTTGTCAAGGTAACAAACCTGACATTTCAGTCATTTCACTTTGATATCATTAGTTTGTGGGTTTGAACTGAGTCATTTCTTGGGTACAACTGACTCACCTAGCTCCTGGTACAGCTTGATGACTCGCCTAGCTCCTGGTACAGCTTGATGACTCGCCTAGCTACTGGTACAGCTTGATGACTCGCCTAGCTCCTGGTACAGCTTGCTGACTCGCCTAGCTCCTGGTACAGCTTGATGACTCGCCTAGCTCCTGGTACAGCTTGATGACTCACCTAGCTCCTGGTACAGCTTGATGACTCGCCTAGCTTAGAGAAACAGATAGACAGCCTCCTGATACATATGAGATTAGAGGAACAGATACACAACCTCCTGGTACAGTGGGAGATTAGAGAAACAGGTACTTAGCCTCCTGGTCCAGTGGGAGATTAGAGAAACAAGCCATTAATTGTGAGATACCACTGTATAATGAATGAAGGATGGAATGAGGTGTGACTGGACGAGTGTGTTGTTTGTCCACAGGATGCTGAGCCTGTCGTCACTGAGGATATTCCACTGGACACTCAGACCATAGTGGACATGATCACCCCGTCTGGGGGCGAGTTGGCTGGCAGCTCAGATGCTATCAAGGAGCCAGGTAGGAAAGGGTGAGATAGTAGAGTAGATGGGTAAACACCAGTTGTTGGAGTTGCCCGAGGATGTAGCACCAACTATCTAAGATATTTGGGCAAGAAGATAATGTGTCCTATGTCCATTTATCTTGTTCTAATTTCTCATTGTCAATCAAATATGTGCAGTTGAATTGGTTGCCAATTGCAAATGTGTTATCTAAAGGTAGTACTCTCACTCAAGGTACACAACTCAGAGTCCTGGAATAGTGTATTTTAGTTATGATCCAGCAATGGAAAAAAGTCTTAAGAAAAGGCATTATGAGAATGTTAATGTATAATTTGTGGTACAAGTCACCTCAGAGTTTCTATTATTTCAGTGTATCATTGTGTTGACTGCAGCATTGAACCTGTGATATCTACTGCATTTCTGCATTACTTACTGTGTGTGTAGCATTCTGTCTCTACCCAATGTTATGTGCTTTCAGATTCCATCCCGCCCAATGGCACACTGAAACACAACGGCACTGACCCCTGCTAGTGTGAGAGAGAGAGACCTGCTGCAATACATTGGCCAGTCACACTGGGTCACTGACCTGGTGTTAGGTCGTTTCAGTACGTTCTGGACTGGCTGGACCCAGCACACATTGGAACTCTTTTGTAAGCAAATAATGCCTGATGGGATACGTCGACCCAATGCATGCTCGGACTCATCGGGTTACGATCAGTGTGTCCGTTGCGTTACAACTTAATGTGTGTCAGTGGTCAATCTCTGTTGTTATGAAATATCTTAGATGATGCTCACTACTGTCAGAGGCTGTCTGCTCCCCAAGTGCTTGTCTATCTCTTGACATTCATATCCATGTTATCATCTCGCAAGATGTTTGTAAGTTGAGAAGGAATGTGTTGGCAGGAAGTCAGTCTAGGAAGAAAGTATATTATAATCCTGCGTCTGGTTGTGTAACCTCACTGTAATGATGCATTCTCACCTGGTGCCAGAAATAGAAAGTATAATCCGTGGTCTGGTTGTGTAACCTCACTGTAATGATGCATTCTCACCTGGTGCCAGAAATAGAAAATATAATCCGTGGTCTGGTTGTGTAACCTCACTGTAATGATGTATTCTCACCTGGTACCAGAAATAGAAAGTATAATCCGTGGTCTGGTTGTGTAACCTCACTGTAATGATGTATTCTCACCTGGTACCAGAAATAGAAAGTATAATCCGTGGTCTGGTTGTGTAACCTCACTGTAATGATGTATTCTCACCTGGTACCAGAAATAGAAAGTCAACATACGTGACCAAGTTAGCAGTTGGAAACACTGACACAGCTCTTAGAATGTGTTTCCATGGATTGGAGATTTAATATGCTTGCAGAACATTCAGTTTTATTCCAACAGTTAGTTACACCAGTGTGAAATTGGCCAGTGCCATATATCTGATTGCTATTAGCGTGTTGCAAGAATTATTTTCGCTGTTATAACTAATGAATTGTATGACTGTGTTTCAGCTTTACAATACACATGTTTGTCTACGATGCATCGCAATGCACTAAACACTGCATGAATGTTATTGTACGTATGTGGCATATCAACGGCTGCAGCCACAGCTAACTCTGTGATTTAATGATATCTATTCACATTAATGATGTTTGTCTAGTTAAGAGTTCCAACACTTTCTTCTTAATAGCAATAATTGTGTAAAATAGTTATCGGCAGTTGCGGTAACCAATTGGAGGTTTTGTCCAGATTTGAATTTGTTTATATTAGCCATGTCAATTCTGGTTATGGTTAATGTGTTATGCATGCAACATTTTGATAATTTATAAGTCAGTGGCTTTTGTAATATCGAGCTTGAAATTTGTTAAGTTTCACATTGAACTTTTCATTGGTTCGTGGTTTGGATTGATTACTGTACTGACCCCTATTGAGACATCTTTTGTGTTTTGCAAAACTCTCATAATCAAGTGGAATATGGTGAAACATTGTGGTGCATTTTGAATGTTTGGTTAATTAAATTAATTTGTCTATGTATCAGAGAAGGCACTTGTTGCTCTCTGATACAATATATATTTATGGAGGAAAATCAAACAGATTGTATTGAAAGATAGTGTTTGTTTGAGCAGTAGATGTGTTTACGTGTTCAAAGCACGTATGTTGATTGCACACTAACACTTTTTCCCACTAACACGTCTTCCCACTTAAGTTTTGTGTTGTTAACTACAATGCACACAGTATTTTGTGTTGTTAACTATAATGCACACAGTATTTTGTGCTGTTAACAACAATGTATTCAGGGTGAGTGTTGAGTGATTATACAAAGGAAATGCTGCTGCTGTAGAACAGCACAAGATGTTGCCCTTTGTTTGTGTGAATAAATATTGAAAAAAATAAGTATTCAGGGGGCCAGTTTTAACCATTTGGGGTAGGAGGCAGATACAAAAGGGTTGACATTTGGGCCCCCTGATTTTGACCTAAGTATGTTGTATTTGTGACAGTATTTCTTGACCTTTTCCAGAACTTTCTAAAATAAAGACAGTATTGTTTGGTTTTCTGTTGGTGAGTTGGAAGGTTCCCGCCATTTCATGTAATTGTTTTGTGGAGCTTGACATTCCAGAGTTGCATTTTCGTTGGGTTGATGATTTGAGCAGCCGTCAAGTGCTGAAGTTGTGTGCGATGTATATAGACTGCTAGGAAGCAGGACAGGGCTATCACGTGTTTGCTGTTGAACATTAATAAAGTGTTGTTGCACCAACTGGAAATCTGTTCTTTGTTGGTGGCCACGAACAAGAACAGACCCAGTGGGCAAGTGTTTGAAAAGAAGTTTTTTCTGACTACTTAATTTGTACTAGGATGGGAGTACATATATGGCATGTCCCCCTCTTAGTACGTATCACTCAGTGTGGCTGTGCAGCCATGTACGTATCACTCGGTCTGGCCGCGCAGCTGTGCCCAACTCCTTGCTCGTGCCACTCGGTCTGGCTGCGCAGCTGTGCCCAACTCCTTGCTCGTGCCACTCGGTCTGGCCGTGCAGCTGTGCCCAACTCCTTGTACGCGTCACTCGGTCTGGCCGTGCAGGCGTGGCCAACTCATTGTACGTGTCACTCGGTCTGGCCGCGCAGCTGTGGCCAACTCCTTGTACATATCACTCGGTCTGGCCGCGCAGCTGTGGCCAACTCCTTGTACGTATCACTCGGTCTGGCCGTGCAGCCGTGGTCAACTCCTTGTACGCACCACTCAGTCGGGCCGCGCAGCTGTGGCCAACTCCTTGTACGCACCACTCATTCTGGCCATGTAGCCGTGGCCAACTCCTTGTACGCACCACTCAGTCTTGTATGCAACACTCAGTCTGGCCACCCAGCTGTGGCCAACTCCTTGTACGCACCACTCTGTCTGGCCACGCAGCCGTGGCCAACTCCTTGTACACACCACTCGGTCTGGCCACCCAGCTGTGGCCAATGTATTTTCATAAATAGTTCTGTTGAATAAATACTGACAGTACATAATTCACTTGGGAACGTATGTTTTAAAGGCAAGAAATGGGATTGTATCCACTAACCCCCATAGAATCATGTTAAAGTTCAGTGCTTGTAACCACTGACCTCTATTGAACCATGTCAAAGTTCAATGATTGTAACCACTGACCCCCATTGAACCATGTCAAAGTTCAATGATTGTAGCCACTGACCCCCATTGAACCATGTCAAAGTTCAGTGATTGTAACCACTGACCCCCATTGAACCATGTCAAAGTTCAGTGATTGTAACCACTGACCCCCATTGAACCATGTCAAGGTTCAGTGATTGTAACCACTGACCCCCATTGAACCATGTCAAGGTTCAGTGATTGTAACCACTGACCCCATTGAACCATGTCAAAGTTCAGTGATTGTTACCACTGACCTCTCCATTGAACCATGTCAAGGTTCAGTGATTGTAGCCAGAGCCGCTTTGCCTTTGAATGAGATTGTCTCCGCACTTGGGACTGGCGGTATGTAATAAAACTATTCGTTTCATTACTATTAGTATTACTGCAATACCCCAATAGCCAGTACTGCCTACTTGACGAATTGTTTTTTCATGCTAATATTATTATAATGTAAAATCATGTACAATCTATTCTACTAGTCTAGAGCTAGGCACCGTAAACAGCTCTGTGCCAGTGGCGTAGGCCATAGCATTGCATAGCCATAGGCATGCATATGCCCATAGCCCTATGCTAGGTCATAGGCCCGGTATCAGAAGAAGCCCAGAGGCAGAGCAGAGGCAGAGCCAGGGGCACCGGGATCTATTGCATGACTTATCAACTGAATTAAAAATAATGTTTCGAAGTGGACCTATAAGTACGATGTGTTTTAGTATAGTTTGACTTGGAGAGGGCTATATTAAACTGGTCGCACCTTGTTTAGCGATTCTACCAGTATTTATTCTACCAGTATTTATTTGCTGAAATTCGCCTGCAGCCAGGCTCAAAAAGTTTAGCATTTTGCAAAATAAGTGTTTTAAATAACCTTGAACATCGAAGTCGAGATCAACAGTCCGGCGGTGGCACAGTCAAACATATGTCGAAGTGAAAATAGCTTTGATGGGAACACAATTAGTTTGTCCTAGCTGCACAATATTGTGGGTGAACAAATGAATTCCTCCAGAAACACATCTCTATTTACTTTAGAGAATATAGAACTATAAACAAATTGTAAATAATGAAGAGCGAACACCAGCATAAAGCCGACACCCGTCTGAAAAATGTACCTGTCTTTGCACCTAATACAATGTGGCTAATTTTTTTATCTCATGCCGTGACGGCTTGTCTGTGTATCGGAGGGCAATATATTCAAAGGGAGCACATCGCGTTTTATTAATATTTATGATTGTGTTTATAAAAAATTGATCAAGGTATTTAGTCAGATTTGGACTCGGCGCCTAAAAATCTATGAAAAACTATTTTATATTACGCAAACACGTATGCTGCCTCCACTCCCAGTCGGACTAATTAACAGACACGTCGCTATATTAGTCAGTACCAATTAGACACAGAAGAAAAAATGAAACGAGATATGGAACTTCCCAACTGTGAAAATGACACAGAGATTATAAATTGTATCATAAAACAGATTGGAATTGATGCTGACATAGTACAGCTTTCAGAGTTCCTAGAGAAAGACAAAAGGACAGCCACCCACGCAAAATCGTAGTCTCGCTAACAACCAGATAGACATGTCTAAAGTACTAGAAAAAGCAAGTTCCCTGAGAGAAAGAGGCAACACATGGAAGAATGTGTATATAAACTCAGACAACACACAGATGGAACAAGAGCAGGACTACAGGTTGCGCCAAGAAAGAAGACTGGAAAATGGAGAAAAGGACTAGATCATATACAAGGGAGAAATTACCACCAAACAAGCCCTACAACAAGAAACAGGGACTGAGGTATCGGACATTCAGCCCCAAACAAGGAACCAAGGACAAGGCAACAGCAGGAGCAGGCCACCCAAAGGGACGGGGGGTTGGGGGGCGAGGTTGAACGTAATCCCTGTTCTCATTCTGTACATAGTATGCACCCAAATACTAACAAACCTAACAACACAAAAGTTAAGAAAACTAACACTAAAACACATACTTAACACTATTTCTACTAATTAGCCCACCAAACCATCTCACAGTCCAACTACCCCAAACCCTAGGAGAGATACCCCTGGGGAGAAGGGGGTGGGTGAGAGAGGATATGGCGGCAAAGGGAAAGGAAACAGATACACTGAATTGTGCTCTGATAAATGCCAGAAGTTTGTGTAACAAGAAAGAAGAGATGGTCAGTTTTGTGTATGAAAACACACCCGATATGGTTTTCG
The DNA here is from genome assembly GCA_033239005.1 of Lamellibrachia satsuma. Lineage (NCBI taxonomy): Eukaryota > Metazoa > Annelida > Polychaeta > Sabellida > Siboglinidae > Lamellibrachia > Lamellibrachia satsuma. Next base: position 32,896,195 of record BSQZ01000001.1, on the reverse strand, counting down.
TGACAGAATCCTGGGCGAACGAAAACAATGGCAGGCATGTCCCTAAATTTGTATATGCTTTCACTCTCCAGGAAGACCTCCATTCTATGTATAAATGGATTCAGGATTGGCAGCTACTGTTCAATTCACTAAATGCAAATGCCTGCACATTGGATACAACAACCCGAACTATGACTATTTTATGGGAGATGTATGTATAGAATCAATAGATATAGAAAAAGACCTAGGTGTACACATTCATAAAACACTGAAAGTAAAGGAGCAAATAAACTATGTAGTCAAAAAAGCAAATAGAATACTAGGGACAATTCGTAAGACCTACACAGACAAAAGCATGAAAAACATCAAAAACTTATACATCACCTTGGTCCGACCCAAGAGAGTTGAGGAGGAACCTTTAAGAGAGTTGAAGAGGAACCTTTAAGAGAGTTGAAGAGGAACCTTTAAGAGAGTTGAAGAGGAACCTTTAAGAGAGTTGAGGAGGAACCTTTAAGAGAGTTGAAGAGGAACCTTTAAGAGAGTTGAGGAGGAACCTTTAAGAGAGTTGAAGAGGAACCTTTAAGAGAATTGAGGAGGAACCTTTAAGAGAGTTGAAGAGGAACCTTTAAGAGAGTTGAAGAGGAACCTTTAAGAGAGTTGAGGAGGAACCTTTAAGAGAGTTGAGGAGGAACCTTTAAGAGAGTTGAGGAGGAACCTTTAAGAGAGTTGAGGAGGAACCTTTAAGAGAGTTGAGGAGGAACCTTTAAGAGAGTTGATGAGGAACCTTTAAGAGAGTTGAGGAGGAACCTTTAAGAGAGTTGAGGAGGAACCTTTAAGAGAGTTGAAGAGGAACCTTTAAGAGAGTTGAGGAGGAACCTTTAAGAGAGTTGAGGAGGAACCTTTAAGAGAGTTGAGGAGGAACCTTTAAGAGAGTTGAAGAGGAACCTTTAAGAGAGTTGAAGAGGAACCTTTAAGAGAGTTGAAGAGGAACCTTTAAGAGAGTTGAGGAGGAACCTTTAAGAGAGTTGAAGAGGAACCTTTAAGAGAGTTGAAGAGGAACCTTTAAGAGAGTTGAAGAGGAACCTTTAAGAGAGTTGAAGAGGAACCTTTAAGAGAGTTGAAGAGGAACCTTTAAGAGAGTTGAAGAGGAACCTTTAAGAGAGTTGAAGAGGAACCTTTAAAAGAGTTGAGGAGGAACTTTTAAGATAATTGAGGAGGAACCTTTAAGAGAGTGGAGGCGGAACCTTTAAGAGAGTTGAGGATGAACCTTTAAGGGAGTTGAGGAGGGACTTTTAAGAGAATTGAGGAGGGACCTTTAACAGAATTGAGGAGGGACCTTTAAGAGACCAATTTTTGACCATCCGACAAATGACCATGTTTTTCATGAAATAATTATAAATCGAGACAAGCGAAAAAATGTAACTGAGAAAGACCTTTCACTCTGACCACACTGTCACTGACTCGATATGCTCTTCAGCATGCCTAGGTATTTCCCTGTTTCTGCTGCTCATCCACAATATGAACCCATGTGACTACATCCAATCAATCAACTGTCAAAAAGCAACCAAAGGAACGTATCCTGCTTCCTTGTGAAGCAGGATTCCTCTACACCATCTTTATTCATGACTAAATAAATTAAGCACAACATGTATACATGGCATTGCATGCATGAATGGTGATCAATTGAACTATTTCTGGCAGGCTGGTAAGTCCCAGTGTCAGACTTTCACCTAAGGGCGTTACCTGAATAAATACTGGCTCAGTGATAATGATCTAGAATTTGTATAAAGCAGTCAGTCGTTCTCTGTTGGCCGCCATTCTTTGCTGGATGCTTGGAACTCTACTCATCAGGTTAGTTATATATATAATATACAGGTCCACCCTCAGGGTTTTGAAAAGGGGGGTTCAGTCGTAAACAATCAGCCGAGATGGGATGATTTCTGAAAATTTTTACTGTTGAAACAAATTTTCTTAAAAAGTTTTTTACAAGCTTTCCCTAGATCTCCCTGAGAATGGGCATGATAACATTATGGTTATGCTTATAAATTCATGTACAAAATCATAAGAAATCTATATTTTATGTGGTAAGCTGCATATTTCTGTATAACATCTGGATTACTGGGTATGTAAAAGAAATTGGTCAACCATTCTATTAGACACACTGATTTTAATCCTATGGGATGCATGGGGGTTAGCAATTATACTTTCTCAACTACACAATCAAATTATTGAAAATCTAGAGCATTTCAGCATGTGTTGTTTAACGAACGTGCTTGACCTTCGAAGTGTTTTCTGGAGACTGAATAAAGTAAACCCTGTGAGATGGTGTTTCGCCTGTGTTCTCTTGCTGGAAATTCTACACAGCTGCAAGAAAGTTATCTGATGTCAAATGTAGTCAAAATAAATCTTTAGTGGCACCTTTTTGACACTCCTGACAACCTTTATACAGGCAAGTTCTAAACTGTGTGTGTGCGCATGTGGGTGTGCAAGTGCACGTGTGTGCATGCATGGTGAGTGAGTGAGTGTACATGTGTGCATGTGTGGTGAGTGAGTGCATGTGTGTGCATGCGTGGTGAATGAGTGCACATGTGTGCATGCATGGTGAGTTAGTGCACGTGTGTGCAGGTGTAGTGAGTGAGTGCACATGTGTGCATACATGGTGAATGAGTGAGTGCACATGTGTGCATGCATGGTGAGTGAGTGAGTGCACATGTGTGCATGCATGGTGAATGAGTGAGTGCACATGTGTGCATGCATGGTGAATGAGTGAGTGCACATGTGTGCATGCGTGGTGAGTGAGTGAGTGCACGTGTGCATGCATGGTGAGTGAGTGAGTGCACATGTGTGCATGCGTAGTGAGTGAGTGAGTGCACATGTGTGCATACATGGTGAATGAGTGAGTGAGTGCATGATGATTTGAGAAAATGCAAAACATATATGAAATTTGATTCTTTGGCAGAAAAATCTGCAAGACACAGATATGCATGCACATAAACATGCAATGTGCACACGCACGCACGCACGCATGCATGCACATACACACATATCTTCATGTTTACATTAACCAGAGATGACTTGTAGTGTGAACTTCATCATGGGTAGTGGCAGTGAGATGATCAAGATGGCCTTCATGGTGAAGAGGTCTCAGATGAAGGGAGCCATCAAGGTGGAGAACTTCATGTGTCGGTGGTTCGTTCTCACGAATAAAGTGCTGCGATATCACGGAGGTGCACCAGAGGTGAGCGGCTCTTACAGGTGTCGGTGTTCTTTACTGTCATCTTATTATCTTGTTTGCAACTTATGTGTGCACTCCACAGACCTGTAGCCAGGGTTAAGGCAAGTTTTTAAATTTTTTATGAAATGGCTGTGTCTCCATTTCCAACCTCCCTCTCTTTCAATACCCCATCTTTTCCAACTCCAGCACTCCCTCCCTTTCACCCCACCCACAGTTCGTCCTGATCCTCCACTAAGACACTAACAGAATTAACATCCTTAAGCTTACAAAATACTATTGAGAAAGTTAGTCCACCTTTTCAAAACCTGATTGATGACAATCTTGAAATCACTTGACAAAAACCGTCAAAGAAAGAATAATTGAAGGGTACACGATTGCACACATGCAAAAACGCTTGCACACATGCATGCACAAATAAACATGCACATATGTAGGCATATTCACAAACATGCAGGCACACACACACAAACACACATGCATGAACACACACAAACACACACACAAGCACACTCACACACAACCATACTGACAGAAAATCAGATTTAACAAGATTTAACAAGATTGCCATCCAAGACAAAGGCCCAGATGGCAAGTGGACAAGGAAGCCATTGGCTTATTGAGAGTCCACAATTTTTTCGTCTGTAACACGCCATCCTGAGATATTTGTCAGTTTTGTTTTAAAGATGAAACATGGACAGCCCCTTAAATTTGTTCTTAAAGATAAATATTGAAGTTGCTATATCTAGATTATGACAGGTAAGTGGTTTATTTTTTAATCTGGAAATGTATGCTTATCAAGCAGAAATGGAATCAGACATGCATGTGTTACATAGCATCAGCTAAATCACAGAGACCTAATTATGTTGATATTGTATACATTAAGACTCTGTTATCTTTCATTCCATCTGATTTGTCTGTCAGTGTCAGTCAAACAATAGTACACAGTAACAGCCATTCATATTTTTCACCAGTTGCAGATCCCTGCTTTGTAATGTAAGCAGAACTGCATCCATGTAATCAATCAGTGGTGAATCTGTTCACTGTTGTTGGCAGTTTCTATTAAAGTTGAATGTGTTTATATAAGTACCTCTTGGTTGCAAATTCTTTAAAGATTTAAAATGTAATGATTGGCCTTCCTCTTTCACAACCCTCCCCATCTCTTCTCCATCCTCCCTATCAATATCGTCTCCACCTCCTTCTCCATCTCTTCTCCACCCTCACTCTCCATCTCTTTTTCACCCTCCTTGTCCATATCTTCCCCACCCCCTTTCCATCCCTTCTCAGTCATCTTTTCTCCACACTCCTCCCCAATCTCTTCTCCACCCCTCCATATATATCTCTTCTCTGCCTCTCGTCTCCATCCTCCCTCTCCATCTTTTCTCCACCCTCCCCTGCATCTCTTCTCCACCTTCCCTTTCAATCTCTTCTTCATCCCCTTCTCCATCTATTCTCCCCAATCTTTCTCCATATCATCTCCACCTGCCATCTCATCTCCATCCTCCCTCTTATTCTCTTCTCCACCCTCTTTCTCTACCTCTTCTCCGCACTCCTCCATCTCTTCTCCACCCTCCCCAATCTCTTCTTCATCCCTCCATCTCCATCTCTTCTCCACTTCCCTCTCCATTTCTTCTCCACCCTTCCTCTCCATCTTTTCACCACCCTCCCTCTTCATCTTTTTTCATTCCTCCCTCTTCATCTCTTCTTCACCCTTCCATCTCTTCTCAACCCTCCATTTCCATCTTTTTTCTCCACCCTCCCTCTCTATCTCTTCTCCACCCTCCCTCTCTATCTCTTCTCCACCATTTTCTCCAACCCTTTTGATTAAAGGGGGCAGTGACTCCTATTAAGACATTACATTTGCTCTCATAGGAGCCACAGAAATGTTTTAATGATTAACTCATTTATACAAAGGAATTGGTATGTGTAGCAGAAGAAAGAAAGAGCGTGCACGACTATCGATATGTGTATATGCAGGTATTGGAATATTTGTGATAATATGTAGAAAAAATTCTGAAAGATAGTTGTCATACATACATTTCAATATACATGTGTGTGTGGTGTGCGTGCGTGCGTGTCACACCCACACACACATACACACCCACACTTACACATGCCGACACTTACACACACATACACACCCACATTTACACATACACACACTTACACATACACATACACACACACACATCTTTTAGCAAACTCAAGTTTGGTTCTGATTGAGCATAAATCAGTGGTGCTCCTTGTGTTATAATTGTGTATATAAACATTTGGTGTTAACTTCCACTTTAATAAGTAGGCAAGTAATTTTTTATATTTGTGCTTAAAATAGGATTTAAGTTCATGTAACTTTCATATGACATCTATTTTTTTCATTATTTTTTTTAAAGTGGCTCAATATGAGAATTGTATTTACTTAAGGATAAAATTCACATAGCTTTCTTTTGAAATTTCAGGATTTGGCTACCTTGGTATCATCACGCCATAACACAATAGTTAATATGAGATAGAATTAGTGTATTATATAAGAGGATTTTTGTTTTTGTTTAATGATAATTTATTAATATTAAGCCATCCAAGTATTTTAAGGAATTCGTCATTTATTGCCGATTCAGTACTTCTGTTTGGTAAATTGTCATTAAAATATTTGATGGTGCTAAATAAGGCTTTTGGAAAATCATTAATATATATTATAAATAACAAGGGACCAAGGATAAAGCCTTGTGGTACACCAATTATGATAGGTAAAATATCAAAACTTTCATTTTTAATTTCAGTGTATTGTCTTCGGTTGTTTACGTAGCTTTTAAATAAATTCAGAGTAGAACAATCTAAGCCATAATATCTTAATTTGTTTAATAGTATTGAATGATCAATTGTGTCAAAGGCCTTGGAGAGGTCAAAGAAAATACTAAAGAGTACATCATTATTATCCATTTATGTAATTATTCTATCTATTAGTTCAAGTGATGCATATTCAGTTGAGTGTTTTTTCTAAAGCCATATTGATTATCAAAAAACAGTTTAGAATAATTGAAGTATGCAGATAACTGACTATAAATAATTTTTTCTAACACTTTTGAAATAGTTGGAAGGAGAGAAATGGGTCTAAAATTTTGTTTGAATGATGGATCATTTTCTTAAAAATAGGAATTACTTTTGCAAGTTTAAGTATGTCAGGGAATATACCCATATTTATGACTTGGTTTGTTGGAAATAATGATTGTAGGTTCTAACGGTTTCAAAAGTTTTAAAAAATACCATCACAACCACTGCTGTTTTTTGTTGGAAGGCTTTCTATGGTTGTTGGAAGGCTTTCTATGATTTTCTTTAGTGTTTCTTCATCAAAATTGTTTAAACTAAAAACATAATCAACTTGTTCACATTATAATAATGCCATTATTTTTAAAAGAAAATGTTTTATTTGCATTATTTTGAGAAAGAATTTAATTTATGATTTTCTAAGTATTTCTAAAGTCATTTTTATATTGGTTAAAGCATAATTTGAAATAACTTTTTTGGCAGTGCAAATGTTTTTCTTTAATATTGAATTATACGTTTTAAAGTTAGTGAGAATAACTTAATAATTAGGTAAATTTGGGTTAGACATAATATCTTCTCCACCCCCACTCTCCATCTTTTCGTCACCTTCCCCTCCACATCTTCTCCAGCTTCTCCATCTCTTCTCAACCCTTCGTCTCCATCTTTTTTCCACCCTCCCCTCCAACAATTTTTATGTTTAATCCATGATAGCTTTCTTCCTCAGCACGTACTAGAACCAACCAGGGGAGAAAATGTATTAGATATAGTTTTGTCATCACAAAAAGAATTAACAAGATTTAACAAGATTTGCCATCCAAGCCAAACGCCCAGATGGCAAGTGGACAAGGAAGCCATTGGCTTATCGAGAGTCCAACAATGTTCACCTACTTATAACCCGCCCTCCTGATATATGTGTCAACCTTGTTTTTAAACATATTCACGCTGCTAGCAGTTACACAATCTGTAGACAATTTGTTCCATTCATTTATTGTCCTCTGTGAGAACGAGTGCTTCCTGATGTCCAATCTACATTGATCCTTTACTAATTTTACCTCATGTCCTCTAGTTCTGCTATCCTTCTTGAGTGAGAAAAACATATTTCTATCAATATTTTCATACCCATTCAATATCTTAAAAACTTCAATCTGATCTCCTCTTAGCCTCCTTGTCTCTAGAGTTGTTAAACCACATTCTTTCAGGCGTTCTTCATAACTAAGGTCTCTAAGTTCTGGAATCATTTTAGTTGCTCTCCTTTGTATGCGTTCAAGCGTATCTATATCCTTCTTACGATATGGTCTCCATGCTTGTATACAGTATTCTAAATGAGGTCTAACTATTGCTTTATAAAGAGGTATAATTAACTTTTTTCCCTTGTATGTTATGTTTCTTCTAATCAATCCAAGAATTTGATTACCATTTGAAGCTGCAATACCACACTGCTCTGAAACTTTCATATCAGCGCTTATTGTAACTCCTAAGTCCTTTTCTTTTACAGTAGTGCCCAGAACAGTATCTCCCATTTTATAGTTTACATTCAAGTTCCCATGTCCTGTATGTAGGCATTTACATTTCCCAAAATTGAACATTGCCATCTGGGCCTTTGGCTTGGATGGCAAATCTTGTTAAATCTTGTTAAATCTCTTCTCCATCTTCTCTCTCCAACTCTTCTCCACCCTCACTCTCCATTTTTTCTCCAACTTCCCCCTCCATCTCTTCTCCACCCTCTCCATCTCTTCTCAACCCTCCGACTCCATCTTTTTTCTTCACCCTCCCTCTCTATCTCTTCTCTACCTCCATCTCTTGTCCACCCTCCCTCTCCAACTCTTCTCCACCGCCCTCTCTTCTCCATCTTCCTTCTCCATCTCTTCTCCACCCTCCCTCTCCATCCCTTCCCACCCCCTCCATCTATTCTCCACCCTCCCCAATCTCTTCTCCACCCCTCCATCTCTATCTCAACTCCACTTCCATCTCCTATCCACCCTTCCTCTCCATATCTTTTCCACCATCCCTCTCCATCTCTTCTCCACCATCCCTTTTCCACCATCCCTCTCCATCTCTTCTCCACCATCCCTCTCCATCTCTTCTCCACCATCCCTCTCCATCTCTTCTCCACCATCCCTCTCCATATCTTCTCCACCATCCCTCTCCATCTCTTCTCCACCATCCCTCTCCATCTCTTCTCCACCATCCCTCTCCATCTCTTCTCCACCATCCCTCTCCACATCCACCCTTTGTAGATTATAAGTTTCAATGAGATGGTTGTGTTAGCAGTCTCAGAGATTAACCCTATACTTCCTGGTTTCTAGTAAAATTTAAATTGAAGCTACCAGAAAGTTCTGATAGCCTGGGACATGAATGCCTCCTAAATGTTATATTTAAGATCAATATTCAAGTTAACTACTCAATGCTGCTTTTGATATGTCTGTGTGTGGGGTTTAGTATTACAAAGCCATGTTGTCATATCTAGATTATGAACTGGAAATGGGTAATTTGTCACCCTGGGGAAATTGACAAGTGTGACGGCCAAAAACACAGTCTTACTTGTATTATATAGTATCAGCTAAGTCATACAGAGCTTGCTCGATATCAATTTATCTTGGCTACGCCTGACTTGCCTGTCAATCACACAATGTTACACAGTAACTGTCATTCATGTTTCCTCCTGTGTTGCTGGTTATCTCAAAAACATATCAACCCAGGTTGAAGCAACTGCTGACCAGGGCAGGGCACACAATTGTGTTTATTATCAGACATCATGTTGAGAGATATACTGGTCCTTGCTATGTTGTAGGCAGAACTTTGCCAATGTAATCAATGACCCCTCCCTGTGCACACAGGGAGGGGAGGGGTCATTGCTCTTTCTCCCCCTTTCTCTCCCGCATCTCCCCTCTCGCTTCTCTCTCTCTCTTTTCTATATGTACGCACCCACACACAAATAACTTTTTTGGCAGTGCAAATGTTTTTCTTTAATATTGTCACATATAAATATATATCAACAGACGTCTCCCCAGAAGGAGAAGGGAAGAATCAACTTGGCTGATGTGCGTGCCGTGGAGGAAGTGGACAGTGAACCTCTGGGTAACAAACCCAACGCATTCCAGGTAAGTCACCGACTGAGAGAGTCAAACCTGCCAATATATGCCTGGGTTTTATTGACAAATGTCTTAGTTTTATAAAGACACATTTAGGAATTTCTGGTTAAATTAATTAATGTTAAATTCCACATATTAGTTATTTATGGTGGTGGCGCTAAATGTGTATGTGTAATTTTGACCAACCATCAACATTTAACTACATATGGCCCTGGTCACTGGTCAAGGGTAAGTATTTGATTATATATATTTATATATTATATATATATATATATATATATATCTATATATTTATATATATATATATATATGTTGCAATAATTGTTATAGTCCAGAGAAGTCGAGTTGGCGTCGGAATGAACAGTTTTGCCAGGGGGTGAAGTGTAAAGTGCTTTGAATAATCCAATAGACTGGATTGAGTGGTTATATAAGAACTTATTTTATGTTCTGTCAGCTGGTGTAGCTGGACAAAGTAGCAAGAGATGTGTTGGGGGATACACCATGACTGAGAGTGCATCTGTGTTTGTTGTCAGGTGGTGTATCAAGACACAGTAGCAAGAGATGTTTTGGGGGATACACCATGACTGAGACTGTATCCGTGTTTGTTTCAGGTGGTGTATCAAGACACAGTAGCAAGATATGTGTTGGGGGATACACCATGACTGAGAATGTATATGTGTTTGTTGTCAGATGGTGTATCAAGACACAGTAGCAAGAGATGTGTTGGGGGATACACCATGACTGAGAGTGTATCTGTGTTTGTTGTCAGGTGGTGTATCAAGACACAGTAGCAAGAGATGTGTTGGGGGATACACCATGACTGAGAGTGTATCTGTGTTTGTTGTCAGGTGGTGTATCAGGACACAGTAGCAAGAGATGTGTTGGGGGATACACCATGACTGAGAGTGTATCTGTGTTTGTTGTCAGGTGGTGTATCAGGACACAGTAGCAAGAGATGTGTTTGTCTTGTATATCATTGCCCTACATGGCAGACAGCGCATGGATTGGATCGAACTGATTAGACAGGGTGAGTTGGTCTTAGGGGTAGATTAATGGTACTGGGGGTCAGCTGATGAAATGAGTTTTTTACCTACATCTGCGTATTTTCAACAGTCCCGGTCTTCAAGTTAATTGTGAAGGTGTGTCGCGAAAAACTTAACATCGAAAACCTACATTTACGAATTGCATCATCAGTGGATAGATGTTGTATCATGAATATTGGGAGCGGGAAGGGGGAGGGGGAGGCTGAAGGGGATTATCATGGAAGTCAGACAGGTAACACCACGGTTATCAAAAGTATAAATTGTGTAGCAATAACAATTGTATTTTTAATCTCAATCACTTTTAAAGGGCATAGTTTACATGGGTGCTATATGTTCAAACATATAATTATCGGTTTGGATATATCAAATGTGTCTTTATTTTGTGTTTGTTAGACATATAAGTCATTATCTCTGCATGTTCTTGTGGATACTGGGTAGTTTGTCATTTCTAGTATTTGTGAAAAAGTAATAATAGTAATTAATAATATTAACAAGCATTTGTTCCAGTCTGTATTCTCTGTTCGGTGCCGGCCAACATAAGGCAAACATCTCACGCAGGAAATGTATTTTGCTAGATATAGTAGAACTTCATTATTAAGATCATGGACATATATTGTTGCCAGCTTTGTGCGTGCCATGCGTTGCGCCTCTGGTGGAGTTTGTGTTAGCTGCTTGGGCTCGACAGTTTGTATTGTTTACTTCCAGTCTCATTTCGCAACATGGAGCTTGACATCGATGCGATTCTTGCGGTAAGTTAAATGTTGATTTTGTTGTACAGTTTACATTTTAAGTAAAAGCACCTCTAGGCATGGACTATATCTTTCTTTCAAGACAATAATGTGCTAATTTATTAAATGATAATGCGTTTGAGGCGGCTGGATTTTTAGCAGGGGACATCTCAGGCTCAGCCTCAGCCAGCGTTTGAGTATATGCTAATATGTTATAGTAGCTTAGGAATTGAATGACTCACTCCTTAATATATGACAATTTAGCTTCTTAATTATGTATAAGATTTAACTCAAAATATATAATTATGTATAAGATTTAACTCAAAATATATAATTATGTAATGTTTTATTACAAAGCGTATTATATATTTAATTTAATTGCACAAACTGTTGAGTAATGTTGAACATTGAATACTTAATTCCTGATGTTGAATACCTTATTTGTTTAAGCTTCTAAAGCTGCAGTCACACTCGAAAAGCTGGTGAGGGACAAGACCCTGTGCAAAGACATCAGGAAGCTGTCCACCCAGTACCAGACCTCCAGCATTGAGCCTTCGACAGCTTCCATAGCTTTATCCACTTTGCTTCAAAGGTGTATGCCTTTTTGTATTATGGCACGCGTGCATGGTAATAATGCAAATTCCAGACCACAATTTATGTGTGGGGGGTCACTAATGAGTGTTTTGTTTGTATACCCATGTGTGAGCATGATACAGGAACTGTATCACGACAAATCACAACTTCAAACACATATTGCTAAATAACAGTTGGGGTTAAAAATAAACCGTTTTGTGTAATTGCCAAGTAGAGGTTTCTTGATTCAACACGTTTTTATCACTGCGAGAAACGTGTCATAGAAGACTTCTTTCATTTGATGTCCTGTCACACTATAAAGTGGGTCATTTGATTTGATGGTGTCATGTTGAAGGCTTTTCTGTTCTTGTCTTTGATACTGAGCATTGTGAGTCTTTTCTACATGCGAACAATTGCTGCACATATTGTGACTGTCCTGAGTGGTGGGGAGCAGAAGTTGCCATGAGTTTGACATAATGCAGGATATATGGAAAAACATGACATTGGCTGGTAGGTTTATAATGTATCGAAAATACTGTTTTGAACCAGTACCATCTGGCAGAGTGGCAAAATTTTGCAGAACATCTGCAGTTATTCCAGTACACACTGACTTTTCTCGCAAGTCAAGAAGAAAGGTATTTAACCTCATGTGTTCAAGGTCAGTGGAAAGGTGTGGAGCAGGTACCCCAAACACATGGGCTGAAGCTGCCATACCAGTGTCACTTTCAAGAATAACTTGCGGCTTGACAACACTGTCCAAAACAACTGCAAGTTTAATAATTTTTGCAGAGTTTCTGTGATGCACCATGGAAGCCGAACCTTGCCAAGATCCTTGCGAACGTCTTCAAAGCTGAAGTATGCAACATGATCAAACTCTGGCGGTGGCTCTCTGTATGACTGAAATATAAAAACGACAAAACTACTGTCTTAGGATTGGTTTATGAAAAAAAATACCTTCCTTAGGAATTAATTAGTAGACTAGGTAGTGTGGCCCTGTTACAACTGGTTTTCTTCAGAGGAAGTGCCTGAAAATCACCGATTAGACAATCAAATATACCAAATTAAAAAAAAGGACAAGAAAAGATAAATAGTCAAAGCAGAAAGAAGTAAAAGTAAACACATTTGATTAAGACAGGATACCTTCAATATGCAAACAGTAATTGAGCAACACTTACAGGCTCCTGTCAGGTTGTTTCTGGTGTTTCTACAGACTTTGAAGACATCCATAGGGTTGGCAACCTTCCAGGTATCAATGTTCTGCGAGTTCCGCTTGGACCTGTACAAAAAAATAAAGTTATTTTTTGTGTTATGTAAATATATATATATCATACACTTATTACTATTCTTACTGCTATTGTTTCATTGTTGCCATTGTCATTTTGTATTATTTTTGGTATTATTTTTGGTATCTAATATTTAAATTTCTTGTGTTCAAGGTCAGTGGAAAGGTGTGGAGCAGGCTCTCCATTTAAATTTCTTCAGCACTGTGTATTAACAGCTGAGCTACTACCCCCCCACCCCACCCCCAAAACTGTGCCTGTGAAGAATCGTGATCATGAAAATAATTTCATATAGTTATCTGCAGCTAGAGTAAGCGAAGACAGACACTTTTTGATATTATTATACAAATATATATAAGGCTATAAAACAGACATACATGTTGGGCCTACTTAGCTTAGCCTTTACGTCTTTACAGAACTTTACACACAGTGACTCACTAATTCAGGCTCTTTAACCGGTATATATGTAAATTAGCAACATCACTGAACAGTTATTAACCAATTAATTACAATACCAAGAAACTTACCATGTTTGAAACAATCATCTGTGAAATGCCTGGAGCAGATTTTGGCATTGTCAGCATCACGGGCAACTGAATCAGCTTGAGCCCCTGTAACTGATATATATATATATATATATATATATATATATATATATATATATATATATATATATATATAAGCTGATTCAGTTGCCCGTGGTCAGCATCGAAGCTGCTGTCCACTCTTATTGATGCCAATGATGGCATGCAGCAAACGGGCTCTCCATTCGGTTCCCTTCGGTAGACAATCCTCTGCATTTTGCACTTGTGCAAGCGCAATCGACTATGGCATGCAGCAGTTGCTGCCAACGCTTTTTGACATTTTGATCTGTGCAACTCGAACGCCACTTACATTCAACCGGCGACGCCGGAAGTAAACAACTCAATGTGTCCGCGGCGGGCGCAAAATCGAACTCGTTCGCGCATAACGCGGAGCTGGCAGTCCAGTAAATATATGTCCATGATTAAGATCACCCTCAGGACTGGGTCAAAGTGACCTGAATAGAGAGGTGGCCGTATTAGCAGGACTAATGTCCTATATTTTGGGGAGGGGGAAATTGGGCCATGGCTCCTTTGGCTGAAATTTTTTTCGTATGTAACCGGCCATTGCCTATATTTTACTGTTATACTATAAGTTATGGAAATAAGCATAAGGGTGGCCTCAATGCCAATGGCGAGGTGGTTGTATCACAAAGGTGACTGTAAAGCAAGGTTCGACTGTACTCAGTTTATGCACAACATGACCTATTTGTACAAAATGGACTACATATGAGGTTACATATGTCTTATTACTTAAAACGAAGAAGTCATATTAAATCGCTGTTGTCATGTCACTCCATCAGTGCCATCCGGTGAACATGTTTGACACTAAAGTAAAGCTTCAGGTAATTAACTAAAAAATTAAACCTTAAATATATCAACACAAATTAACTGGAATCCTAATAGAAAACAAGCTTGAATTTTAAGTCCAAATAAATATAACAATATGTAAAATTGTGTCTTTCCTCAGCGAGTGAGCGCTGTCAAGCGAAATACTTCGAGGTGTTTCACCGGGGGGTGTACAACGTGAAGCAACAGGCCTATACATGCTGTGGCAGTGTAGACCGCTACAGCAAGGGCTGTGCCCCCACAACTTTCTGCCCCAGCAAGGAGAAGGGTACGGTCTATACGGACAGTTTTCTAAAATATTTCTGATAATAATAATAAAAGTATTTGTGTAGGTCCTGGTCAATTGAGAGACTTTACAAACATGGAAATTATAACTTAAAATTACATTAAAAATCATACAAACAATAATTATTCCAAAATGTAGTCCATGAAAAAAAATAGTCCTACCATAAATACTAATATGTAATAAAATAAATTATATATAATAATAAAAATTAATAATAACATGATATAAATTCACCCTTCTTTACATCCTTCCTTGCTACTCTTCCTACTGTTCTTCCTCTTCCTCCCTGTATCCCATTTTCCCTGCTTCCTATTCTCCCTCTTCCACCCATTCTCCCTGCCTCTCATTCTTCCTCCCATTCTTCTTCCCATTCTTCCTCTTCCTCCCATTCTTCCTCTTATTCCCATTCTCTCTGCCTCCCATTCTTCCTCTTCCTCCCATTATTCCTCTTCTTCCCATTCTTCCTCTTCCTCCCATTCACCCTGCCTCTTCCTTCCATTATTCCTGCCTCCCATTCTTCCTCTTCCCATTCTTCCTGCCTCCCATTCTTTCTAACATTCTTCCTCTTCCTCCCATTCTCCCTGCCTCTCATTCTGCCTCCCTCCCATTCTTCCTGCCTCCCATTCTTCCTCTTCCTCCCATTCTTCCTCTTATTCCCATTCTCCCTGCCTCCCATTCTTCCTCTTCCTCCCATTATTCGTCTTCTTCCCATTCTTCCTGCCTCCCATTCTTCCTCTTCCTCACATTCCCACTCTTCCTCCCATTCACCCTGCCTCTTCCTTCCATTATTCCTGCCTCCCATTCTTCCTGCCTCCCATTCTTTCTAACATTCTTCCTCTTCCTCCCATTCTCCCTGCCTCTCATTCTGCCTCTTCCTCCCATTCCCCCTGCCTCCCATTCTTCCTCTTCCTCCCATTCTTCCTGCCTCCCATTCTTCCCCTTCCTCACATGTGTGTGTATGTGTGCATGTGTGTGCGTGTAGGTGTGTGTAGGTGTGGGTGTTCATGTGTATGTGTGCATGCATGCGTGTCTGTATGTACAAACATACTGTAGCTAAATATGGTATTAATATTATGTTTGTTTATGGTTAGGAAACATTGATTGTAATCAATAGTGTATATGTGTTATGTTTATGCATTAATTTTTTTGTTTTCAATTTTGTTTCCAGATTTTCATCGCCCACATCACATACTTAGACTCAGCAGCACGGACACACAGTGCTGAGACACAACACTACTGAAATACTGCTGAGACACAACACCACTTGCACACTGCTGAGACACAACACCACTGACACACTGCTGAGACACAACACCACTGACACACTGCTGAGACAGTGTCACTAGATATCTCTAGACACAATACCACTGACACACTGCTGAGGCCGCTAGATATCTATAGACAAAACACCATTGACACACTGCTGAGACAGTGTCACTAGATATCTATGTAGACTAAACACCACTGACACAATGCTGAGACAATGTCACTGGATATCTATGTAGACACAACACCACTGACACAATGCTAAGACAGTGTCACTGGATATCTATGTAGACCCAACACCACTGACACAATGTTGAGACAGTGTTACTGGATATCTATGTAGACACAACATCACTGACACAATGCTGAGACAGTGTCACTGGATATCCATAGACACAACACCACTGACACATTTTTGGATATCAAAACAAAATTTCTTTACCAAAAATAGGTTCCTGCCATTTCATGTTATTGTTTTGTGGAACATTTCGTTGGGTTGATGATTTGAGCAGCCGTCAAGTGTTGTTGTTGGGAGGTGAGTGGCAGGAGCCTCAACCTCCTGTCTTGGGACAAACCTCCCACCAATTTTCAGCCTCCAATTTTTAAGACCAACCTCCCACATCATGCCGCACCCCCTCGGCTGTGTACGATATGTATGGACTGGTATGAAGCCTGACAACCCTGACGCCTGTTTGCTGTTGACAATTAATAAAGTGTTGTAACACACCGACTGAATTTACTGAACATTGGTGTACATGTGATTTTACTGAATACACTGGAATAAATCTGTACACGTATTGGGTGTACAAGTGCCTTTCCAAGAGTCACAACATATTATAACATAGAGTACTGTGGAGATACGTCCATTATGATTTATTCCAATGTGATAGTCTATTTTTACAGCAGTTTGCCTTATACACACTAGGTGGCAGTGCTGCTGGTGATGACTAACTAACATACACACTACACACTCACCACAGTGGCGCCACTCAACATATCACTACCGCCTCAACTTGATTACAAATTTAAAATGAACAGGTGTGGCCTTGTATAAAGAAATGGTTGGGCAACATCATTGTTATTCACAACTTTTTATGTCATAGCAACAGGCAATTGAGTAACACAACATAGTTTAAAAACCGAACATCGTGTTTCTAAACACATTTTCAATATGTATGTAAGTGTGTATGTAATTGAAACTGAGAGATTTCTTGACAACATTAAGGGGGTTCACTAAATGAAATAAAGATGTACAGAATCTGCTCGTTAGTTGTTGCAGTGGTGAAATGGTTAGTGGTGCCACTGGTGGGAGTTTGTACACATCTGTCACTACATGTAATACATAGATGGCACCACTGGTGGGTAGCATTCACCTTATACACACCAGGTGGCAGCACTTTGGGTTGACCAAAGACACACATACATATCATACCCAGATTGGTTTGGAATGCACCTTACTACTGCTGACTAATTACCTACGTTATCAAGCTTAAGGGCATTGACCTTTGTGTAGTGATGTGTGTGTGTAATGTTGTGACAGCAGACCCAAGGATAATGAAACTACTTAGACAGGTCACAGATCTGATATGGTTCCCTCTGATATAATGTACCGCATTAAGTGATAGGTTCTCCCACCGTGCAATGGATAAAAGTAAAAGTTTTTATATAGTTTAGTAAACATTCCATTGGACTGCTCAAAACACTACACTTCACCCCTGGCACCAACTTGACTTTTCTAGGAACTGGAAGCATTCAGCCATGCTGCAATTACTGCACAAAGACTATTCATTCACATGTCCATCATTCCACTCATTTCTACAGCTGAGGCAAAGCAGAATCCACACATTTTTATACAGCAGCAACTGGACTCAAACCCCAATCCTCTCGTCTAACATTTTGACCATTGTGCTACCGTGCCCCACGGGTAGTGTCTTGTACGTGGTGTGAACACACAGGCCTGCAGGTGGAATCTTGTGCTACTGTGCCCCACGGGTGGTGTCTTGTACGTGGTGTGAACACACAGGCCTGCAGGTGGAATCTTGTGCTACTGTGCCCCACGGGTGGTGTCTTGTACGTGGTGTGAACACACAGGCCTGCAGATGGAATCTTGTGCTATTGTGCCCCACGGGTGGTGTCTTGTATGTGGTGTGAACACACAGGCCTGCAGGTGGAATCTTGTGCTACTGTGCCCCACGGGTGGTATCTTGTACATGGTGTGAACACACAGGCCTAGAGGTGGAATCTTGTGCTACTGTGCCCCACGGGTGGTGTCTTGTACGTGGTGTGAACACACAGGCCTGCAGGTGAAATCTTGTGCTACTGTGCCCCACGGGTGGTGTCTTGTACGTGGTGTGAACACACAGGCCTGCAGGTGGAATCTTGTGCTACTGTGCCCCACGGGTGGTGTCTTGTATGTGGTGTGAACACACAGTCCTGGAGGTGGAATCTTGTGCTACTGTGCCCCAAATAGAACTACACATAGAACCTGAAAGGTAATGTGGATTTGTAGCTACATAAGTTACAGGTAGAATAAAATCAGTAATAACAGTGACATTAAGTTTCAGGTAGAATCTGTAATAACTCACATTGTTTCAGGTAGAATCTGTAATGAATGTCAGAAAAAGTTTCAGTTAGAATATGTAATAAATTGCACAGTAAATTTCAAGGAAAGTCTGTAATAAATGTCACAGAAGTTTTAGGTAGAATCTACAATAAATGTGACAGCAAATATTTCAGGTAGACTGCAATAAATGTCACATTAGGTTTCTGGTACAATCTGTAATAAATGTGAAATTTCGGGTAGAATGTATAATAAATGTTACACAGGTTTCAAGCAGAACGTCCTATAAATGCAAATTTGCTTGTTTTTGAAAATTTACCTCAAACCCTACTGGCTTAATTTTCATTTCAAATTGTTAATTGTACCCTTGTCACGCCAAAATATCCATCAGCAGTACATGACCCATACCAGCAATGTCAAATCAAATGGAAATCCAATGCAGAGCTTCCTGTCTTGTATTCCATGATCAAAGAATCCAGTGTTGCCTGAAGTCTTGATTGGTTTACTCCAAACAGCCCATTCTAGGGCTGATGTAGCACTGATCTTGAATGTTTTATACTGGCGTCTTCATCATATTTTTTTATTTCCGTGACTCTTCCTGGGATCATGTGCCATCTGCGAATAGCTTGGGAGCAAGATGAATAAAGTACCGCATTTATGCAGCACCTACAGGCTAAATATTGTCCATGGTTTTGTGATCAAGTTAGTAGAGGGGAGTAGACCAGAGGGAAGGGGGGGTGGCTGATCTCAATGTTGTTTAGACGTTTTTACCAATGTGTAAACTGGCAAACCCTTCAGAAAAGAAGGAAAGTTGCAAGACTATTAGTCTTCCACAAAGCTGTACATCAGCCAAACTATCTAAAAATCTAAATCTATCTAAAATCGTCTTCACATCACACCAGATCGATTGATTGTCACCGCTTCATTCCCACAGCATTTAAACCTGGCATGTTTAAATAGTTTCTTAATTACCACACAGTTTCCAATTTTAAATGCAGTTTATTAGCATATGTAATTAGCTGGAACTCGTAGTTGCACAAATTACTCATCAATTCACCTATTGATATTATGTTTTCCTGCTTTCGTTCTTTGGTGGTTTTCCCATGTAAATCTTATGTGGTTATAGCAGCATGCTTCCTGTATTATAATGGCTGGGTACCTCTATAACTGCGCAGAATATTGTGCCCCGAGCCCAAATTCATTCATTCACATTTCAATGTAGATCACAGATAAGAGTCTATGAAAGGCTTGGCATACCTTTGGTGACTCTACTCTATGTAATGGTGCTGCTCAGTGAAGTGAACCTTGCCAGCATAGTGAAGTGGAGTTTTGACCAAGGAGCACGCATTCTGTGCTCAGTCAGTTTGCACTAGATCTTTCATGGGAATGATTAGAACTTACCAGGTTAGTAAATTAAGTTACCTGAAATCATGAACCTTGTGCAGTAGGCATGTCATTAACATGTTGTGATGTATAAAAATGATTATCTTTTAAAAGTAACTCTACATGGAATGAAGCTGTGAGAATGTGTTGGGATTACAGGTGTTTAATTTATCATGTTATCTATTGTCTTCCATATAGCAATACAACATGTTGCCTGTCATGCTATTCTGCGTTCTTTTCCTTGGAAGAACTGTCCTAGGTAAGTCATTCTTTTTTCTACAACTTATCTCCTCTTTTTTTGCATTAAAAATTTTTTTTTGCATTAGAGTATTTGTACATATTTTTATTTCATAGTAAAAAATTATAATTACAATTTATGTAATAAGGTAATTATCAGCTAATAAAAAATTTATACACTTTATAATTTACTCCCAGTCATTTTCAGTTTCTTGGAAAAGTGGGTGGATTCAGTTGAATGATAAACTGATCACAAATGTGTGCATTCGTGCATGCGTGCATTGCACATTATACACACACGCACGTGCGCGCACACACACACACACACACAACACACACACACACACACATAATTATATATAGAAATTCCTCCATTAATAGCATAATTATTATTATTGCTTCCATTCTTAATATTTTCAGTTTTGTTTGTTTGTTGGATTGTGTGACAGAAATGTACACCTCAACCTTGTCTGATGTTTTGCTAGGCACTGTCAACGACAACTTCCTTCTATTTGGCACGACTGAACAAGGAGGAAACCTTTATCAAATGAACCTGGCAAACGGGTCCATGAGGAAGATCCCTTTGAAGCATCTTGGATTCGTTGAGTCTGTAGCATATGATCCGATTGAACTCAAAGCCTACTTCACAGATGGAGAGAGCATAGGACGAACAAATCTGAATGGGACCAACAAGGAAATAGTTGGCCAGTGGAGTAAGTGTTGTTCTGTCATCAGAAATGGGAATAATTGTCCAGAATCTAGTGATATTTGATTAGCCAGTGCCACAGCGTAGGCTTACATGTTTCATTTACCAGAAACAGAATAATGACAAGATGCCAGTCAGACCCTATTTACCTATCCACATCTCAGATCTCCCCCCGCCCTCCCACCTTATCTCCCTCCCTCTCTACCACTGTCTCCTTCCCTTCCACCCTCTCTTCCTCCTCCCATGCACTGCTGATTTTGTCATTTCAGACACAATGACCCAGTCTCCTGTCATTGAGTTGGACACCGCCTCCCGACTGCTCTACCACATGGAACATGCTGGCGTGACACTGATCAGTGTGATGACAATGGACGGCAGTCACCAATTCCCTATTATCACCTCCTCACAGTTTCTGACGGATATTGCACTGGATCCAGGTCATGGGTAAGTTAATGGACTCTGTCTTAAAGCTAAACTAACAGAATGCTTGCTTCAATGTGGGCAACATGTTAGCTGCATATGCTGCATAACATATGCCTCTTTAAAACTATGCATCTATAATGTTTTTGTGACAACGTATGACTGTTAATGGGAGTTGTAGAGAAAGGTAATATTGCTTCAGTTTGGGATTATTTTACAGTGCCAACTTAAATCAAAACATGCCCGTTCTAGTGATGCACAAAAATAGTTTATACATATTTAAATGCTAGTGTGTCAAGGGGAAACCTAATGATTTATTATAAAACACTGCATAAATAACAACTTGGTGTATAGAAATTATGCACGTAGTTGCCCTGTTTTGTTAATTTGGTGGTTGAATATAGGAGGAAACCTCACACCTGCAAATCTTCAGCCCACAACTCTTCAATAATTTCAGAAAAAAATTATACAATTTGTAACAAGTGTCTACAACTTTTATAATTAAGATTACTACTTAAATTAAAAGCCCATGGTATCGGGGATAGCATAACTGACTGGATAGAACAATGGCTGACTGACAGAAGACAACGAGTTGTAGTAGATGGAGAAGTTTCAAATTGGAAATCGGTTTTGAGTGGGGTACCTCAAGGATCAGTATTAGGACCTATATTATTCTTAATTTATATCAATGACTTGGACGACAGTATAACAAGTAACGTACTGAAATTTGCGGACGACACAAAACTGTTTAGAAAGGTTAAAACTGATGGTGATAAACAACATTTACAAAACGATCTAGACAGATTAGTGAAATGGTCTGAGAAATGGCAGATGCTGTTCAATTTTGGGAAATGTAAATGCCTACATACAGGACATGGGAACTTGAATGTAAACTATAAAATGGGAGCTACTGTTCTTGGTACTACTGTAAAAGAAAAGGACTTAGGAGTTACAATAAGCGCTGATATGAAAGTTTCAGAGCAGTGTGGTATTGCAGCTTCAAAGGGTAATCAAATTCTTGGATTGATTAGAAGAAACATAACATACAAGGGAAAAAAGTTAATTATACCTCTTTATAAAGCAATAGTTAGACCTCATTTAGAATACTGTATACAAGCATGGAGACCATATCGTAAGAAGGATATAGATACGCTTGAACGCATACAAAGGAGAGCAACTAAAATGATTCCAGAACTTAGAGACCTTAGTTATGAAGAACGCCTGAAAGAATGTGGTTTAACAACTCTAGAGACAAGGAGGTTAAGAGGAGATCAGATTGAAGTTTTTAAGATATTGAATGGGTATGAAAATATTGATAGAAATATGTTTTTCTCACTCAAGAAGGATAGCAGAACTAGAGGACATGAGGTAAAATTAGTAAAGGATCAATGTAGATTGGACATCAGGAAGCACTCGTTCTCACAGAGGACAGTAAATGAATGGAACAAACTGTCTACAGATTGTGTAACTGCTAGCAGCGTGAATATGTTTAAAAACAAGGTTGACACATATATCAGGAGGGCGGGTTATAAGTAGGTGAACATTGTTGGACTCTCGATAAGCCAATGGCTTCCTTGTCCACTTGCCATCTGGGCCTTTGGCTTGGATGGCAAATCTTGTTAAATCTTGTTAAATCCTTGGTGACACAATATGCTGGCTAGATTAACTTAATTTAAGTGAAATGCTTGTGTGCGAGTGAGTGCTTGCATGTGTGCATGTATGCTTGTATGCGTGTGTATACATGTATATTATATATTATGGTAGCACGCATGCACACATACATGCACACATACATGCACATGATCATCGCAATATATTTATATCTTGTTGTAACAATTAATTAATCTAATAATTAATTAATGTTGTGTTCTGTCTACAGAAATGGTAGCTATACATTTTGATTGCTGACCTCATACAATATATTACACATTATGATCACTACAAAATAGTTAAAATGGTTCTATTAATTATTTAATTGGTTTATTAATTAATTAATTTCTTGTTCCATCTACTCAAATGGTAGACATATTTGATTGCCGAGCTCCCCATATAAAACAAGGATAAAACAATTGAATTTTAAAACAAGTATCTACAACTTTTATAATGTGACCAAATGCCCCATGAAGAAATATCTTCACAGGTAAATATTGTATGAGCAAATTTATTTCCATCAAAGTTACAAAACACATTTCTTGTGATTTTAGAACTGTTTTAAATGTGTAAAAGCATGCACATTTTATGCAAATTAGGACAACAGAGATTTCGTTAGTTTGTATCACAGGCATACAACCGAATGGCAGAGTCTGCGTAGACTATAATTCAAAAAGAGTATAAGTGGCAATGTTTTTACATTTCGATGTCTCATGGCTGCAGCTATATCATAAAAAAATATAAAACAAAGTAGGGGCCTACTATATAGTTTCTGCTGTTGTTTCCTGTGAAACATGGCCCTGGGTGATTTAACTAACACTACAGGTATATACTAATATAATACTTTAATGCAAAGCCATGACAGTGATTATATTATGCTATGATGCGTGCGCGCGAACGTGCATGCGTGCGTGCGTGCGTGCGTGCGTTCGTTCGTGCGTGCGTGCGTGCGTGCGTGCGGTTCTAAACCTCTAAGAGTAACGTACGCTTCCTCAATGTTCTCAGCACAACACCACTGGCGCCATCTAACGAGAATGTAAGTTTCTTTCGAGTCAAGTTTGGTTACTCGTATGATCGAAAGGGGGTGTTGGTGTTTCGGTGAGCGTCCGCACCGGGCGTGTGTCAGTAGTGGTAATCTTGCATACTTACTTACTTGGTTGCGTAGTCTCTTTCAACCGGTGGCTAGGCACCTCGATTTCTTCTTGAAGATGTTCAAAGTAGGAGCTGACACGACTTCTTCAAGGAGTTTGTTATATATGTGGCCTCTTTCAGTAGCATCAGAACCACGGAGGCGATTCAATAAACAAAATCAAAGGAAAGGGGTCATGCCAAGAAACAACAAAGTAATATTTATTTTCCGATGCATGACACGAAACAGATTATAGAAATATTCCGATAAATGTTCACAGGAAACACATTATTTGTAGAGAACTAACACAGTAACAGACACTACCAACATCAATCATGCTGTAGGCACTGCAACAAAACGTAAAATTTCATGATAGAATGTTGGCAATGTCAAGGAACCAATAACTTTATTTTATTAACATATCTTTATTAGATCCAAAGATATTGCAATTTTAATACTGTAAAAATTAGAGAACATTTTTGTATGCTATACTTTCGTATATTATTTGTATATATAAGACTTTCAATTTGGTGTTATCGTTCAATAGGTGTATGATTAACCTTTTTATTTGTGCATATATTTTAATAATTTTTTTTCAGGTTTTGCAAGCAAATTATTTAGGGTCATAAATATACATAATCCAATCATGTATCATTAACAGTAACTCAGCTAATGCAATTAATAAGTCAATACTGGTTAATTAGTACTTGAAGTCAACAGACCGACACATTTTGATAAAAGGCCATAACTTCCTTAAGTTATGGAGATATCTGTGTAATTTCTTCAGGGTTTTCAAACACTAATCAGGGTCATAAATACATATCACACAGTTATTTCATAACTCAATTGATGCAATTAATAAGTCAATATTGGCTAATTAACATGCAAACTCAATAGACCAACACATTTTGATAAAAAAATCTTAATTTTGTGTGTGAATAATTTGTAACGTGTGCAGTCAGTTTAATAAAAGTTTTTTTTTTAAATCATCAAAAGAATTGACTGAACATTTGATTGGGTAACTGACAGAAGCGAATATTGCCACATTGAGATCACAGAAAGTGTGCTGTCACCTTTTCCGCAGTTTTAGTTAAGCCGAACCAAAATAAATTTGATAAAAGATTGGCACAAATGAGCTGGCATATCAAAATTGCTACTTCAGTTTTTTGTAAAAATGTGTCAAGTGAAACGAAATGATTGAAATATTTTATTGCAGCTTTAATTCACTGCTGGACTTTCTTAATCTGAGACAACTATAATGTTACCACTATAAGTCCGTGCTGCTGAAACACTAGAAGTCATTTGAGACAGTGATCTCTGCCTACTTTCAGGATGTTGTACTGGAGTGGATTGGAAGGCATCAGTAGTGTTGCTATGGATGGCACCAACCCTAGTGTCTTCATCAACACTACTGGTTCAGTAGAGGACCTAGCCATAGATCTGTCAGGTAGGTAAGACTTAAAAAACTGCCTTTTTGTTTTGTTCACATCATGGTATATTATAATATAAAGCAAGCATATTTGTTTAATTTCACACATCAGCAAAAAGGGAGGGAGGTGTTCAGTCTTTCACCCAATGACTCAAATTGTCACGCGCCATTTTATTTTGTATTGTCAATATGCCAATTTTTGCCAGGTTTTGACCATCCCAAAAAAATATTACTTAAAGGTTACAATAGTTCTGGCATGAAAGTCTCACAGTAGTGTGGGATTGATGTTTTGTTGCAAAATCAAATACTTGGATTAATTAGGAGAAATATAATTAATGTAAGAAAAAGAGCTAATTATATATCTGTATAAAGACATTGTTTGAACCCATTTAAAATATTTCAAACAAGCTTTGAGGACATACTGAATGTCTATGAAGATATTGATAAACTACATTCTTCAAACTTAAGGAATGTAAAAGAACAAGAGATTAGAGGCTATGAAGTAGTTTCAGTAAAAGAACAAGAATCTAGAAGGCATGAAGTAGTTTAAGTAAAAGAACAAGTGTCTAGAGGGCATGAAGTAGTTTCAGTAAAAGAACAAGAGTCTAGAGGCCATGAAGTAGTTTCAGTAAAAGAACAAGAGTCTAGAGGCCATGAAGTAGTTTCAGTAAAGAACAAGAGTCTAGAGGCCATGAAGTAGTTTCAGTAAAAGAACAAAAGTCTAGAGGCCATGAAGTAGTTTCAGTAAAAGAACAAGAGTCTAGAGGCCATGAAGTAGTTTCAGTAAAGAACAAGAGTCTAGAGGCCATGAAGTGGTTTCAGTAAAAGAACAAGAGTCTAGAGGCCATGAAGTAGTTTCAGTAAAAGAACAAGAGTCTAGAGGCCATGAAGTAGTTTCAGTAAAGAACAAGAGTCTAGAGGCCATGAAGTAGTTTCAGTAAAAGAACAAAAGTCTAGAGGGCATGAAGTAGTTTCAGTAAAAGAACAAGAGTCTAGAGGCCATGAAGTAGTTTCAGTAAAGAACAAGAGTCTAGAGGCCATGAAGTAGTTTCAGTAAAGAACAAGAGTCTAGAGGCCATGAAGTAGTTTCAGTAAAGAACAAGAATCTAGAGGCCATGAAGTAGTTTCAGTAAAGAACAAGAGTCTAGAGGCCATGAAGTAGTTCCAGTAAAGAACAAGAGTCTAGAGGCCATAAAGTAGTTTCAGTAAAGAACAAGAGTCTAGAGGCCATGAAGTAGTTTCAGTAAAGAACAAGCGTCTAGAGGCCATATAGTAGTTTCAGTAAAAGAACAGTGTATAATGGATATAAGTAAGTACCTGTAGTCTTGTGTGGCAATGTTGCTAAATTTGGTTAAATTGGAGCTCAGTTATCCTTTAAATGTTGTGATAAACCACTGACTGTAAAGAACTACAAATTGTCACCACAGGTGGGCAATTTAATTATAAATTACAGTTTCATCAATAGCTAGGTTTACTGTTAATCTGGACAAACGCTAACTATGAAGGTACCCGAAGTGCAATGAAATATTTTATTTGTAATTTCTCTGTTGGCATAGAGATGTAATAGAAATCCGACAAAATGCTGCTTTAATGTTGGTCGTCACTTTGCCCCTGCCACAGGTGAGGTCCTCTACTGGAGACAGACACGGGACGGCAATCACACGGTTGTATCTGCTCCACTCAACACCAGTACCTGGAGCGTTAATGGCAGCACCTGGAGACCTCGAGTCTTGACAAAGTCAGGAGCCTCTAAAGGTGGAATGGCTTTCCTGGGAGAAAACTTGTTCTACTATGAATTGACAAACAGTAGGAACAGGTATGTTACTTTCTCACATGATTTATTTCTCACATTATTTATTTTAAAACAGTTTTTGAAATATGCTCCATATATTTTATTGTATCATGATAAAGGGTCCAGGAATACTGAATGCTATAGCATGTTTTTTTCCAAGCTCTAGCATGTTGCACTTAAATATAAATAATGATATATGTTATTATATTGTTAGCAGTTATTGCTATGTTGCCTAGTAATAAAGGACACAGTCAAACGTTGTGAAAATAAATAAAAATGTCAGTATTGATATATAATACTACAAACTGTGACAAACATACTATAGCAGACCCTGTATTGGGTGACCTCTGTCTTGGGTGACCTCTGTCTTGGGTGACCTCTGTATTGGGTGACCTCTGTATTGGGGGACCTCTGTCTTGGGTGACTTCTGTATTGGGGGACCTCTGTATTGGGTGACCTCTGTCTTGGGTGACCTCTGTATTGGGTGACCTCTGTATTGGGGGACCTCTGTCTTGGGTGACTTCTGTATTGGGGGACCTCTGTATTGGGGGACCTCTGAATTGGGTGACCTCTGTATTGGGGGACCTCTATATTGGGGGACCTCTGTATTGGGGACCTCTGTATTGGGTGACCAAAATCCTAGTCATGGAATGTTTCTAGCAATACTGTGCCTGCTAAACGTGACCAATGACCACATAAACCGGCATAGTGACCATTATGTTCACCTGTCGTAAGTGACCAGAACACATGCTGACAGCCGACATTCGATCCTGCAATAATAGACAGTTCACAGTCCTTTTTTATGAAAGATCACTAAACAGTATTTTTGGTTAGAAATACATTAATTTAGTTGTACATAAAACATTGTTAATATTTGCCAGTTGTCATACCAGTGCAAATGCAGTTAATTGCCATCTTTAATCACATAACGCCGCATTTGATGGTTCACAGAATAATTAATCTTGCTCATTTTAGGGTGTCCGAATACATGATGACTCGGTTATAATTCTATACTATACTCCAAAGATAATGCATTGAATAATTTGGAAAGAATGCAGCAACAAAGCTTGTTAGTCTGTTAGCATTCAGTGTCATACCTTTTTTGCCACTTGATGTATTGATTGATTGATGTATATGTGTATGATGATGCTAAGGAATATTTATGATTATTTATTTTGTTTAGCTACATAGCAAAATTCAATGTGTCTCAAATGGAAGAAACTGCCAAGCAAGTTGGACCTGTCCTGTATGGGTTTGTCCCATCCATATCCATGTCTTCCTTCAGAAGCATCAAAGGTGAGATATTGTTTGGCCAAACCCATTTAGGTGAACTTGCCTGAAAATGAGGGTGCTGTTATGCAAAAGTTTACCTTCTAGGTGTATAGATATATACTACAGTGGTTTTGTACTTGCTCAAATATATCCATGCTTGCATAGAATTAAGACACATCGAGGATGAAGTTGGCTTCGTAGATATGTAGGAGAGCTTTGCTGGGAGAGACAGAGTACATAAATTGACATAACATGCCTTGGTGCAAGACATAGGTGCATTTAGTTATTGTGTCTACGTTAAGCTGATCATGGGGCGGTCACGTAATTATATAAATTTATGTTTGTTTTCAGGTTCTCTGACAACATCTTGTTCCAATGAGAACGGTGGATGTAATCATGTCTGTATTCCCACACGAACTGGAAGGCGCTGTGCATGTCCAGATGGATTTAATCACGTCAGTGACACAAAATGTTCATTAGCCACATGTGAGTATACAGAATAGGGAATGTGTACCCATACTTGTAGTTGTTGTTGGTGACAACGTTGTTCGTCATTAATTCCAAATTATCCACTTGCTGACAGTACCACTACAAGATATCAAAGCATATGTTTCCATAAGATGTGGATATATTAAAAAATAAAACAACCAACAATATTCTATAGACTTGATGCAAGCAATTGCTAACAATGCTGTTTTTGAGTAAATAATTTGCGCTTAATGAAAGCTGTCATTAATTTTCGACATGGTGTCATTGGTAAACAGTTTGAAGAACCACGAGTAATTTTGTATGGAACAATGTTAAATAGTTAACATGATCTACTACTTTTTTCAGTACAGTCTTGTATGAAGAGTTGTGATGAATATGTCAGCACACTTTCTTAAAAAATTAAGAGCAGTTCCTTTCTAACTGGGTGGCAAGCCTGTTTCCTCCAGAAACAGTCACATTCTGATGATTCTGTGTGAATTTTATTATTTGGCCAGTTAGGCAATTTACAAAAGTATTTGTAACAACAACCTCGTAAAAGAATCGCATAATTTGTGGTGTGTTCCTTGGAGTGTATATTCATGTGTGAGGGAATGAAAGCTTGTAGAATAAATGTGAACAGTACAAATAGCAAGTGTATATGCCAGTGCTCTATCCTTCAGACACATGCCCCCAAGAGTACAGAGCAACAAGAGGGCGCATTCAGAGTCCAGGTTACCCAGCCTATAGGAACAACACACACTGTGAAATCATAGTACGAATCGACAATCGACAGTTGAATGAATGGCGTATCTTTCTCACTGTTGAAGTATTTGAACTAGAAGAAGGCCATGATTTCCTACTAATAGATCAGATACCTGTCGAACTTGATCAGAACGACAATTACACAGGTGAGTCATATTTCTAGGTAGTGTAAATATGACTAGCAATTTTACATGATAGGATTTGCTAGAAGCATTGAATATATGATGTGAATTGTTAGAAGCATTAAGTACATGATAGGAGTTGTTAGAAGCATTGAATACATGATAGGAGTTGTTAGAAACATTGAGTACATGATAGGAGTTGTTAGAAGTATTGAATAAATGACACGAGTTACTAGAAACAATGAGTACATGATAGGCGTTGCTAGAAATGTTGAGTACAAGTGTATATGACAGGAGTTGCTAGAAGCATTGAGTACATGATAGGAGTTGGTAGAAGCATTGAATACATGATAGGAGTTGCTAGAAGCATTTAGTACATGACAGGATTTGTTAGAAGCATTGAGTACATGATAGGAGTTGTTAGAAGCATTGAGTTCATGATAGGCATTGTTAGAAGCATTGAGTACATGATAGGCATTGTTAGAAGCATTGAGTACATGATAGGATTTGCTACAAGCATTAAGTACATGATAGGAGTTGCTAGATCTATTGAGTATGTGATAGGAGTTGTTATAAGCATTGAGTTCATGGTAGGATTTGTTAGAAGGATTGAGTGTGTGATTGGAGTTGTTAGAAGGATTAAATGTGTGATAGGAATTGTTAGAAGCATTGAATACACTATAGGAGTTGTTAGAAGGATTGAGCATGTGATATGAGTTGCTAGAAGGTTGAGTACATGATAGGAGTTGTTAGAAGCATTGAATACATGATAGGAGTTGTTAGAAGGATTGAGTATGTGATAGGAGTTGTTAGATGGATTGAGTACATGATAGGAGTTGTTAGAAGCATTGCATACATGATAGGAGTTGTTAGAAGCATTGAATACATTATATGAATTGTTAGAAGGATTGAGTGTGTGATAGGATTTGTTAGAAGCATTGAGTGTGTGATAGGAGTTGTTAGAAGGACTGAATGTGTGATAGGAGCTGTTAGAAGCATTGAATACATGATAGGAGTTGTTAGAAGGATTGAGTGTGTGATAGGAGTTGCTAGAAGGATTGAGTGTGTGATACGAGTTGTTAGAAGGATTGAGTGTGTGTAATTTTTGGAAGGATTGAATACATGATAGGAGTTGTTAGAAGGATTGAGTGAGTGATAGGAGTTGTTAGAAGCATTGAATACATGATAGGAGTTGTTAGAAGCATTGCGTGTGTGATAGGAGTTGTTAGAAGCATTGAATACATGACAGAAGTTGTTAGAAGGATTGAATACATTATAGGAGTTGTTAGAAGCATTGAATACATGACAGAAGTTGTTAGAAGGATTGAATACATTATAGGAGTTGCTAGAAGCATTGAATACATGATAGGAGTTGTTCAAAAGATTGCGTGTGTGATAGGAGTTGTTAGAAGCACTGAATACATGATAGGAGTTGTTCGAAGGATTGCGTGTGTGATAGGAGTTGCTAGAAGCATTGAATACATGATAGGAGTTGCTAGAAGCATTGAATACATGATATGAGTTGCTAGAAGCATTGAATACATGATAGGAGTTGTTAGAAGGATTGCGTGTATGATAGGAGTTGCTAGAAGCATTGAATACATGATAGGAGTTGCTAGAAGCATTGAATACATGATATGAGTTGTTAGAAGGATTGCGTGTGTGATAGGAGTTGCTAGAAGCATTGAATACATGATAGGAGTTGCTAGAAGCATTGAATACATGATAGGAGTTGTTAGAAGGATTGCGTGTGTGATAGGAGTTGCTAGAAGCATTGAATACATGATAGGAGTTGCTAGAAGGATTGAATACATGATAGGAGTTGTTAGAAGGATTGAATACATGATAGGAGTTGTTAGAAGGATTGCGTGTGTGATAGGAGTTGCTAGAAGCATTGAATACATGATAGGAGTTGCTAGAAGCATTGAATAGATGATAGGAGTTGGATAGGACTAAATACATGATAGGAGTTGTTAGGATTGAGTGTGTGATAGGAGTTGCTAGAACATTTATTTTCAATATTTTGCCTCATTCTTGTGTTTTACTATGAGCTTACAAGTAAATGTTTTGTTGTACTGTATTTGAATGATAATTTGTTAAGTTGTATTAAATAATCTATGTTACTACTGCAAGAACTTTGATTTCATTGGGGGCGGTGTTGCTTCGTCAGTACAACATACTTGATTTTAGGGCTACATCTGTGATAGCTTTAATGTGAGGCCTTTGCATTATGGAAGGAGAGAGGGCGGGTGAAAAAAGAAAAGGGGTTCTGAGAGGACATGCATTATTTTGGCCAAAACTAAAATGTCACCTTGGAATTACCACAATAAACAGGTAGGATGTGTCACTTTTGTTATCTCCAGTGCGTGTGACACCAAATGCCAGAGACTCGAGCTGGCTGTTTGTCACTGACGGATCTGTCGTGAAGCGTGGCTTTTCAGTCATCTATGAAATACATCAAGGTTTGTAATGCCGGTTCTTCTGTTTTGAACCTTGGCGTGCTTGTTTTGAAATGTCTAGGACCATCTGACATATCTAATGCTTGCCCATCACGTCATCACCCTTATTAACCCTTTCCAACTTTCAAACGTAGTATTACGTATGACGAATTGCCACAGTAAAACTGCGCTTTGTTCGTTATGTTACGGTGTTAGGAGAGAGAAGCTGCCACGTGCATCACAATAATGACAATTATGTTTACGGTCATAGGGATAAATGCCAAGTTTTTTCTCCAAATCATCGCAAGTTATTACACTTTCTGAGCAGCAACATTGACTGGAATGAGCAGCATCACCTTGAAGGATGTTTTTTTGCATCATTTGAGACAAAAAGTACGATAAATTTGATGGATCGTATGCTAGTTATCGTAAGTGAATGTGACTTGAGCTGAGATCGATCCAACGCCAAGCAAATTTGATTGTGATCAATTAGACATTTCCCAACTTCCTCCAATTTCTTGTCCGACCTCGAAAATAATAGTGACTGACAAAGTAAATTGTTTATGATGATGATTCGGATAATGTGCTTAAAAGACTTGGACTTGAATTATAAGAAGAACGTCATTGTATTGGATGCCTGGATGGTGTGCGTGAATTGTGTTGCGCCTAGACAAATGTTCATCTGTTACTGTTAGGGCCTATATATATATATGTGTGTCTATGTATATGTATTGATATCTTTGCAGTGACACAGTGCAACAACGACAGTCCTTGTGTCAACGGCGGAACTTGTGTCAGCGAAGAGTTCTGTGTATGTCCTGCCAACTACACAGGCAGTAGATGCGAACATGGTAAAGCTGTTTTCATTTTTGGAAATAAATAAAACTCCATGGAAAATCTGATTATTGATTATTCATTCAAACATTGACAACAGTTTGCAAGACAAACATGTATATAAAACTATTATTACACTTGCATATTGATGTGATACATTTAATTATACATATGTGCAGAACAACACGTATGAATGTGTATACAATGTTTGAAGGGGATAAATACAAAGTCATTGACTTTTATCTAAATTTACCCCTAACAGTCATGTTATAGCAATATTTGTTTTAATGTCTAGCAATGGTTTTTTCTTTATGAATCAGCCGTGTAACGACTGAGTCGATCATACTGAAATAGCTGTAGTCTTGACATTACAAAGTCATCCTCTGTTAGCTGTTCACTATTTGCTTTTAAGCCATTTTTAAACATAAACATTTTCTATCATTGTGCACTGTCTACAAGAGAGAATGTTTGCTTGGTCCTGCCCAGTTGAATACGACCCCTGCCACTCCATGCCGTGTCTCAATGGAGGCCTGTGTGAGCCAGACGTAGCCGCTTACAGGTGTGTTTGTAGACAAGGAACAAGAGGCAAGCAGTGTGAACAAGGTATCTATTTCCCATTGACACACTTGTATTTTCTCAAAATAAATGAATTAATACACCTCTGGTGTGGGCAGCTTTTTAAATAATACATATCTTAAGACATTATCATAAGCAAATCGGAGACAAAGTCACTAGTGTATTTATTTGTTACCTAATACAGCTGTATTATGTTATAACATAAACATCATGATATTTCAAACACTTAAGGGGAGATACCTGAAATTATGATTTTTGACGAAAATGCTCGAAATGTTTTTCTATATTTATTATCCACAAAGTTCACTTTTATAACAGTTACGTTCCTCTAAATCACTTTTATTCATGGATAAAACTTGCCTGTTTCAAGGAATCAATCACAGTTTTTATTCTTTGACAGCCGTTTTCTCGAAACCATATTTTTCATATAGCCATGTTTTTGACATTTCAAAGAACGATATCTCTGGAAGTAATTATGTTAGCCAAAAATGGTTTTGAATGTTGAGGAGGGGCATTTCCTCAGCCTGGGATGTGTCCACACACCTAGTTATTGATCACATTTGTGATTTCTGTTACACAATAACATACACAAGAAACATATCTACTCTTCCATTTGATTTAATTATCATGTGTAGAAAATTATCAAATAAACGTTTTTTTATTTAATTAAAAGATAATGCAATTTTATTTAAACATAGTCTACATATTGGCATGCATCTATCTCAACAGATAATGGTTTGCACCTACGAAAACAAATCTTTGCTAGCTGATTACGTGGGGCATATCTGCACACCCTTATACAGATATGCCCCACACAACCTTTTAGTTAGCATCTTTTATCACATCTCAAACATTCTGTTTTTTCTATTTTTCAGTCAATCATTGTGCGTCTTTGACATGTCACAACGGGGGGACGTGCCACAGTGTCCCTGCTGGAGTTTGGTGTGACTGTCTGCCGGGCACTTCAGGAGACTCGTGTCAGCAAGGTTAGTGTTTAGTAGGAGTGTGCATAGCACAGGCAGCAGACTATATTGTTTTGTCAATAATACACACAGTAGTGTTTTCCCCACATGCCAAAAAATTATAAGTTTGTTACAAAACACTCTTTTTGACCACTCTTATGAATGTTTGCCTGTTGTTTGTGTATCAAGGATGTTAGTGGATTGGACATACACATGTTGTAAGCTTTTCCGACAACATTGTTAAATAGAACCCTTTTTCAGTGACCTCCATCATCAATGATCAACCTTCTTAAAGTGGCTGTGGTGGATATTATATGTTGGGTTATTCTGCATGAAATCAACCAAATCTATCTATTC
The DNA here is from genome assembly GCA_033239005.1 of Lamellibrachia satsuma. Taxonomy (NCBI): domain Eukaryota; kingdom Metazoa; phylum Annelida; class Polychaeta; order Sabellida; family Siboglinidae; genus Lamellibrachia; species Lamellibrachia satsuma. The sequence goes on along the minus strand of BSQZ01000001.1, from coordinate 32,861,147 downwards.
TAGTACACATAGGCATAATAATGCAGAGAGGGAGGGTACAACTGCCATAGTTAAAAAATACAGGCATTTAATCAGAACACATAAGCAGATATGGGTTGAGCAGATGATTCTGTCAGGGATTTTACCAGTAATGGGAAGCAGGTCTGGGTTATCAAAATTGCCAGAGGATGGCAATTAACACGCTAGTTCAACAATTATGTAGGGAAGAGGAAGTAGGATTTGTGGATTTGTGTTGATGTTTCATTAGGGCTGACATGTTCATGAGGGATGGGCTTCATCTAAGTGGAAAGGGTGCAGCAGTGTTTGCCTCAAACAGGACAAAAGACCACTTAGTACACACAAATCAGTAACAAAATATCAGGAAAACATTTACTGCTGGTTATAGGTGTGTATTTAAATGCAAGGAGCACAGTAAATAAAAAACTAATTAAACATTATGCATGGTAGAAGATATTGACCATCACATAATTGGTATAACTGAATCATGGGCCAACAAAGATAGATAAGGAATTAGGACTGACAGGATACATAATGTTTAGGAGAGATCGAATAGGAAGAAGGGGAGGGGGAGTTATTTTATTAAAGAATCTATTCAGGCTTATGAAATAAATTAGAAAGGGAAGCAGATTGGGATGAAGTTTGCTGCAATATATTTGCAGGAAATTCAACACAAAAATACAAAACGCTATAAAGTGGAATGTATCATAATGGGAGATTTTAACCATGGACACATACAATGGAAATCTCTAGAGAGTACAGGAGGTGAGGACCAACAATTTCTATTTTTAATACAGGAGAGCTTCCTTAATCAACATAATTATAGACATAGCTTTGTCTTCACAAAATGAATTAGTGGGCAATGTCAAAATACTTGAACCATTGGGTAACAGTGATCATAATTAAATATGTTTTTACATCAAAGTATATCAGAAAATAAAAAGAAATACATGAGAATCTTCCACAAATGAAATATAATAATATGATAAAATACTTAGCAAAGCTAGATTGGAATAACTTGCTGAGGAATAAGGCTGCAATTGAATGTTGGAACATTCTAAAATATGAAATTTGTTCCCTTGAAAAAACAAGGAAAACGGTCTAGAAGACGCTGTCAAAAGAAGCTATTACAAAATAACATACAAGCAAACTATGTGGAGGGTTTATAGGCCAACCAGAAAGGATGAAGACTACGCAAATTACAAACAGGCACTTAATGCAGCTATGACTGAAATTAGACAGTCTAAAAGCAGCTATTAATATGTAACATAAAAAATGACAGGTCGGACCTCTAGAAGAATAATAATACCACAAGGTTTTTTTAATGGGGGATGACCTAAATGGATACTTCAGTTCAGTACTAGTTCCAGATGCTAAATTTACAATAAAAAAATTAATAAATAAAAAATTTATTAATTAAAATACATTACATTAGTGAATATAATTATTACAATACAGGCATTACATAAGATAACACAATAAAAGTAAGCATTAGGATTACGTATGTATATGTATTTACATATAATATAAAGTGTAATAATTATATATATATATATTATATATATTTATTATTATATATATATATATATTATATGGCTAGGGGTGGAGTGACCCCCACCGATACCATGTGAATTGTATATAAGTCAGTAGTGGTACAGATAGTACTGGTAGTGGGTAGCTGATAGGCATGATTTACTAATTATGTGTAAACACCTTTTGGGGGCCGGCATGCTTGCTGAGATTATTGGATGTATCTTATTTTGATGGTGTATGCTTGCCTAATTTCATGCTCCTTAATTAATAAATCTAAATGTCATTCTTTGGCCTATTTCAATCTACGCTGGACTTGTGTTGTTATTTTGCATAAATATATATATATATATATATGTGTGTGTGTGTGTGTGTGTGTGTGTGTGTGTGTGTGTGTGTGTGTGTGTGTGTACATGTGTTCAGTTCCTGTCTGGTTTGTTTTGAGGAGCTCACATTCCTGTTAATGTTCTTCCCAAAGTGGCTGCGTGATAAGCAGTCCACTTTGCAATAACACATCATTTATTTGACCCTTTTCAATCTCTACTACATCGGACTTGTGTTGGTTAGTGCATAAATATATATATATATACATATAATATAAAGTGTATATATATGTGCTTATATATAATATATATATATATATATATATATATATATATATATATATATATATATATATATATATATATATATACATATATACATTAAGTGTTTACCAGAAAGGATATTAGTTCATTACTAGTTCCAGATGCTAAATTTACAACAACAACAACATAAATAAATTAAAATATATTACATTAGTGAATATAAGCATTACATAGGATAACACAATAAAAGTTAACATTAGGATTATGTATTAGGATTATGTATGTATACACTTTATATTATATGTGTATACTTATATATATATATATATACATATATATATACATATATATACATGTATATATATATATATATATATATATATATAAAAAAGTTATTAAAGAGAACGGTTTTCAGGTTCCTCTTAAGGGCATTTCGGGCAGTTAACTGTAATTGCAGAAATGGTGGCTAAGAAAATGAAGGATAATAAATCACCTGGAGTGGATGGAATTCTGCCAAAACTACTAATGGAAACAGTAGAACAAATTAGTATACCACTTTCAAGAGTGTTCAACTTGTCATTAAAAGAGGGAGTGGTTCCTTTAGTATGGAAAGAAGCAAACATCATACCATTATTTAAAAAGGGTTTGAGAAATAAGGAATTACAGACCAGTGAGTTTAACATCAGTGATTTGTAAATTTTCAGAAAGGTTAATTAAAGACCATATGGTGGACTACCTTGTTAGGCATAAATTATAAAATTCTTCTCAAGATGGATTCCTAAAAGCGAGGTCATGCTTGACAAATATATTATGTTTTTTGGAAGACATCACTAAGTGGATAGACAAGGGATTGCCAGTAGATATTATCTACTTAGATTTTCAGAAAGCTTTTGACAAAGTGCCACATCAAAGATTACTATTTAAATTAAAAGCCCATGGTATCGGGGATGGCATAATTGACTGACTGACAGAAGACAACGTGTTGCAGTAGATTAGAGAAGTTACAAATTAGTTAAATGGTCTGAAAAATGGCAGATGTTATTCAAGTTGGAGAAATGTAAATGCCTACACACAGGACATGGGAATTTAGATATACACTATAAAATGGGTTACACTGTTCTTGGTACTACCGTAAAAAGAAAAGGACTTGGAGTAACAATAAGTGATTATATGAAAGTTTCAGAGCAGTGTGGTATTGCAGCTTCGAATGATAATACAATTATTGGGAGAAATATAACAAAAGCTAATTATACCTCTGTGTAAAGCAATAGTTAGACCTCATTTAAAATACTGCATAGAAGCATGGAGACCATATTGTAAGGATATAGATACACTTGAACAAATACCAAGGAGAGCAACTAAAATGATTCCAGAACTGAGAGACGTTAGTTATGAAGAATGCCTAAAAGAATGTGGTTTAACAACCCTAGAGACAAGGAGGTTAATAGGAAATCAAATTTTTAAAGATATTGAACGGATATGAAAATATTGATAGAAATGTTTTTCTCACTCAAGAAAGATAATAGAACTAGAGGACACAAGGTAACATTAGTAAATGATCAGTGTAAATTGGATATCAGGAGGGTACTCGTTCTCACAGAGGACAATAAATGAATGGAACAAATTATCTACAGATTGTGTAACTGCTAGCAGCGTGAATATGTTTTAAAACAAGGTTGAGCAAGATTTAACAAGACTGCCATCCAAGCCAAAGGCCCAGATGGCAAGTGGACAAAGATGCTACTGGCTTATCAAGAGTCCAACATTTTTCATCTATGAGATATGTGTCAAACTTGTATATATCTCAGTAGGTTAAGAGGAGATCAGATTGAAGTTTTTAAGATATTGAATGAATATGAAAATATTGACAGAAATGTTTTTCTCACTCAAGAAAGATAGCAGAACTACAGGACATGAGGTAAAATTAGCAAAGGATTAGTGTAGATTGGATATCAGAAAGTACTAATTTTCACAGAGGACAATAAATGAATGGAACAAATTGTCTACAGATTTTATAACCGCTAGCAGCGTGAATATGTTTAAAAACAAGGTTGACATATCTCAGGAGGGTGGGTTACATGTAGATGAAAATTTTTTGGACTTTTGATAAGCCAATGGCTTCCTTGTCCACTTGCCATCTGGACCTAAGCCTTGGATGACAATCTTGTTAAACTACTTAAACCAGTGATATTCTCTGATTTTGATTAAATTTGTATTTTTTTATTTAAAATAATTTTAGAGATATTGTGTATATAAGTGATATAACAAACTGAAAAATATATATATATATGTAAACATAATTTGGGCCCTATTGATCCAAAGTTGTTGGCTTTTGGTTTTTAGAATAAACCTGAGGCATTGTCCTATCAACATTGTCCTATCAACATTGTCCTATCCACATTGTCCTATCAACATTGTCCTATCAACATTGTCCTATCCACATTGTCCTATCCACATTTTGATATAATTTAAGCTGTAACAATGTCATTGTAATACTATCTACTGGTTTCATTAAAACAATGTCATTGTAATACTATCTACTGGTTTCATTAAAACAATGTCATTGTAATACTATCTACTGGTTTCATTAAAACAATGTCATTGTAATACTATCTACTGGTTTCATTAAAACAATGTCATTGTAATACTATCTACTGGTTTCATTAAAACAATGTCATTGTAATACTATCTACTGGTTTCATTAAAACAATGTCATTGTAATACTATCTACTGGTTTCATTAAAACAATGTCATTGTAATACTATCTACTGGTTTCATTAAAACAATGTCATTGTAATACTATCTACTGGTTTCATTAAAACAATGTCATTGTAATACTATCTACTGGTTTCATTAAAACAACTAGAGTGAGCCCATGGTAAGTTCTTGAGAAGCAAACAGCAAACTAGAGTTAGGAATAGTGGTATATCAATCTGTATGCCCAATACCATAATGTTATGTCTAATGAAGAAGTCGAATCATTTCATTTTGTAGACTTTGATGAATGTGCCAGCAGCCCATGTCAGAATGGGGCAACCTGTTCCACCCCTCAACTTGACATGTATTCATGTGAATGTGTAGCCGGATACGCTGGACAGACATGTGAAACAGGTGAAGATTTAATATACACTTCTGCACTTCACTTATTTATGCACTGTTTGCTGCCATACATTATGTAGTTATCAAACATGGTCAGACAATCCTGCATGGTTTTTTTAGCAAGTAAAGAAACGATGTCATCTATGTTTGAAATACTTACAAACTTTAGATATGGCATATAAAAGTTTTCTTCTGAATGATTCTTATGATGAAACAACTGACTTTGCCATTCACTGTAGACAATTAAAAGATAGCATTTATGTCATCAAAATCTCATTCAATGAAGTATTATTTTGTCAGTTATTGTAATGTCATCAGGGCAGTTACCATGACTACCATACTGCAAATGTGATGTGATCTTATAAAGATCAACATGTTTTAATGTTGTAGACATTGATGAATGTTCAAGCAACCCATGTCAGCATGGTGGAACCTGTTCCACTCCTCAGTTGAACCTGCATGCTTGTGACTGTGAGCCAGGATACAAAGGAGACAACTGTGAAATAGGTAATTTTAATTTTCTCTTTCAGGTAATCAGTTTCTCTCTGCCTAATCTTGATGGCTGATAGAAGATAATGTTATTAAATTTAAGTTAAATTCTGATGCAGTAATGAATATTTAAAGTAATTAATACATTAACATTGGCTTAGTTTAACTTTAAAGTTACATCCATTTACATTCGAACATAAATCAAGGCGAGCAACAACCATTGTCACTTGGAAATATTTAATAGGCCCTAAGCAATAGTTAGGCCTCATTTAAAACACTATACAATCTTGGAGACCATATCATAAGAAGCATGTAGATACGCTTGAACAAATACAGAGAGCAATTAAAATGATTCCAGAATTGAGAGATCATCGTTTAACAGCCCTAGGTTGTGTCAATGCTAGCAGAGTGAACATGTTTAAAAACAAGGTTGACACTTATCTCAGGAGGGTGGTAGCATACATAATTGAAACATTGTTCGACTCTCGGTAACCCAATGGCTTCCTTGTCTATTTGCCATCTGGACCTTTGCCTTGAATGGCAATCTTGTTAATTCTTGTTACTCAGTTGTTATATATGATATACATTAGCACTGTTATTGCTGTCATTATAGTTTCTGTGGGCAGGTTTGTTGTAAACTATATTGAGTATTTCTAATTCCACCACTTCTACTGTTGCTAGTTGACAAGTGTGCCAGTAGCCCATGCCTCAACAGTGCAACGTGTGAGAACAGGATTACCCACTATTTCTGTCATTGTGCAATGAACTACCTGGGACCAAATTGTGAATATGGTGAGCATTCTGTCTGTTAAACAAAAGCCTGTGTGCAAGAGTTATGCTTCAGTGTTAAGCATACACTAGTGTGAGATGTTTCTAACATACTTTCATCTATTTGTTTTCTCTTTAACATAAATTTAAAAGTGGTACATAAGATCTGGATATATTTCAACTTACTCAAGAAAATGCCTGTTTAAACATAATGTACTACCAACTACTAGTGACCATATTGTACTTCCAACTACTAGTGACCATATTGTACTACTGACTACTAGTGACCATATTGTACTACTGACTACTAGTGACCATATTGTACTACTGACTACTAGTGACCATATTGTACTACTGACTACTAGTGACCATATTGTACTACTGACTAATAGTGACCATATTATACAACCAACTACTAGTTGCCATGTTGTACTACTGACTACTAGTGACTATATTGTACTGCTGACTGCTAGTGAGTTGTTACCATATTGTACTACCAACTACTAATGACCATATTGTACTATTGACTACTGGTGACCATATTGTACTACCCAGCACTAGTGACCATATTGTACTACCCAGCACTAGTGACCATATTGTACTACTCAGCACTAGTGACCATATTGTACTACTCAGCACTAGTGACCATATTGTACTACCAACTACTAATGACCATATTGTACTATTGACTACTGGTGACCATATTGTTCTACTCAGCACTAGTGACCATATTGTACTACCCAGCACTAGTGACCATATTGTTCTACCCAGCACTAGTGACCATATTGTTCTACCCAGCACTAGTGACCATATTGTTCTACCCAGCACTAGTGACCATATTGTTCTACTCAGCACTAGTGACCATATTGTTCTACTCAGCACTAGTGACCATATTGTTCTACTCAGCACTAGTGACCATATTGTTCTACTCAGCACTAGTGACCATATTGTTCTACTCAGCACTAGTGACCATATTGTTCTACTCAGCACTAGTGACCATATTGTTCTACTCAGCACTAGTGACCATATTGTTCTACTCAGCACTAGTGACCATATTGTTCTACTCAGCACTAGTGACCATATTGTTCTACTCAGTACTAGTGACCATACTGTTCTACTCAGCACTAGTGACCATATTGTACTACTCAGCACTAGTGACCATATTGTACTACTCAGCACTAGTGACCATACTGTTCTACTCAGCACTAGTGACCATATTGTTCTACTCAGCACTAGTGACCATACTGTTCTACTCAGCACTAGTGACCATATTGTTCTACTCAGCACTAGTGACCATACTGTTCTACTCAGCACTAGTGACCATATTGTACTACTCAGCACTAGTGACCATATTGTTCTACTCAGCACTAGTGACCATATTGTTCTACTCAGCACTAGTGACCATATTGTTCTACTCAGCACTAGTGACCATATTGTACTACTCAGCACTAGTGACCATATTGTTCTACTCAGCACTAGTGACCATATTGTTCTACTCAGCACTAGTGACCATATTGTTCTACTCAGCACTAGTGACCATATTGTTCTACTCAGCACTAGTGACCATATTGTACTACTCAGCACTAGTGACCATATTGTACTACTCAGCACTAGTGACCATATTGTTCTACTCAGCACTAGTGACCATATTGTACTACTCAGCACTAGTGACCATATTGTTCTACTCAGCACTAGTGACCATATTGTACTACTCAGCACTAGTGACCATATTGTACTACTCAGCACTAGTGACCATATTGTTCTACTCAGCACTAGTGACCATATTGTACTACTCAGCACTAGTGACCATATTGTACTACTCAGCACTAGTGACCATATTGTTCTACTCAGCACTAGTGACCATATTGTACTACTCAGCACTAGTGACCATATTGTACTACTCAGCACTAGTGACCATATTGTACTACTCAGCACTAGTGACCATATTGTACTACTCAGCACTAGTGACCATATTGTTCTACCCAGCACTAGTGACCATATTGTTCTACCCAGCACTAGTGACCATATTGTACTACCCAGCACTAGTGACCATATTGTACTACTCAGCACTAGTGACCATATTGTTCTACTCAGCACTAGTGACCATATTGTACTACTCAGCACTAGTGACCATATTGTTCTACCCAGCACTAGTGACCATATTGTTCTACCCAGCACTAGTGACCATATTGTACTACCCAGCACTAGTGACCATATTGTACTACTCAGCACTAGTGACCATATTGTACTACCCAGCACTAGTGACCATATTGTACTACCCAGCACTAGTGACCATATTGTACTACCCAGTACTAGTGACCATATTGTACTACTCAGCACTAGTGACCATATTGTTCTACTCAGCACTAGTGAACATATTGTACTACTCAGCACTAGTGACCATATTGTACTACTCAGCACTAGTGACCATATTGTACTACTCAGCACTAGTGACCATATTGTTCTACCCAGCACTAGTGACCATATTGTACTACCCAGCACTAGTGACCATATTGTACTACCCAGTACTAGTGACCATATTGTACTACCCAGCACTAGTGACCATATTGTACTACCCAGCACTAGTGACCATATTGTACTACTCAGCACTAGTGACCATATTGTACTACTCAGCACTAGTGACCATATTGTACTACTCAGCACTAGTGACCATATTGTACTACTCAGCACTAGTGACCATATTGTTCTACTCAGCACTAGTGACCATATTGTTCTACTCAGCACTAGTGACCATATTGTTCTACCCAGCACTAGTGACCATATTGTTCTACTCAGCACTAGTGACCATATTGTTCTACTCAGCACTAGTGACCATATTGTACTACTCAGCACTAGTGACCATATTGGCCCATTCTTATATTTGATATTGTTGAATTATCATTTAGGAGTGTGTCGTTGTGTATGCTGGTGTGCATGCATGCGTGTGTATGCTTATTCACGTGTGCATATGTATGTACATGTATGTGCATGCTGATGTACATAGACATAACTAAAGTTGATGGTGTCAGCAGTAGTTCAGGATAAGTTGATCAACATTTGACAGATGCTGACACATGTCACAGCCAGCCCTGTCAGAACGGAGGCAGTTGTCTTCCTAGCTTGAATGTGTACAAATGTGACTGCCCCAGTGGATTTGATGGCGATACCTGTGAAACCAAAACCTGTGAGTTTGCCACACATTTAACAGGAAAATATGATGACAAGGTTTTCTGTCATACTTATGAAATGCAGCTTTAAATAAATAAGAAGCATTCAATGTGTTGTGTTCAGAAGAGCAGACAATTAGAGCCATAAAATAACTACCAGTGGTTGTAAGACTGTACCAGCACTATAATCTTTGAGCGTAGATTGGGCTGATTCTAGCCAATGGCAACCTAAGGTAGCTAGAGTACGGTAATATGTTCATATGAAATATACATTATGTTGATGTGAAATGTATGATACTTGTTTGGGGTAGGGTATTTCCAATTACAATTTTCCAGGTGCACAGATAGCTTTAACAGTCACCCATTCATGTGTAGTGTAACTAACAGTTATAAACTGACAACGGTAAAAAATCAGATCTATATGTAGGTGTATGGAAATCCATGGTTCTATTCTAATTGATCTCTGTTTACATGAAACCTTTATCAATGAAGTTATACTTGTAGAAGCCTTGTCTGTTTGCAGATTCCAAAGACAGCAGCTCAGTTGTGACAATCGCTGTCTCTGCTAGCGTTGTTGGTAGTCTGCTGTTTGTTATTGGCATTGGCATCATTCTTGCCATTGTCTGCAAGAATCGATACAACAACAATGGTAAATAATTTTGTTGAACCTTGTTTTCGTTCCTCAAATTAGGGTTCCCACACATACTGGAAAACATGGAACATTTACAAGAGCTTTTCTAGTCATGGAAATTATAGAAATCCTGGAATGACATTCTGATGAAATTTTGTTTTGTTTTCAAGCTATGTTATTGCTGCAATGTGTAAATACCTGCCCTTGTAATTGAGTCGCATGACTGATTCTGCAACAGTGCTATAATAATACAATATAATGTGCCTATAAGGGGCGTGGTAGCTCGGCAGTCAGTGTGACTGTCAGCCCAGAATACCAGGGCTCAAGTTCACCTGCAATATCTACAGCTATAATAATAATAAATGTTTCTATCAGAAAAAAATCCATATATAATATATATATATATCTATATCTATACACATACACACACACACGCACACACACACACACACATTCATGCATACACACACAAACACACTCACACACACTCATGCACACACAACACACACACACTCAAACACACACACACTCACACACACACATACATCAAATACAAGTAAAAAATATACAAACATTGTGCATTAAAAGTACAATTAAAAAATAATATAAAAAAACATTGTAATGGATAATATTTTATCCTCTTTCAAGTCAGGTTTGCATATGATTTTGAGAAATAAAAATATTTGATTGGTATTTATTAATGGTTGTAATGCAGCTATTGATTTGTGGTTTATTGTGAATATATAAACTTATAATGATGCACACTTTTAGGTGGTGAATCTGGAAACATGTAAGTTATCTTTAAATTGATCTATAGATATAAATTAATAGTTTTTTACAATGCCAAATGGCAATACACAATTCATAAGGGGCGCGGTAGTTGTTATAACATCGAACTCTCAATCATACATGTTCAAATCCTCTTGCTGCCATATCGGAACTTTCATTCGCCCTCAGTTCACTCAGCCGTATAAATGAGTACCTGGCAATAGACTGATGGGTTTCCAATGATGGAATTAAAAGAATGAACAGCTTTTGTGTTGTAATTGCAGTGGAGGGCAACATGTGATAAGCTATGAGTAATGATTGTTAGAGGGGTGTGGTATAATTTTGAAACTGCTTTGTTTTGTTTGTTTTGCTTTGTTTGTTTTGTTTTGTTTTGTTTGTTTTGCTTTGCTTTGCTTTCTTTGTTTTGTTTTGCTTTGCTTTCCTTTGTGTGAATCACAATGTTACATGTGTGTTCCTGAACTGATGTGCTTCAAGACTGGTTGAAAGATGAAGTGAAACAATTATTGATTGTGCCTATTTTCATTTTCAATGTTTAATCAACTTTTGCACTACGTGTATCAACTCATATACGTGCAGCTAGTTGACTCTTAGTAAGCTCTATAAACCACATATAAGCCATGCCGCCAGCACACCGTGGTGTCTACGCAGCATTCTTGGTGCAGTGGGTATGTCGATCCCTGTTTAGTGGCTTCCCTGATGGCAAATATAGGAACACATTTCGTTATTGCACCTCGCTTAGAACATGGTCCGATGTCTTGGTCCTAAAACACCGAGTTATATTGAGGCTAGACTTTATATAGAACTCTATTAAAATACTGCTGTTCCATGATTACTTTTCTTTAAAAATATTTCTCTAACGCATCTACAACTAGATTTTGCCAGTTAAAAATGTCCATAGTAAGAATACCTCTCATATATGATTTCACTGTTGCTTAAATTACAAAAGAAGTTTGTATTTTAAAGTACAATATAGTATTTTATATTTGCTTTATTGCATATTGCAGGATTGTCAACAATGCAGCTCTGCCAGAATCAGGTAATACATTGAGTGAGCCATGTGGACTGTTGTTTCTTTATGAAATCATGATCTTTAACAAGATTTGCCATCCAAGCCAAAGGCCCAGATGGCAAATGGACAAGGAATCCATTATCGAGTCTAACAATGTTCATCTATGTGTAACCCGCCCTCCTGAGATATGTGTCAACCTTGTTTTTAAACATATTCACGCTGCTAGTAGTTATGCAATCCGTTGACAATTTGTTCCATTCATTTATTGTCCTCTGTGAAAACGAGTACTTCCTGATATCCAATTTATACTGATCCTTTGCCAATTTTACCTCATGTCCTCTAGTTCTGCTATCTTTCTTTAGTGAAAAAACCCGAATATATGGGGAACACTGTGGAAACAAAACAATGAACTCGGTGTATACCAACTACACTAAGATCCTTGAAGAGTTCTTGGAGAAAGATTAAGTTTCGTAAAGCCATATCCTCAGTTGACTTATACTGATGGCAGTTTTCATATGTTCAACATAACACATAAACATATTGTTTAAGAAAGGTGTTGAAACGGTAAGCCATTCATTGATGTCAGTAAGCGTAGCAAAAATAACCTGCATCAGATCAATCATGTTAAATAGTTTCAACATAACTAATTCATTAAATAATCCATTTGAGTGATGTCGATAGTTTACGTTGCATATAAGTCTTACCACTTTCTTTTGTAAACACAATTAATATTACTTTTGTACATATTTCCCCAAATTTCACAGCAATATGTTATATATGATACAAATAATAAGCAGTGCAATATCACTAGTGAGTTTTTGTTTAACAACTGCTTTGCTTTATACATAACTTAATATATCCAGAAACTTTGTCACAAATACTCTATTTACTTCCTCTTTATTGATGCTTACTTTGATTGTTGTATTTCTTTGTTTGGAATTACCAAATAGCATGAAACTTGTCTTGGACAAATTTAATGATAGCTTGTTAACTGCAAACATGTTGACAACTTGTCTAGTTCTTTGCTAACATCTTTGCTGAATTGCCCTGAGCAGAAAATATTAGTATCATCGGCTAAATTAGAAAACCACAAGGGTTGTTAGCAAACATTGGCAGGTAATACAAAAATAAAGTTCTATGCTTATTTAAGGAGTAAACAGGAAATTTGAAATAAGGTCGGGCCATTGGAAAACAATATTGTTAACATAATATCAGATGGGTTTCAAATGGATGAAGGTTTATGCTAAGTTTTTACGACAGAAGATATCAGCTCATTACCAGTTCCAGTTACTAAATATTAGGCTCATTTAGGGCAGTGGTTTGTAACTCCAGAAATGGTAGCCAAGAAGGTGAAAGATAATAAATCACATGGAGTTGATGGGATACTGCCAAAACTGCTTAAGGAAATATAATTGTGCAAATTAATATGCCACTAGTAAAAGTGTTTAACTTGTTACTAAGAGGGAATAGTTCCTTCAGAATGGAAAGAAGTAAACATTTCACCGGAATTGAGGTGACAAGTAAAAAAATTACAGACCAGTGAGTTTAACTATAATATACAAATTATAATAAACATTAATTAGAGACAATATGGTGGCTTTCTTTGTTAAGCATAAGGTAATTGATCTGAACATGGGTTCCTAAAAACTAGGTTATGTCTAACTAATCTGTTAAGCTTTTCTCCAAGAAATTACTAAGTTGGTAGAAGATGGATCATCAGTGGATGTTTTCTACGTAGATTTTAAGAATTTTTTTATAAAAAGATTGTTACTTAAACTAAGAGCTCACGGCTTAGGGGATGGTGTAATCAACTGGACAGAAAAATGGCTGACAGACACAAGACAGAGAGTAATAGTAAATGGGGAGATTTCAAACTGTACATATTCAGAATGGTTAAGAGATGGGAATAAACAAACTTTACAAGATGATCTAGAAAAATTGATCTGAAAAATGGCAAATGTTATTAAATTTTGGAAAATGTAAATGCCTACACTAAGGACGTACATGGAAACATGGATGATGAATATAAAACGGGGGATACTGTATGAAAAGATAAGGATTTAAGAGTAACAGTTAGTGCTAACATGAAGGTTTCAGAGCAATGTGGCGGCTTCAAAGGGGAATCAAATTCTAGAGCCAATTATGTGAAATATTGTGTCATTTTGTATAACTATATAAGAACAAGCAGCTAATTATGCCTTTGTACAAAGCAATAGTTAGGCCTTATTTGGAATATTGTATTCAAGCATGGAGGCCATATCATAAGAAGGACACAGACAAGTTAGAAAGAATAAAACGAAGAGCAACTAAGCCGATTCCAGAACTGAGACAACCTTAGTTATGAAAGGTGCTTAATAGAATGTGGTTTGACATCATTAGAGACCAGGACACTAAGAGGAGACCAAATAGAAGTTTTTTAAAACGTTTGAATAGTTATGAAGATATTAATAGAAATATCTTCTTCAAACTTAAATAAGGTAGAATTAGAGGGCACAAAATAAGCTTGTAGCTTTTGTGGTAATTTTGTTAAATCTTTATTAGAACAGTTAAGGCTATATATTTTTATTATGTATAAATTGTTCTAAAGAAACTAACCATATCATTGTATTAAACATTGGTTAATATATATTGTTTCTTTTTCTTTGATTAGTACTTATCAGTCATTGTATGTAATAGTTAGTTAAGTTATAATGCAGCTAGCTATTTGTGGACTATTGTGGAACAAAGTATGCTGATGATGTCGCTCTGTTTTAGCCGATACCCCTGGTCATGGAACTGGGTAAGTTGTCTTTTGTGAGTAATAAAGTTTAAAACTTAAACCAAATGTTTGAGTTTTCCTTTTGTTGTCTTCTTCCCTTTTTCAACATCCTTCACCTGCCCATCATCTGCATCTCTCTTGTTCAATTGCCACATTCTCTCTCACCTACTGCTCTCTACATGGGCCTACACAGACCCTTCATCTTTACTTTGTAGATCTCTACACGGAACCTTCATCAACATTTCAGTAAAAAAAACATATAAATAATTGCTAGTGATTCAGATGCAAAGGTTTCTTCAAATTGCATTCAAAGTTACACATTCTATTAAGCAGTTTTCTTTGATTTAACAGTTTTCTTTGATGGTGTTCAACAGCAGAAAAAAGCCCATAGCATAAACATATCTATATTGATAGACTAAAAAAGTATATCGTCTTATATCTGCTTCATGTATGTTGCAGGGCGTATATCGCAATTGGACAATCCAGCAACAGAGGTAATAGATTCACTGATTGATTGAGCCATGTGGACTGTTTGTTTATGAAATCATGATCTTGCAGAGTTCCAAACACAAATAGTTCTTTGAGAAAGATCAAATTTTGTTAAAACCATGTCGTCAGTTGGCACTTATTGATGGCAACTTTCATGTATTCGACATAAACATAATGTTTAATAAACGTGTGGAATTTATATTAATTAATGTCAATAATTGTTGTATTTATCAATGATTCCATATAACAGTAAATTAAATTATAATGCAGCTAGTTCTTTGGATTATTGTGAAAAAAATATGCTTGATGATATGATGATGTCACTCTGTTTTAGGTGGTGCTTCTAGAACCGAACCGTATGTTATCTTTTGTCATTAATGAAGTTAAAATTCAAGTCAGCTATCGTTACCCTTCCTCTGCCCTCATCATGACCCGTCACCATCTCTCTTGCTCTTTTACCATGTTCTCTCCCATTTGCTCTCTACACATTGCTCTCTACAGATTCTCTCCTACTTATTGCTCTGTACACATTCTCACTTACTCATTGATCATTACACATTACTCTGTACACATTCTCTCCTACACATTGCTCTGTACACATTCTCTCTTATACATTGCTCTGTACACATTCTTTCCGACTCATTGATCTGTACACATTCTCTCTTAACCATTGCTCTCTACACATTCTCTCCTACTCATTGATCTCTACACAATGCCCTGTACACATTCTTTCCTACTCATTGATCTCTACACATTCTCTCCTACTCATTGATCTCTACACAATGCCCTGTACACATTCTTTCCTACTCATTGATCTGTACACATTCTCTCTTACCCATTGCTCTCTATACATTCTCTTCTACACATTGCTCTCTACACCGACTCTTCATCTTTACTTTGGTCTCTCTTGTTTTTTCACTCGCTCGCTCTTAGCCTATATTTTTGTCCGTCGACTAAATACCTATATTGAATTCCACTAAAATACTACCACTAGCTACTTTAAAAAAAAAATAATTTCTCTTAAATATGCCTACAACAGTATCACCTAGATTTTGGATATTAAAATTATACATAAAAAGAATATAATCTGGCAGTGGATTGAGGGGTTAGACTTGGAAGTAGGGTACATATGAAGTTTTTTGTGGTTTCTGGTACTTTAGCATATATAAAAGAAAAATTGCTCAATGATGCCAAAATGCATCATGCTGTTTTTGGATCAGTGCACCCTAAAGTACCAAAAACCACAAAAAACTTTGTATGTATCTTACTTCCAGGTTGAGCTGTGTTTTGTATAGCTGGCAACCAGACTAATACATCTCTGATAAATATTTGACTGCTGTTTTTGTTGTCAAATATGTTTCTATGTTCATGGACTAATAAACATATCTTATAGCTTCTTTATTGCATGTTGCAGTGAATATGAGCTATACAATTGTGTCGTGCAACATAGCAGCAGTCAGCCCAGACCCAATAACAATGTTGTGGAATTACAAACCTCCAGTGAAGGTAATACATTGAGTGACAGAAGTTCGTTTACTCAGGATTGTTATGTAATTTTGTGGGTCATTTGCTATTAAGTACATTTTTCATTTATGACGTATTAAATTATCTTAGATATACAAACTTGCATGATCACGCACCCCATTCCAGCAGTCAATTACATGTTGGCACTCTGTAAAATAGGACCTTTATTATTGTTAATATATATCAGTGACTTGGACGATACTATAACAAGCAACGTACTGAAATTTGCATAACACAAGTGTTTAGAGAGGTTGAAAATGATGATGTTTTTTTCTCAAGAAAGATAGTAGCACTAGAGGACATGAGGTAGCATTAGTAAAGGATCAGTGTAGATTGGATATCAGGAAGTACTCGTTCTTACAGAGGACAATAAATTAATGGAACAAATTGTCTACAGATAGTGTAAATGCTAGCAGTGTGAATATGTTTAAAAACAAGTTTGACAAATATCTCAGGAGGGCGGGTTACACACAGATGAAAATGTCGGACTCTCAATAAGCCAATGGCTTCCTTGGCCACTTGCAATCTGGGCCATTGGGCCTTGGGTGACAACCTTGTTACATCTTGTCTTGTTAAACATTGGTCATTTTAAATAATAGTCAAACTACACATTGTGCCCTTTGAACTCTGATTTGACAAGTTATTAATAGAAATACTGGCCCTGTTATAATAGGCATTACATTGTGTTATTTAATAGGCTTCTTTCACAATCCTTTTTTTAATGTTATTCATTTGCCAAACTATTGGATCTTCCTACAGATAAATAAAGAAAGATCAAATTTTGTTAAAACCATGTCGTCAGTTGGCACTTATTGATGGCAACTTTCATGTATTCGACATAAACATAATGTTTAATAAACGTGTGGAACTTATACTAATTAATGTCAATAATTGTTGTATTTATCAATGATTCCATATAACAGTAAATTAAATTATAATGCAGCTAGTTCTTTGGATTATTGTGAAAAAAATATGCTTGATGATATGATGATGTTCTGAGATTTTCTTCAACCACAACTATTTTGATTACTTACTCAACGTTTTTACTGCCATCGGCAGCCTTCATCAGGAATTCTGGGATGGCTAGTTGTTCTCCTGCTCACCAGTTGTATTGGCAAGCAGGCCGTCCCATACGTGACTCAGTCTGTATCCCCCTCATCTCAATTCATAACTGGAGTTGCCTTTCAGATCCATATGGCCTCTTTGACTCATCTTGCATTTCTGTTACGCTCTCTGTCTATCTCCCAGTCTATGATGCAATTGTTCCTGTTTGCATGGTCTGTTATTGACCAAGTAGGGCTAAAAAGAAGATGAAAGAAAAGCAAATTCAGAAGGAAAAAAACAATGAAAAGAATGATAAGAACACAGTCGAAACATTAAGTAATCTAAATAGTTGTGGTTGAAGAAAATCGTAATTCATATGTTATTTGATCCTCAGCATCACCATAATTACTGTTGTTCTCTTTTCCGTATATATATATATATATATATATATATGACAATTTCAACTTTGTGGTAACTATTTTTGTATTGTCTTGTCAAAGGCACCCCAGCAGACCATGTGACCTCTACAGACCCATCATATGAAAATGGTAATACTGATACTGTGAATCAAATGACACTCGCTCGTCAGCAAGACAGCTCTCTAAAACGGCATATGGTGGTAGATGTTGGTGACTCACAGGCCTGATTGGTTGACTTGTAGAGCTGTCTGACCAAGTGTGTCATGCCAGGTGGTCTGGACAGTCTGTCTAGCCAGAGCTTCTGACGTACCCTGAAACAGGATACAGGCCTCAAATCTGACTCATGCAATATTTCTTACCACAATCACATTTGTCAATACTGCTGCTTTCGGGTGGGAAATACCACTTTTTTGCCCTGGTCCTACTTTCCCACTCTTTAGATGACATTTCCCATTTTTTGGTAATTTTCAAAAACAAAAACAATTCAATTGATCTATTTGTTGCACGTGAGGCCATGTTATTTCTTCGGACTCGAGTGATTTCTCATTTTCATACACATGTTCATCATGAATGAATTTGTTTGAATAAATTTGGCCTGCACTATTGATTCCTGGAGATTATTCCATAGCCACTCTGAGAGGGAAAGTATTTTTTTGGGAAATAATTTTAGCATATGACCTCTGTTCCCTGTCCTGAAAGATGCTTCATTACATTTTAAAAGTTAAGGGGAGGATTCATTGACATTGTTGTATGAATTGTGCTTAATTCTAAAACCTTCAGTCGTATCTCCTTGTAAACATCTATATGCTAGTGAGGATAGTTTAAATGATTTTAATCTTTCCACATATGTTAGGTAATTCTTTTGTTGTTATAGTTTTGAACAATGTATACTGTACACCGGGAAAAGTTTGCTGATTTTGTATGGAGGCACCTTTTTGCAGATTTAATTTTGCAGATTTGCTTTACTAAAATAACATGAACTGGGATCATTTCAGTGGGAGAGTTTTTTTTGTGATGAAAAATTTTACGATTGTGTGGAAAATGTGAAAATTGCTCATTTTACAATTCACGATTGCAGACATTTACAGCTGTATAGTACTTATTTTATATTCGCATTCATATTTTAAAATGCTTATAAAAAGCATGAAACGTCCTCCGTCACACATGCAACAAAATGTTAAATCATGAGATCAAAGAAATAACTTGTGCCCAACAGATAGGTTGATTTTACAGTGAATCCTGTTTTTGTTTTTAAATTACCAAAAATGTGAGGCATTTCGTCAAAACAGCTGGAAAGGGACCGTGGGAAAAACGTATTTCTCGTTTAAAAGTAGTAATGTTGACACCAATGAAATGCATGCACTCAGTGTTTTTTAAGGTTCAACTCATACGGGCAGTGTGGAATTGACCTGTCCGTGGTACATGAACATTTTAGGTTATTTTAAAATATGTGACCATTGAGTGCAATTGAGTTCTGCTCTGCCTAGAGCACAAGATTCATAGGTTAAATATCTGTATCTTATATAATATATATATATATATATATATATACATATATCCATTACTAAAACTATGTAGCCCTGTATCACTGTAATCCATTTCTTTATATATCTACTGTTAGGGAGTTAAGCATGTGTTTGTTTTGGTCTTACTGTTGGTCATTGTGAAAGTACATTTGTGGTAGTAAAATACACTATTAAGGAATGTACAGAACTGAGAGACAACTCCAATGAGTTGCAAAATTAGTCTCTTGTATGTGTTTACTGGTATGTTTATGCATGGATTTTTGCCATATAATGTTGATCGATGTGGTATTGTTATCAAGGGTGAGGCAAGGGGTAATTGTAGACATATTACAATGTGTATCAAGGGTGTTGGAACTTGTTCAAAACAGATGGTTTTCTAAATAACAATCTCAGTTGCTTTGCAATTAAAATGTTAAATGTAAACTTGAAACTGATGTCGGGGAAGGAAGTGTTATTTGAGCCATTTTTCATTCTTTATTATATCTAGGACACAATCATATTCCAAAGTTAAATTTGTTTTTACTCACATAAACTTTGGTTATTGGTAAATCATTATAGACAGAGATAATATATCTAGCATGCATAGATAATTATATGTAGCTGATTCAAATAGGATTGGTAAACTGGCTCAACTAACACTTGGTGTGGGGTAAGTTGAGCCACAGTGTAGCGTAAGTTAGGTAAATGCTTTATTTGTATAATTTACATAGGCCTTGTAACAAATCCATGCTTAATTAAAAAGTCAATAGTAATAGGCTAATCACAACCATTGTAACTGACTGCTAATATGTTGTCTTGTAGCTATCACCCAATTTGCTTGGAAAGATGAAATCCATGATGTATTCTGGAGTCAAACAACACATGTTTTTGTTCTTTAATCATTGCTCAACAAACTCCATTGGGCTTTGTGTGGCTCAACTAGCCCTGTTTCAATAATTAAGCTTTTTTAATTAACTTCTCATTAATGCGCGAAGTGATGTAAAATAATTTTCTTCCATGTGCCTTTAACCATTTGTAAGTTCACATACAGTAATGTCCTCAACGTAAAGTTCAATCACATGTGTTTGTAATTTACACACCAGCAGACATTAATCACAATCACCAAAAGTTACTAAAAACATACTTTTGACTCATGTTTTCTGACCGTTGTGACAAATGGCACTTATTGTGCATCAATCGTGTTCTGATAATGTTCAATCACTGGGTAATGTAACTGTCGCTGCTGTAGTTTCATGGGAAACATGAGTGGCTCAACTAACCCAGTGGCTCAACTAACACTGCCTTCCCTTGTGTTATTGAAGAAGTAACTGATGTTTACATAGTTTTAGATGGTAGCACTTTTGTGTAGGTCTGTGATGCATGTAAAATGTTTCATATGGGTTACTAATTGTCATTAATGGGGTTCATATTATAATGAATGCACCATACACCATTGGTGTCGTTGGAAGTCAGAACCGGGAGGGGAAGGGGTGGCCCCAGTATGTCTGGTGGGTATATGTTAAGCATATGTTAAGTATATGTTAAGTATTTGTTGGCCTCCTCCAATGTGCTCACATAAATCAACTTCAGCCTCCCCCATCATATTCAACAGCTTCCTACGCTTATGAGTGCATTTCATATTTTATTGCAAGCACATTATCTGGTGATGTCGATATCATGCACCATGCAATGAGCCCAGTTGTATACACAAACCAATATTCAGCACAGGAGTTTATAAATATGTGTTCTCTTGATATGGAAATAATCATGTTTAAAGCTATGCTAACAAATTACTTATCAAAAGTTGGACAATTGTGTTATACGCATGTGATCTACTAACTACCTTCCACAAAAATCATTAACAATAAAAATTCAACGAATGTTGTGCAATACGTGTCTGTTAGTGTTTTTCATCCGTGCACTCTACATGACAGCGGATTTAATAAGATCTCGTTATACGCAACATTTGGTAGAGAATAAAACGACACATTACCTGGTTC
This sequence comes from Lamellibrachia satsuma, assembly GCA_033239005.1. NCBI lineage: Eukaryota > Metazoa > Annelida > Polychaeta > Sabellida > Siboglinidae > Lamellibrachia > Lamellibrachia satsuma. The sequence goes on along the minus strand of BSQZ01000001.1, from coordinate 32,839,342 downwards.
ACAATCGGCTTTTACCCTACAGCAACAAGGCTTTAGCTAGGCAAAGTCTAGGCAAAGTCAATCGCCCTACAATTTTTTTTCTATCTGGCTGTTGCTACTAGTACGGCGAAGATCTCGCTCGGCCGAAACGTAAGTATTTTCATGAAACGTGAAACCTTACAAAAACGCCATAAACAGAGCAATAAACACGTCTTTCGTGTCTGTATGCATTCTTATATGTATATTACTAAAGTTACCTGACAATAACCATGAGAAAGTGTGAAATTATTACCTTTTTGTCAGAACGCACGTGCTTGTCAAGGTTTGTATATAACCGGATGTTGTTGTGAGCGAGAACAGCACGCGGGATTTCCATAGATCTATATAAGGTCACGCTAAGAATTGCCGTCTGCTGGCCATAGAGTTACATCATTAATAATGCCCCTATAAACTACTAACGGGTGTTTTATTTATGTCTGTGCTGCTGGCCCATTCTGGCCTCATTCTACACGAAATCGCGTTTGATCATGTGACCCAAAGGCAACATCACGTGCACAGTATGGCGGCTAATTGTGAAATATTTTCTATGTCACCGATAAAAGTACTCATAAGTAATTATTTGGAGCACATTTCTTCAGTTTATTGACGCCCAATTGTCGGTTGTATGTCGCAGAATACACACGTGAAACGGTTAGTACGTATTGGTTTTAAAACTTAAGTTATTAGTTCCGTAGCTATTTGGCTACGGAACTGTCAAAATGGCGCTTTAGCAAATGCCCCTGAAGATCTCCGCCCCTAGGCTAGCTCAAGAGTGGGGCGGATGACTCTGCCTAGGCTTTAGCAGGACCCATAGAACATGTTGTCATATATTTATATTGACTGGGTGTAGTGGGAGGTTGGCCGGCTCAGTAGGTGGGAGGCGGGATGTGGATTCAAAATGGTGGGCGGTTGGCCCCCATAACAGATGGGAGGTTGATACCCAGGCCACACCGTACATTATTCATATAGTTGTAATTAGACGATGATGTGGTTTGGGATATTGCAATAATAATAAATGTTATGTATCACTAACAAAATCCAGAGTCAGAGACGTAAAACCCTGTTCCGACGACTAGCGACTATAAATACTGACTAAAATAGCAACTAAGAATTACAAAGCAATACTGAAGACCATGACTAATAAAGGGACTTACCATTTTGTAAGACGGCTAAAACTGTGCGGTGATGTCGTACAAGATAGCGCTTCCGTAAACGAGACGCGACGTAACCATAACAAAGACAAAGAGCGTCTTTGAACACACTCAAACTCCCACCAGTGGCGCCACTAACCATTTCACCACTGCCACAACTTACGTGTGATCTGTAGGTTCTGCACATCTTTATTTCATTTGCTAAACTCTTAATTTTTGTCAAGAAATCTCCCAATTTCAGTTGCATACAATCGTGGATAATGTTTGCTTTGAAAATGTGTCTAGAAACACAATAACGTTCGTTTTTGTTTGAAACTATTTTACACAGTCAAGTGCACAGTTACAATGACGTAACGAGCCGTAAACAGCAATCGCGTGAATTTTAGCCTCGTTTATCGAGGCTCCGTGCTGTGGCGCCACCGTTTGACGCACAAATCATCGCCTGGAACCAATGTGTACTTTTCATTGTGACGGAAATTATGTATGCACCCAGATTCTGGGTGTATACATAATTAGGTAATTACGATATCACCCGGGCATTTGGCTAATCCATATAAAATAAGAGTTAACTTTGTATTAGTTTGTACGATGCAATTCGAATTAACTTTAAACTTTGATTATACTGACACAACTGTCCGACTGAAAAGTAAAATCATACAAACTTTTTTAGCGTAGCATCTCGACAATGACGCTGATAAACGGCTCATTTACATATGCAGTGTGTATAGACCTCTTGACTGACACACGGACGACGTCATGAATAGCCTCCACCTTGTGTTTAGCTGTATAATCTATGATAATCATAAATACAAAAATTACGCAATCCTCCACTTTGGTTTTTACCTGTTCTTGGGTTAGATAGAAGTGTTGTGTGCATTTTCTACATAGCATATTAAATTTAAATAATAAATTTATAATGAGTAACATGGAAAAATAGAAATAAATGGAACGACATGTAAGTATATACATATATTTATTAATAAAACAAATGATTGTGCACGATTGCTACAAGTCAAATATCAGTTATGCCAAAACAATTCCTTACAATGTTATTATGTTTGTGACTAGATATCCACAATGATCAACACATTTGCGTGCAATTTATAAGTTTTAAAGTTTCGAAACTGTGATGTACAAGTGTAGGAACCGTGAAAAAAGGCCGCTGTTAATATGGAATCTGAGCACATACGCATAGTGTAGTAGATTTAAATGTGTCCACATCAGCAGGCCAGTCGAAAGCAACGACACTGCTCGTGCTTGAGAAGTTGACAGTTCCTCTACTACACTATATAAAATATATATATATATATATATATATATATATATATATATATATATATATATATATATATATATATATATATATATATATATATATAATCACATATACATATATATACATATATATATATATATATATATATATATATATATATATATATATATATATATATATATGTGTATATACCACATTATACCAGCACAATGTGTATATATATATATATATATATATATATTTATATATATATATATATATATATATATATATATATATATATATATATATATATATTTATATACCACATTATACCAGCACACTGTATATATATATATATATATATATATATATATATATATATATATATATATATATATATATATATATATAATGCATTGGGATCGATGTATGACAAAATGCATCCTGAGTGATTGCCCAACAGAAGATGATGTATAATTATACTACAATGTCACGAAATGCAATATATTTCACACAATAAGTTACTAATAATACTATGTTTCCTGGTCGTAGTGAGCACGCATCCTGGTGTTGCTTAGTTATGTGTACAGTCACTGTCCTCGACGAGGACATATTGCCCTAATGTAGTCCAGATGCTATCCTATGCACATGTTTCATTATAATACAAAGGCGCTAATAAAATAAGAAAAAGTCACCGTAAGTTAAATGTGCACAACTAGAGATACAAATGACAGTATCGCCATCAGTTGGTTGTCACTGGTGAAACGATTCCCTGAACCAAACATTGCCTAAGCGTCTGCCCGGACATTCAGCGTCAGGAAGGCACGGGCTTCAGTAAAACGGCCATGTGGTGCGCCAGGTCTGGCTGCTCTATCGTCACCGACACGTTCATGGCCGAGCCGCGCGTGCACGCGAACGTCGGCTCGCGGTGGACCTGGATGATCCTGTCGCTCTCGTCGTATACGATCACGCTCGCCTCCACTCGGGCCTCGTTGCCCGTCATCGCCGTCTCGTGAGCGTACACCTGTCAACAGTAATATAATAACGTTTATTTCAGACAAACTACGTAAATACAAGCAGATTTATTTTGACCAATTTTACAAGTTTGTTTCTGTTTGTAGCCTTACAACGAAAACTAAACTATATGTAAAACATTTCTCAAATGTGTTGAACATAATTGTTCAACAATTCAAATTAGTATCCGCTATTTCAGGAATACACTACAATGAGATATGCTTGTTATATTTTTACTTGGAAAATACGTTGTATGTACGTACGACTTGCGCGCAGCAGTACGCCATATAGACCTATTATTGCCAGGAAGCAAACGAAATATCACAAAACACTGATTTCGCGCTTATATTTTGTCAAAGCTATCGGCCAATCTAAGAACGCCACACAAACCTGCAGTGACCAGACGTCATTCTGTTTCCGGTAGTTGATCTTCCAATCGGCGTCCCGCGTTTCTGACGGCAGCGGACCGCGATACATCTTAACGTCGACCTGCAACACACACGTTACTATGTAGTCATACACGGGACGGGGCAGCTTTACTTGCAACTGTCTATACAGACACTAGGCACAATTAACACTGTTATCGTGGAGAGGCCCAGTGGCACCCAGACTAATAATTATTATTATATTATTATTCACCACAGCGTACTACTAACATTTAAAGTCAGGCGCAGAATGTTTCTAGTTATTTTAGTTATACGACACATAAATAACCTTAATACAGATGGACAGATGGTTTGTGTTGTGTGTCGAACTTACATAAAGATATACAATAATATTATCAGTCAACATATCCCTCAATGCGTCCTAACTATTGTTTCACTAACTGTATTTGCGAAACTCGCTAGATGTCGCCACACTCTTGTAAAATCAGTGTTCTCGACTACGCCAGAGGAGGTGTAATTTAGCAGGTGATTTAAAGACTTATATCTTAGGGATGATGAAGTACCGATTGCTGGATTTATTTGGCGGGATACGGTTCATTCGTGGGCGCCGATGTTTTGGTTACGATGCACACTCCCTATATTTCACCTTCCCCTTCTATCTCTCTCTCCCCTTCCTATCTTACCTGAATACCGAAGCGCAGTGTGTTCTGCATGCGGACGCGATCGACAACGAGGTCAATGTAGTCACGTGGCATGTAGGTGACGTCATTGCTGAAGCTGATGTCGAGGCTGCCTTGCGCGGGACAGAGCGCGCGGAAACGGTAGGCGGCGCCGAGCATGTCGTGAAGCAGGGACTGACAGCCAGGCTCGGCCGCCAGCTCACAGCCCTCAAGTCGCTTCAGCTGCGAGACGTGCATCTGAGGGAACCGGACGAGCCGCAAAAGGCGTTTGGCGTTGTCTTTGAGCGCCTCCGTCCGACGTGACTCGAGCAGGAGCCAGGCGGACAGCGCCTCCCACACTGACCACTCGTTGCTGACCACCAGCTCGGATGAGCCGGTCATGTCGGCGACGAAGTCTGCGTCCATCCCGAGCCAGTCCGGCATAGCGACGATCGCGTCGAAGTTCCACGCGATGGTGCGCGTGCACTGGCGGGCCAGCGACCCAAGGTGCAGAGCCTTTGCCCACGGGTACCAGGCCAGCGCGTTGCACACGCGCGGACTCCGGCTGTTGTCTGTCATGTAACGCGTGCACAGGTCCTTGAGTGACGTCACCTGTCAAACATGACGTAACACTGAAAGTAGCGGCCAGACGGTAGCAAGGACGTAGCTCCGGGGTTGAGCGCTGACGGAGAACCGAAAGTTTCCGTCGGGAGAGTAGGATGTGTTTGGCCCTATAAGGTTCGTCTAGGTTTAACAAATCGCTATGACGATGGCGTCGCTTTGGCGTTTATACCTCGGAACGTGATTCGGAACAGGAATTTGGCATAACGACACGTAAATACGCACGCACGCACGCACGCACGCACGCACGCACGCACGCACGCACGCACGCACGCAGTGTAAATGTACCCGCTTGTTTAATATTCAACTGTTCTTGGTTAAAACCTTCACCACGGTATTACGGAATGTGCCACGTTGTTTTTAGTATAGCTACCCATTAGCATGACATCCTCACCTGGTACTTGTCGGCGAGGCACAATATGCCGACGGCGCTGTCGATACCAATGACGATCTCGGCCGTGTACAGGTAGCGCAGGAAGCGGTCGAACACCGCGGTGCATTCTGGGCTCTCGCTCAGCGCCATCTCGTCCTTCTGGTTGTCGGACCACGCCTCGTCGTAGAGCATCGAGCGGAACACGTCGCTCGATTTGGCCAACACGAACCGGTGGGTGGGGTATGTGACGTCACCGACGCGGAGTGTGACGTCAGCCAGGTCTGTGTGGTTGTAGAACTGGGCGACGTCGTGGATGAAGCTGGCCTCGTCTCGCAGCACCTGGTGGGTGACGGCCGAGTCGGCGGTCGAGTCGGCGGCCAAGTCGGGGGCTTCCGGCGTGTCCATGGCCGACTGGCTGGACGGCGGCTGAAGCGGTGATAGGGCATTCGTGTACAGTTAATGTCAGTTGTATTAACTAGCCAAAAATTGTCATCCTTATGAAGAGATAACTTGGTATTTCGTAAGTCACTGTCATGGAAGCAATATTAAAAGACGTTATCACATAAATATCCACATATATCTTGGTTTGGTGCTGAAAGTCGATATCTCTCGAAATTGTGACGTAACACTGGCAGTTATCGTAACGTCTAACGACGCCTTGCTCTTGTATGACGTCACTTTGTAAAATCGAAGAAAAGACACGTGACGTTGTCAACAATTGTACGACAATTGTACGTAGTTGTTCGTATAGCGTTGCGGACAAGTGTACGTATTAACTACAAAGGGTAATTCGGTTGTTGATAGGAAGGGTAATAGCAGGGTAAATGTCGAAAAAATTAAACTGTGACGACCCGACCATGGGACTGTAGATGACCCGACCGTGGGGTCGTAGATGACCCGACCGTGGGGTCGTAGATGACCCGACCGTGGGTCGTAGATGACCCGACCGTGGGGTCGTAGATGACCCGACCGTGGGGTCGTAGATGACCCGACCGTGGGGTCGTAGATGACCCGACCGTGGGTCGTAGATGACCCGACCGTGGGGTCGTAGATGACCCGACCGTGGGGTCGTAGATGACCCGACCGTGGGATGAACCTCTGAAAGTGTGGCGCCCGAGAAACAAAGCGTCTAGGATTCTGGTTGAGTATCTCTGTGATACACAAACCCGCTACAGTGAACTTGCAGCGTTTTTAACACCTGGCGTAGAAACAATGAACTGGTATTCGCTACCCGAACATCGCTAGGTGTGCCTAAACATGGTGTGAACCCTGCACGAGTGATCGTAATGTGCCTAAACATGGTGTGAACCCTGCACGAGTGATCGTAATGTGCCTAAACATGGTATGAACCTTGCCCGAGTGATCGTAATGTGCCTAAACATGGTGTGAACCCTGCCCGAGTGATCGTAATGTGCCTAAACATGGTGTGAACCTTGCACGAGTGATCGTATTGCGCCTAAACATGGTGCGAACCATGCACGAGTGATCGTAATGTGCCTAAACATGGCGTGAACCCTGCACGAGTGATCGTAATGTGCCTAAACATGGTGTGAACCATGCCCGAGTGGTCGTAATGTGTCTAAACATGGTGCTAACCCTGCCCGAGTGATCGTAATGTGCCTAAACATGTTGTTAACCCTGCCCGAGTGATCGTAATGTGCCTAAACATGGTGTGAACCCTGTCCGAGTGATCGTAATGTGCCTAAACATGGTGTTAACCCTGCCCGAGTGATCACAATGTGCACTTCGGTTGTTCCTAATGTTTCCACCATAAACGCCGATAACTTACACGGCTCCATTGGTTCAACTTAGGTACCGGCAGGGAGACATACACCACACAAACAGTCAGTGTCCCCGTAGTTATACGTAGAGCAAAGGACCCTTATTAACATAGCTTAAGCGCCCGTTGCGTCTTATTTTCGCTGTAAGTACCCCACGCCTAACACTTGCTGCAAAACCCAATATTGTCCAATCTTGTCCAATTTCGCACACTACAAAGTTACGTCCTGGAAGACTGTGTTTATGTCAAGAGTCTGTGGGCCTGTAGCGACTGAAGATCGTTCCAATGGTGCCTGGCGAAGGACGTTATCGAAGAATCCCGCGTCTAGGACCGCCAATGATGTGCTCTTGTCAGCTCCTGCCTTGAGTCCCTGGAGCGTGGACTTGATAACGTGTGTGATCCTGACCCACAACGACCAAACTGCAAGAAACTCATGGACCGTGTCGCTCTGGACAAATAGGTCTATATAATACTATCATGGACGGGGCGACCGTGGGATAGCACCGTCTGAACCCCCCAAGGAAATGTTGCAACAATGAACATAAAGGATTGACATAATCAACGAGTTCATCAGTCGTTATGCGAAAAGGCGTATCAATGCATATGACCTGGTGCAGGTAAAGTGCACGTAAAGGTCGAGTAAACAATGTCGTGTTCGTGGTGTAAAACATTTCACGCTGGTCACTGAACTTCCATATTTGTTCAACACACACCAGAAATACACTGACATGTATTGCAACGCAAACATTGAAATGCGATCGGACGTATGCTGTCCAGTTTCCGCAAAACGAGGCTTTTCAATGAAGACAAGGCCCAGGGTATAGATACAAACACCAACGTAAGAATGTTCAACAGCAATGTTATGTGCTTATCTGTTGCTCTGAGACACGAAAAACAACAACACAAATTTAACAGAAACCGGCACGTTTCCAGACCAGGTGCTTGCGCAGACTTCTAAACTTAAAATGGAACGAATTCACTAGCAACGAGGAAGTCTTTAAAAGATGAAATGAAGGGCCAATCAAGTCAACAATATTGAAAAGAAGATGGAGATGTTTGGGTCATATCCTTAGAACACCGCCAACAAGAACCCAAAAAACAGGCGTGGTACTGGAAACCATGTGGAAAAAAGAAAATGGACGCCCAAAAGAAACGTACAAAGGAACCATCGCGAAAGAAGCACAAACCCAGAAACTAAAGACACAGGACCTACAACGAATGGCTGAAGATGGAGATGGATGGCATCGACTGCTCTCTGCCTTGTGTGTCTGACGACAAGGGGGATTGGGTGGGTAAGTTTCAAAGGCGACGTTGAGGTCTGCACTGTGTCGGTTATTCACTGTAGTTTCCTTGCGTCTGGTAAACGAGCCGTAGCATCACGGAGCGGGGCGTCGGACACATCACGCATACATAGTTACTTATCATGATCTCGGGGGTGTTCTCAAAAAAATTATAAAAGTACCATAATAAATTGCAGTGTCTTTAGAACCTTAACGAGAACCCATGTTAATTAGATCACGTGTGTATAAATTCAGTCACAATATACGTGAGTCACGTAGTAAACATTGTTCTGATCCTGCCCCCTACAGGGCGGTCCTACAGCGATAACACTGTCCAGACACACGACACAAAAACCTGACTTCACGTTGTTATATAAAGTCACTCCTGTGACTGACTGCTTGCCCCTAAAACAACATAAAACAAGTGCATCGAAGCCCGACTCGGCAACTTGACCGATACGTATTATTTGATCGATCGACCGACGTCCTCACGCACTGGTTGAGGGGGGGGGGCGGCGTCGGTTTTATTGTTGTGAATGTACATCCAATTTCAAATGCAATCTTACTATATGTATTTACTTGAACAAGAACTTATTATTGTTAATCACTACCTCCGTGAACCTCTAGTCATAGTTCGTAATAATAAGATAATTTACCGATATGTAATATCATTAAACTAGGAGTGATTCATATATCGATTACTGCTACGGATCTGCACCGTTAACCGAATATGTGTGGCTTGTTAATGGTTTAAAATGCGTAGTTTGGTAATTTATCAACTGCTTATATACAATCCATCGCCGACTAGAGCGCATTTGTTATTACACCTACGCGTGTGCCAATCAGTCATAAGACTGTCAGAACGGTGTAAACGGCTCGGTCTGACGATTAATAATACTTCAGCATTCCGTGCACGTTCAGGACAGCTCGGTACGAACAGCAAGTTGTGGTGCAAGGTCTCGATGCAAAACCGTCTTTTGAATGCTGGAACGCCGACACATTTCGTTCTCCGCATTATAACTTTATAAGAGTATTCGCTGCATTTTAGGGATATTTATGAAGTGGCGGTTGCAGCATTTTTAGTGGCAACGTTACGCCGGAGTCATCCTTTTATCGCCATAGCTATGTACAATCTCCGGTGGCGCGACGCATTCTGTCTAACGCGGACAGCGAATGACTGGAATGTATTGTTTTATCATTACGGTATTGCTTTGTGCGCTGTTGCGTCTGTAGAACGTAGGCCTACGTCACAGCCCCCAACGCAGCACACCGGTACATCAGTCATTATACGCGGCCTAGCTGTAAATACACTGAGCGGAATATGGTGCGGCAGTCATTGCGCCGTGGCAGACGACTCGACTCAATGAAACGGCGATACCAAACGGCTGGTCTGTAATACTAAACACTCCGCGGATCCTACCTTCGGTTGCTCGTCATTCGCTACCTGTGGAGCCGACTCCATTGACGTGTTCGTGGCCATATCTCCCCGAGACTTCGCCAGGTTCTTGTCCGGTGATCGTGGGCCAACCAGTGCAGGCCGAGCCGAGTAAGCCGCGGTCTGGGGGAGCCGCTCCGTAACGCGATACGATCTACTTCCGCGCTGCTTACGTCCGTTACACTGGTCGTGTCGAATCACAACACACGTACGTCTCCTAAAATGTACGAACGTGCGGTCCAACAGAGTGACACTAATCAGATGTTCCTAGAAGAGTGAGAATCGATTTTTTTCCACTCGTAGCCAGCCGACTTTGCTGCTGAGAGTTTCAAATAAACGCGTTTTGAGATGTCCCCCAACACTACCTGATGGCTCGCTGTTTACTCACGACGGTGCTGTCCCCAAGCGGCGCGGATAGAACCACAACTTAACGTCGCTATAATTAAAGCTTATCAGACGAGTGCAATGTACTCCGCTTAACAGAATCGCCGCGGATAAGAAAATCGGCCGTTTATATAATCATATATATATATATTGGCTGAGACTGAATCATTCTCTATTCCCGCTGTATTAAACCACGCCGCTTAGCCTAAGATAACCAGCCGCTTAACATAATCAAATCGATCTTATCGAAGTGAATATATTAAAGCAAAGTCGACTGTATATAGAATTATTAAATATTGCGGGCAGGAGAAGACATATTGGGGCACCATCCAATGGGGCAATGAACTCAACCCTCGGTTGTGGACTGATATTAATTAAGTCAACGCAGGATGCCTTTCGACAAAACATTTAAACAATACATAATGATTTATGTTATCCTCATAATTTCACTCAACTCATGCAAGATCCATACATATTAGTGAAGTGAGCCCTGTTTCGTGGCGGGGAAACCCACGTGAGTTCCTAGGGAGGGCGGGGCCACAATATTCCCACCTCTGTGTTCCATCTTTTGAATTAGTTATGGCTTCTGCGCTGTCGTCGATCAGATCACGTGACGTGCCAACAGCTGGTGATTGGTTGTTGTTTGTTTAGGCGATGTCCTGGGCAGGACCCCCACCCGGACTAGGAACACTTAGTAGATCCTAGAATTATTGTGTTTGTTCAAGTTGGTGATCTGCTTTGTTAAGAAGCCGAGTGGTGAACAGGTGCATTACCCCGGGGTGGGGTTATAACAGTGAATGTTTATATAGTAGGGCGACATTGGGTCATTGTCCCTTTGGCTTAAGATACGATTTGGTTTCGTGGACAACTTGTTACGCCACTACATGGTAACATGACAAACTAACGGGTGACTAAACCTCCCCCTTACCACCCTCACCTTCCTCGGCAACTTTGGCGCCCCCGGCCCTCGGCCCTTTGGTCCCCTTTCTGAGATTCTAAATACGCCACAGGAAGTGTACACTGTCAATATTGCCAGTACAAGCGACTGAACCAGCAGAACGTCTACATTAGTGGTAGTGTTCTATAAGTCGCCGTGCTTTGTTAAACGCACCCGATATAAAGGTGAATGCATTAATGACAGACGATGCAAAGTAAACGTTGTGGTTGTGGTTTTATATAGCGTGGGACTGAGTCACGGCATTAGTCGACACTGACGTCGGTTTGTCAGTCGTAATTATTATATTAGTGTTGCCATTGTCGTTGTTGTTAATGGTGGAAGTAAACGGCAACAAGGCCCCGTCTCTAGAAACCTGTTTATGTTATTTCATAGCGTAATTATATGTATGTTATAATAGGTAAATATTGGCCATGGATTACAAGATGGCGCGGGAGACGATATCATTTATGCACGAAGTACTGTACATGCGGGGTCGACATACGTTAACAACAAATGAGTCGTCATTTAGCTGCATTACGTTTGTATCTTGTGTTTGCATCTGATGTCTTACAAAAACAAATTGACTTAACTATAGAAAACCACGTTCCCGGCAACCAATCTCCGGCGGGTCCACAGTAGATAATGTCCGCGGTAGATAATGTATAGCGGCAGCTCCCGGCACTTAAGCTTCGACATGGCTCGTTAGTTGTAGATTAACGTTAGCCTCGATTATCCAAGCTCGTGCTGTGGCGCCACCGTTTGTCACACACATTTTTGCTTGGATGCGTAGTGGGGTTTTCATTGTGACGGAAATTATGGCATCTCGATAATGACGCTGATTGGCTGCTGGCGCTTCACGGGAACGCCTACACAGAATGTAGTGGTGACAGTGGATAACAACGAGACCACGGCTCTGCTGCCAAACACTTCTCGGCGGATTCACGAAGCCGAGCGAGAGTCGGATAAGCGAGACTAGATTAATGTGCCTTGGCGTTACTGGGCCTAACTATCGAATGAGGATACGTGGATAAAATGACGGTACAAGCAAACAGAGCGTTGTTAATAACAACGATACTGCAAGGTGTTTTCTCTCATTAAACTGTTGCAATGGCGCCTTTTTTTTGGGGGGAGGGCATTCGGCCATGCCCCTTTGGCTTAAATGTTTGATTTTGTTTCTCGTGTAACCTGTTGCGCCAGGGCGTGGTAGCAATCTCCAATGGCCACTTTTTTGTAGGGGTACATATTCAGTGCGACATCGCATTGATCGTATCTTGCACTGCCACTGGCGCCGTGCTCGGCCGTCACAGTGTTGATAAACATTGTCCTTAGACGCGGTGGCAGCGACTACTTCCTCCGACCAGCTCGTCGCAATCAGCCCATCAAACGAACCTTTCCGGACGCATTCTACTTATACGGTGGTGCGTTTGGTAAAATCAAGTATTGACTGGGACGGAATCAATCCCCATTTCCAATCCTTTGCTTAAAAGAATCATCCGATTAATAGCATAATTTCCTCTGTCTCGCAGTGATTCTATTAAGCGGAGTCTATTGTAATGGCAAACCCCCCCAACAACTCTCGTAACTATCTAGCTTCTCCATATAAGCCTGCATCCTGCGTCTTTATATTGGGGCGAAAGGCTGGCGACTCAGCGAGTACACAGTACAGTATAAATCTAATTATTTCTTAAAAATTAATTTTCAATCTATACAAGGGTGTACTGCTCACGAGGTCCGTCATATTTGGGGAACACTAAATACTGGTAACTTATACACGTTTACCTCATAATGAAACACTCGTAATGACAACATAAATACCAGTCAATCTGCCCGGCTGTGAGCCAGCACTGCTGCGGTGTTCCTCGTTGTAAACGGCCCAGTTTCAACACTTACTTGTAGAGTGTACGTGTGTACGTGTGTACGTCAGCCCTCACACACAGCTGTATTACGCAAGTCGTCAGTGCGCCAATCTGATATCATACTGACGAGAAAACGGCACCAACACTAACGCGCCTTGAGCGTCCGCAGTGACCCGGCCGTCACGTGACATGGACAGTGCACGCGCAGGGGGGTCACTGCGGAGAAAGAAATCGAGCGGGGTTCACGGCCTCTTTACTGGGGGAATGAGTTCAACTTTGACCACGAGGTGCGCCTCAATTTAACCTTAATCCCGCGTGTGCTTACTGCCGCATACCGCAGAAACAAGACTTCCCCAAGTATGTCGGTTAGCCTACATATCATTCACCTGGTGTGGGTGGGTGGGTCAGTGGATTGGCGCCCGTCAAATTGTCGGTCAATTAGTTGGGTAATGCTTAAAGAAATTCCTTTCCTATGTTAAGGGTATATTATTAAACATAAAATACAACTTTAATGTTATCATAGCATTCGCAACATTAACACTAGGGAGCCTATGTTTGACTGAGAGAGAACCAAAGAATCAACATATTCGTATTACCGATGATTTGTGCCCCATAAGCCCCTGGTGGATGCCACAGGCATATTTGCATTTTAAATCGCTTGCCTGTTATACGTTGTATGACTGCCTGTTCTAGCGAGGGCGAAGCGATGTATTTACTTTCAAATAAACTGCGATTTCCCGAAGTGCACTAACTACAATCTAATAATCAAAGTGTTAAATATCTTTTAGTGTTACACGACAAATATCTTATGTATTTGCGATTCGAAACACTATTGTGCCAGAACATTATAGGTCAGATCACTTGCGATTGGTCAGCAGCTGAAAGCACTGTACATGACTTAGACCACACACTGTACATGACGTAGTCCACACATTGTACATGACGTAGTCCACACACAGTACATAACGCAGTCCACACACACAGTACATGATGTAGTCCACACACTGTACTTGACGTAATCCACACACAATACATGACGTAGTCCACACACTGCACTTGGCGTAGTCCACACATTGTAAATGACGTAGTCCACACACTGTACGTGACATAGTCCACATACAATACATGACGTAGTCCACACACTGTACTTGACGTAGTCCACACACTGTGCATTACGTAGTCCACGCACAGTACACGACGTAGCCAACATATTGTACGTGACATAGTCCACACACTGTACATGACGTAGTCAACACACACTGTACTTGACGTAGTCCACACACAGTACATGATGTAGTCCACACACAGTACACGACGTAGTCCACACAAGGTACATGACGTAGTCCACACACAGTACATGACGTAGTCCACACACTATACATGACGTAGTCCACACACTGTACTTGACGTAGTCCACACACAGTACATTAGGTAGTCTATACACAGTACATACACAGAATCCCTTGAGGAGTTCCAGAGCTGGGATAGCCCAGCTGTTTTATAATTCTAGCCGTTGGAATACCTAAAGGTACAAGTTAAATATTATTTAATATTTTGATTGGCCTCTATATTTGCTATGACTACCAGCTTGCTGTTTTACATCGTAGCGACTGGGCTAGATACCAACGCCATCTGCCGTAAAGACGTTCTCTAAAACGCGCGTTGCCTGATGTGACGTCATACAATTGCGTTGTCCTCGACGACTAAACCGAACGATTGAGAAGGAGATGTGTTTTATTTCACTGAACTTTATTAAGTTCAGTGACCTGTCATTGTGTTGGACGCCAGTGGAAGGTGATGTCGTGGTTTGTTATTGCTTGCACTCAACGAAGTATAATATAAGACTGTATGGAATAGATATAGACCCTGCTCTGGCTTTGTTTCTGTACAATATAGACTCTATAACTCGCATAGAATAGATATAGACCTCGCTCTGACTTTGTTTGTACTACATGTACATAGACTCTATAACTTGCATAGAATAGATACAGACCCCGCTCTGGTTTTGTTTCTGTACAATATAGACCCTATAACTTGCATAGAATAGATACAGACCCCGCTCTGGCTTTGTTTCTGTACCATATAGACTCCATAACTTGCATAGAATAGATATAGACCCCGCTCTGGCTTTGTTTCTATTCTATATAGAGACTATATTGCTTGTATAGAATATACATAGACCCTGTTTCTGTACTAGTGCATAGGGCTTTGGGTCCAAGCTTTGGGCCTCTACAAAATTTTGCGGGCCGGGCCTGGGCCTAAAAATATTAAAAACGTCGGGCTTGAGCCGGGCCTGGGCCTAGTGTGAGCGGGCCGGGCCTGGAATTAATAAAAATATTAATACAAAACCCAGATTTTTTATTTTAATATTAATAAAAACTTATTATAAATTTTATTTCCGGTTAATGAATGTTTAACATTATTTCTTTAGTATTACATGGTTGAAAATTAAGACCTTGTATGGAATTATGAATGACACCAGTGCTTTATATATTGGAATGTAGTTTAACCTCTTTTCTACAGTGGGACTTCCAGTGGTATACTTTTAATAATGTGCATTCTTTTAATAGAGACATTTCATATAAATACACAATACACACATTACACAGTACATATTACTACTACATAGTACATACAGAATAGAGATGTTACAGATACATATTTTTTGCATGAATGTAGCCTTTTGCATAGATCTAATGGCCCCGTAAGTTCACTTGGCTGGAAGTAGCCAGCCCCAAATGTTTACTTTAGACATATTTGCAGAGGCAATCAAGCCATGATTAAACATCAATGTATCACCCTTTGACCCTACCAGTGGACATTCTATTGTGTTCCCTCCAAATCTTGCCTGCCTGAATGACCTAACCACTGGTAACTGCCCACTGCCCAGTGCCCACTGCCCACCCCAGTTGGTATTTTTCAATTGTATTAACTAGTGACTACTGTTTAGTGTCTACCATTTCCCCAGTACTGATTCATTCACAGATATAGACCCCCGCTCTGGCTTTGTTTCTGTACCATATAGACTATATAACTTGATTTTACGATAAAATCGAGTAGATTGTGCACCTTTATAGTTGGCCTGTCCCCTTAGCTCTGCCTGTGCAGGCGACCCACGCTCTGAGGTTTCTGGACATCGCGCACTGAGGTCCCGTTATGTCAACCTTTGTGTCCACTGAACAGCGGATCAAATCACCTTTGTATGTTAGACTGAGTTTTCTTGCAGCGCTCAACGATTCAGCCATCATCCACGTTATTAAAACTAGCACCCGTATTGTGAACGCTACCCTTTATGTGAAAGCTGGTCGTTTAGCGCAGTTGGAAGCGAAGACTCCATTCACGTCGTAACAACAAGAAATGAGCTGGCGAGTCGCGACCTCTGCCCGGGACAGCGGAAACAAAGGATTTGGGCCTAATGTGTGAACACGCCAACATCGGCCGGCGATAATTACACCACGTCAAAGGAGCGTTGCGTTGAGCAGCTTTGACAGTAGCGAGAGGACCCCAAGCAGCACATGTCGTCAGCTCTAAACTATAGAAGGTGACCCACGCTCTGAGCCAGAGCTGATGTAGTAGAGAAAACCGTAGAGCTGATGTAGTAGAGAAAACCGGATTACTGAATCTCGCGAGTAGTGTAGATGGACCCGTTGCACCTGCGGTTAAATAATGCATGATATCGACCGTGAAGACTATGGTGTCTCGGAACCAGAGCCAAGCTTGGGTGGTCTATAGTTGGCCGCCGTCACAATATACGTCTGGACAAAGTGGATTCAGTCAACAATCCAAAATTCTTTTAATTTCAGTAATGTTACAGATTATGTAGATTATTATATTCAGTATTGTTTTTTATGTATGGTGTACATGGTGTACATCCTCAAAAGACGTGTAAAACACATTGTGGAATATTCTCGATTTGAAGTTACACAAGAAGAAGACGAAGACTCTGCCGTATGGTTTATGTACCGGGTCGAATCAGTCCTCTCGTTTAAGGCACGAGAGAATGCCACTGCTGTCGGTCTGCAGCCTACTTGGTGATGGAATCCCACGTCTGGGCGCATGATTTGGTCTCTTTTTCCACGGCCCTTCGCCACATTTCTTTAGGGCGACCCCGTCTCGTTCCGCCGTCTGTCTCGGACAGTACGCCAGGGCTCGTTTGGCACACGTGCCGAAGCCATCTCCATCTCCGCTATATATAATATCAAACAATTATATGTCAAACTATGTTCACCCGTGACCCCCTGGTGTGACACCGCGCACCGCGCCATTAATAATTCACTTGTTAGTCGATCGTTGGGATGAGCACTGCTGGAATTAGCCTCATTATAAAACGATTACATTCCGTATCAAGATCTAGTGCAGCGCCGCCTAGCGGCCACGATATCCTTCATTTGATCCTGGCGAAAGCCGCGAGGACCAGCTTGACTCCGTTCACCCGTAACCACAACAACGGTGTCAACAGATAGGTTTCACATACTAGTTAGTATACACACTTTTAATTGTCTAGCAACATTAATAACGTTAATTACTTTTATGTAATATTCACTTTACACACTACATGGTTAGATTAACTAATATACATATTTGAAGAATCACTGATGCTGCACCGCATAGGCCTACGTGTAGACGGGTTAAGGATAAAAAAGGTAGTTAAGTTATTATGTAGCGTTGACTCCAGTGTTTGGGACCGCTCAAAGCGTTTTACACGACACCCCATGGCAGACCGTTCATTACAATACCAACTCGACTTCTGCACGAAGACTACTCTTTTATTTATTACCACCACTGTCTACAGCCATGTACTCATTTATACAGCTGAGTGAACTGTTACAACGTGGGGTGAACGAAATTGCCCAAGCTTCGAAACGGCTGCAATATTATTCGAGCACGCACGCACGCACGCACGCACGCACGCACGCACGCACGCACGCACGCACGCACGCACGCACGCACAAGAAACTGTAAGACCGATAAGCCAGTCGACCATTGTATGATTCAAACACAGGTAGTTTGAGTTTAGCAATCTACCCGGAATCTGTCCAAACAAGTGTTGACTTCAGCAGTTAATTACACTATAACGAGGTTATGTATATGTCATCGACGTCGATCGTTGAAGGGACACGACATGTTTTGTGTTTTAAACAGAATGTTGCCATACACTTGATGTGATAAGAATACAGGAGCACTGCTTCAACGAACTCCTGGGTCAGTAGGAGCACTGCTTCAACGAATTCCCGGGTCAGTAGGAGCACTGCTTCAACGAACTCCCGGGTCAGTCACAAACTCGCCGTTGTTCCTGGACATCACACGCGTTACTGACATTTTTCGGCGGTTGTATCGTTTTGTACTATCCGGTTGTTGGGCAAATAGTTCCGATAACCTGTCGTGTGTAGTTCAAGTAATAGAACACCAGTAAGTGCATTCTGTCAGTCCAACAGGTACACAGGCTAAAGTACACACTCGTGGCAGGTGAATCGTGATTGAACTTATCTATGTATACACTGGACACGCTTTACATAATCGCGGGTGACATAATCAGCCGTTTCGTAGAATCAAGACTGGGACGGAAGTATTCCTTATTTCCATTGTGTTAAAATGTACCGCTTAATATAATAACGCCCGCAGCTTGATAGCAACATACATGTAGAACGACATTGCTAAGTCATACAGTTAGCGGAGTCTATTCAATCAGTTCGGTTCGCCTCACGCGTTGTGCCGAGATACCGCAGAAGCAATATCTGCGCAAATGAATCTTAGATCAGCGGACGGACACAAGAGAACAAAACTCGGCCAAGTCTATTCACTGGAAAAAAACGTATCGAGTACGTGAACTGCGACTTAGATACGCGAACCATTCAGCTGTTGCGATGTGTGTCGACGTCGCCACCGGCCATAGTGATGACTGGTCGCGCAGTACTAGTCACATTGTCCTTATATGATATATAAGATGGTCACGGAGTACTTAGCCTTAGGGGGTCTAAGATGTAGGCCCTACTGGTCACGAAGAACTGTCCACAAAATGTAATCGATGCAACGTACAAAGCTAATGAGTTTGTTTAGGCTACAAACGGGTTGTTTCCAATTCCATTGTGGTGGTGGTGGAGGAGGTGGTGGTGGCGGTAGAGGAGGTGGTGGTGGCGGAGGTGGTGGTGGTGGTGGAAGAGGAGGAGGAGGTGGTGTTGGTGGTATTGATGGAGGAGGTGGTGGTGGTGGTGTTGGTGGAGGAGGTGGTGTTGGTGGTGGATTAGGAGGAGGAGGTGGTGGTGGTGGTGGAGGAGAAGGAGGAGGTGGTGTTGGTGGTGTTGGTGGAGCAGGTGGTGGTGGCGGAGGTGGTGGAGGAGGAGTAGGTGGTGGTGGAGGAGGAGGTGGTGGTGGCGGTAGAGGAGGTGGTGGTGGCGGAGGTGGTGGTGGTGGTGGAGGAGGAGGAGGTGGTGTTGGTGGTATTGGTGGAGGAGGTGGTGGTGGTGGTGGATTAGGGGGAGGGGGTGGTGGTGGTGGTAGAGGAGGAGGTGGTGTTGGTGGAGGAGGTGGTGGTGGTGGAGGAGGAGGTGGTGTGGAGGAGGAGGTGGTGGTGGTGGTGGTGGTGGTGGTGGTGGTGGAAGAGGTAGTGGTGGTGGTTGTGGTGGAAGAGGAGGACGTGGTGGTGGTGTTGGTGGAGGTGGTGGTGGAGGAGGAGGAGGAGGTGGTTGTGGTGGTGGTGTTGGTGGTAGTCGTCGTCTAATTTCTTAGCCAATGACGTCACTTTATGAAGCTAAAATTTCAAAGTGAATTTATCACAATTGTCACAAAATAACAAGACTGCCATCCAAGGCAAAGGCCCAGATGGCAAGTGGACAAGGAAGCCATTGGCTTATCGAGAGTCCATCATTTTTTCATCATGCGTAACCCACCCTCCTGAGATATATGTCAATTTTGTTTTTAAACATATCCATGCTGCTAACAGTTACACAATCAGTAGACAACGCTGTTACAACTAAGACGACACGAGTTCACGATTGAACAGCTTCATAAAGGCGTTGTTAAAATTAATACTTTTAATACTTATTGATGCCATTAACGTTGAACTACGACCAGTCGTACTGCAGACAACTATAAGTAGCATGAAACATAAACATAAACAATCATTACATGAAACATAAACATAAACAGTCATTACATGAAACATAAACATAAACAATCATTACAGGGTCACAATATTAGTGTTGTGCAAATGGACACTAGATTAGAAGCCCTGCTAATTGCTTACTGATGAGTGTCAACATCAATAACTGCCTTCATTGAATAACGGTGACTCGCCAGAACGCAGACATTTGTCTAAGATGACACGAACATCTCGTCTATAGAGTGCTAGTACTATAATAGTGTCTGCCGTATACGTCTGGATGCAATTAAGTGCTACCTAAGAATATGTTCACCTTATGTTGGGTTGACGTGTGTATGCCCCTACTTGTGCGTACTATCGCAGTATGACATCTTGTGTTCACTATGGAAGCACTTAATTCGTCAACATGTTGGGTTGACGTGTGTATGCCCCTACTTGTGCGTACTATCGCAGTATGACATCTTGTGTTCACTATGGAAGCACTTAATTCGTCAACATGTTGGGTTGACGTGTGTATGCCCCTACTTGTGCGTACTATCGCAGTATGACATCTCGTGTTCACTGTGGAAACACTTAATTCGGTCTAGTAGGCCATACATCGATATAATTATATTATACTGACCCATATACAATGCACACACACTTCACAAAAGTGGCTAACTGTTGTTAATACGAATCGCATTACTAGCAATGTGTGGCCCAGACTGTAATGTGTGGCCCATGCTGTAATGTGTGGCCCATACTGTAATGTGTGTACTGTGTTGTAGCAAAACAGACGGGTGTGTGAGGGTTAGGATTAGGCTAGGGTGTGGCCAGGGTTAGGATTAGGCTAGGGTGTGGTCAGGGTTAAGGCTAGGCTAGAGTGTGGTCCGTGCATGGTATGAATACTTCACGTACAATATACTTACATTCAGTGCGCCAGACTGTCAAATATTGCATAATGATATTGCAAGATGCGGTCGAGCACACTAAATGGAACGTCCAAAATAGCAGCACTTGTGGACTATGCCCAGAAGGAGAGAGATATAGCAGACGTCATTCCATGGTCACGAGAGAGCGCAGACTCGTGTCGTCCAGTGCAGATTGAAATAAACACACTCTATTTTGCTTCATATTCGCAGTATGTGACATAAAATACACAGTTGTGTATTCTAAACATGTTCAATAATATAGTCAACAACATGTTGAATGCCCACCTAAGAATATGTTCACCTTACCTTGCTGCTGTACGTGTTTTCGTATTGCCGTCGGCGAGTCTCCCGGGTGTAGTATGAATGGATCATGCTGTCTCGGTCACGGCGCTGAGACAATCGTCGCTAGTCACCGTGTGCCGTGCGGGAACTCGCTGCAGTATAACACCGCTCGCAAACGGATGGCACGGCAGATAAACACTCGAAGCACATGCTTATGTTATCACAGTCCAATGGTGCAGTCACGTGGTTATAAAAACTGACCAGTCGGAATTAGTCATACTATGATGCTTTAAAACGTGTGGGGCGCGGTAACTGTAGGGACGCCGGATTGTCAGTCGGATCCTCTTGCTGTCATTTTGAAACGTAGGCGATTTCGTTCACTCCACATTGCTTCAGTTCACTCATCTGTGTAAACGAGTGACTGGCAATAGACGGTGATGGTATTACAAGAACGAAACACATTCTGGTAACAATTACAGCGCGGCTGGATGCTCCGATAGGTGAAATGGTGTTTGAGTGTGTGTGTGTATTTGTTTGTGTGTGTGTGTGTGTGTGTGTGTGTGTGTGTGTGTGTGTGTGTGTGTGTGTGTGTGCGTGGTGGGGGGCAACGTTTAACCAATGTTAAGGGGCGCAGTATAAATAAACGATTTGTTTTGTTTTATGTAATTGCAAAAAGTAAATGTAACTTAATTGTAATTTATATTTCTGAAAGTCAAAAACACAAAAGGTACTTGCGTAAAAGCATCTTATCTTGAGCAGCGACGCCTTGTGGGAGGTAGAAGATAAATCGCCACGTGATACAGAGGTCCAGGGTGCGTAGTGCGCAGTGGGTGGTCAACCCCCACGTGATAACAGTTATTTACCAAGTCGACTATCATGTTGCATAGGAGATGGGGTAGTTCACGACACAAAATAAGTTTAATACGGGTTGACATGCACCACTGACTTCGTTGACTCCACACCAACTGCCTGTGTCTTTCTGGAGAGACATTAAAAATACGTACCACCATTTTGCCTGGTGTCTATGCCTGGATCCCACGCTTGGAGTTAAATGTGTAACCTGACATGAACTCACTTGCTATAATCTGAAAATAGAATGGACCCTGCCTCAGCGGCTGCGTAACTGATCCTACAACCGGCGGTGGTGCTGTGTGTTATAGCTACTTATCAACCGGCGGTGGTGCTGTGTGTTATAACTACTTATCAACCGGCGGCGGTGCTGTGTGTTATAGCTACTTATCAACCGGCGGCGGTGCTGTGTGTTATAGCTACTTATCAACGGGCGGCGGTGCTGTGTGTTATAGCTACTTATCAGGAGGCTCCAATAGAAACGAGAGCGTCTACACATACTAAATAGGGTTCACCGCCAGCGTCCGCTTGCTGATTCAAGCAGACGCAATTATTATATTCCCACGACGTGGCATCACTTTTTACATTACCCTATATCTTACTAAAGATAGCAAAATGCGCGGCAAAACAGTACAGCCCTCGGGAGTTTACAGAACGCCCTGCTTGTGTGCTGCACGCTGGCGAGAGAACCCTACGAGGTCACTTCCTGATGTGCAACACACGAATATGGGGCATGGTAAGTTTGGAAGTTTTAAAAATTGATCTGACATAGGTGCATTTGAGCAGGGACATTGCCAGGTTTGTTGATAGAAGCTGTTGAAAGTGAAACAGTGAGTTTTTTTATATGCTTTTAATAGGTGGAAGGTTATTTGGGATCTTTTGGCCACTAGACACGTGTGCGTCGTAATTCGTGCCAGTATCGGTGAACATTGAGGGGTATTGCACATACAGGCATTTTGCAAGAGCTAGAAACGTATAATTTTGATAAAACTCGATAAGCATATAAATGGAATGATGACAGCGGAAAAAAAGTGTTATAATTATTTATGGTCACGTTTTATTATAATCATACAAAACGTTAACATGGCCACCAGTGGGAAAGTCAACTGTAGTCTGAACCCTACATCAACAGAAACACAATCAAACTTAATCATACACGCCCCCTGGCGTAAGAACAGTTCGAAGAACATGTATTTCAATGTGAGTCTAATCAAAGATAACTATTTAGTCTACACCTACTAGGTAAATATAACTGATTATAAATGCGACTTCAGATCGTAACTTTAACGGGTACCGGTGCGGCCTATACTTCTACTCGGACTTTTGATTTGATTTTTTTGTCATGTGTAGTGTGCCTTGTTAAAAACGTATTTTTAGATCAGCGAATCTCAAGTAGACACAGGTGTCACTGTAGTTAGGGGATTATCTTGTATTCAAAGCTAATACCTCATGGCCATGCCTCTGTGACGTACACGCCTGTGCTGGGAGTCACCATTGTGGGTTGTATTAATTAGTTCTCAATTCAAATAGACCACATTGGACTTTGCTGTATTTAGAAAAGGCCAGTGGAAAACTCCGCACCGTAATGTGCTGGGAATGTTGGTACTGTTGGAAGATAAGTAGCATAGACCAATAATTACTAAGATTAGTGAGAGCCTGCAGACGTGTTTTGTGCAGCTGTATAATGACATGGATCGAGGTAGATCGGGAATCAAGCCAAGCGTAGGCCTACGACAGAGAGAACAGAGAAAACGAAGCGGACCGTTTCGTCTATGGCTTCGCTTTGTCGGATAACTGGTCATAGAAACTATAATATTATGAAGAGTCACCGATATTAATGAAGCTAGCAGTTGGAGAATGCGATTAACATACTCAGACGTTTCCTGTGAGAATGGAGGAATAAGAGATGATGACGTAAACATAAGGTAAGCTCTCTTAAAGGTAAGCTCTCTTAAAGGTAAGCTCTCTTAAAGGTAAGCTCTCTTATATAGCTCGGCATCTCGTCTTTGCGGCTGCTCAAAGCGCGTTGTGCTTCATCCGGCCCTGTTCATGCCAACACTAATTCAACTTCTCAGGGAAGCATTCAGCCACGATGCATTTACTGCGCGATGACTATCCGTTCACATATCCATCACTATCTATAGCCAAGTACTCATATATACAACTGCGTAAACTGGAGCAACGTGGGGTGAACGAAACTGCCCAGCGAGAGGATTCGAAACATTTCGACTGAGAGTCCGCTGTTCTAACCATAACCATTCTAACCACCACTACACCACCGTGCCACCACACCACCGCGCCACCACACCGCCGCGCCACCCTAAAAGGCAAAAAAAAACTTGGGGGGTCCCGTGATTTTTTTTGTAATTAGCTACGTCACCTTAAAATTATTACAATACCGTACTCTGATCATAACCAATCATAGCACGAGATTTATTTGCTATACTATATTTAATATAAAACTTGCAGGAATATTGCAATTTGATATGATCATATTATATCAAGCATAATACATGGACCTGTATGTCAAATTCGTATCACAAAAATGGTAAAATTAATTATTTTTAGCATTTTATTAAGTAGCAGTAAAACCACACGTTAGCACATTTTTGAAAATATTCAATATTTGACCCACAAGGAGTAACACAAGTTCAGTAAAATTTTGCCAAAATGTTCATTTATTATTTATCTCTATTAAATTTTAGTAGTATATATTCGTAATTTTTTTCACTCCAAACAACTTTTCTAATAATTTGTTTTTATTAAATTGATCAAGTAGCTATTAGTGAATTGACATATCAGGATCATCGATCTCTTCACAAAATTTTTCTTCAGATTTATGAAAACGGCATATTCTGTTAAGATTTTAAGTAGGTTGAATTATGCGCCGACCAGTGTATACAGGTTTGAGGAGTTTTCACCCAGCTAACGGAATAATGCATTTACAAAAAATTAAAGGTTCTTTTAGACTTTCCAATTTCAGTTGTAGCTAGGTTAAGTGCCTCTTTGTAGTTTGTGTAGTCTTCTACATTTCCAGTGTGTTATTAGACCCTCCACAGCATCTGCAATTTTTCTAATAGCCTCTTTTGACAGGTGTTTTTTCCTGGACCTTTTCCTTTGTTTTCTTAATGGAACAAATGTCTCAATAATGCCCTCATCTCATATTTTAAACATGTCCAGCATTTTGTTACTGTCTTGTTCTTCAGCAAGTTATTCCAGTCTATATTTGCTAGATATGTTCTCATCTCTTTATATTTGCCTTTGTTGAAATTCCTCCTCCATTGTTTTTTATATGTATTCCCTGTTTTTACTTTTATATTAAAATGGATTTGGTTATGGTCACTTGAACCCAAAGGTTCATGTACTTTAACATTGTCAACTAATTCATTTTGAAAAGACAAAATTAAATCTAACACATTCCCACCTCTGGTTGGTTCCAAGACATGTTGAGTAAGGAAACAATCCTGTGTTAGAAGTAGAAACTGATGGTCGTCACCTCCAGCACTCTCTAATGATTCCAATTGTATATGGCCATGGTTAAAATCACCCATTATAACACATTCCCCTTGCTCACCTCCCTTATAGCCTTTTGTAATTTTACATCTTCCTCTTGCCCTATGCTAGTACTACAATAAACACTCTTATTGTTAATGTTGAGTTCCTGGTAACTATGTTACACCAAACTGCTTCCTCACAATCTCCTTCACTTTTCAGTGTTATTTCATATGCTTGGATAGATTCATTAATATATAAAATTACTCCAACTCCCCTTCTTTCTCATCTATCCTTCCTACGTATTATATAGCCTGTCAGTGCTCACTCAGCATATACTATATTTTTATTTGCCCATGATTTTGTGATGTCTATTTACATGAGGTTCAATATCTGCTACCATAATGTCTAACTCACTTTTTTTTATTTACTATGCTCCTGGCATTTAAGCATACACATTTAAGTTCATTGTCTGATATTATTGGTGAACATTTCTTTGGATGTGTATTTGTAGTAGTACTCCTTTGAGTTTTCTCTGTCAGTTCCCCCTACGCATCTAGTTTAAATAATTTATGGTACCTGTGCCCTCGTCGACAACTCTGACAAACTCACACCCAAGAACTGCAGCACCCTTCCCTGTGCCGACGTTCCCTCCTCGGCATCGTTCGTTCCCACATGCACGAGAACAGCACCTCCCATGCCACCACCCATGACTTGTCCTGCCTTCCAATTTCGTAATGATGGAATCCCCCATATATACCCGGGCTTTCCCCGCCTTCCCCTGTGATGCTACATCAGCAATGCTCCTTTCCTACCGCACACTATGCCCCCTTTCTCTCCTATCATCAACCTTTACTGTTTTACTACCTGGCAATCCCTCTCCACTCACCCGCTTACCTCTCTTTTGTTGCATACTCTGCCTCCTGTCATCTTTCTTCTTATGATTGACAGTCTTCACCTTTTATCTGCTCTTGTTATTATCGACCATCCTGCCACCTGACAATTCCTCTTCACTCACTCGTTTATCTTCCTTTTCTTGCACATTCTTCCTTTTTTCATCTTTTCTCTTCTTACCAGCTTTCTCCCTCACATTGCCACTGCTCTCCTTGTTAGGAGGAATGGAGTATATAGAAAAATGTTTATTGAAGAGAAATTTTGAACTTAGCTTGGGCATGGAAGGGTGGCTTATGCTGGAAAAAAGTTACATAACTCGATAAATGTTATAAGGAAAATTATTTCATTTATCTTTTGGACACTTATAATTTATGAAGGGTTTATTACAGAAAATTATTCATGGCCATAATTTCTAAATATTTTTAAATATTATCTTTTTTCAGGTACACCACTACCGCATCGAATGGGATGGCTGGCCTGTTTCTGCGGCATCTTGGCAACCTGAGGAAAATGTAACGCAGGATATCATCGCTACGTATGAAGTCCCTGAGATAACGGATAAAAGGAGGGTTGAAGAGACAGCTGTAAATCTTTTCGTGACAATACAGAAAAGGTTGACAAGTACTGGATGCACGCCTTTCGAGGTGTCAATGTCATTGGATGTGTTTCGACATTGTTTTGGACAGACGGGGACCCCCGCTGCTGTTCCTGTCTACATGAACTATATTTTGGATGATTTCAGGGATATTCCTTTGCCACCTTACTGGTTTTTTCTTGTAGACTCCGATGGTGTTGGACGGCAAATTGTCTTTCCAGTTTTAACGAAACCGACACTCAGCTTCACGAAACAGAACTATTGTCTTGATGACAACATAAATCTGTCCGCGGACCTGATTTCCTTAAATGATACTGCTATAGTCAAACTTTGGAAGTTGCTGCTAAAAAAGCAGAACTAGATAATGTAATGGAGACTAACAAAGAACTCCAGGGATTTGTTGAAAATATAATTGGTATTTCTATTACATCTGGTCCCAAGGCTGGTTTCAAAGAGATTGATCGCTCATGTCAGCGCAAACTTCTGAAACAGATCAAGTCAAGGCAGAGTCATAATATGAATTATAAAGATCGTGACCAGATTTCATCTAAAGAAAAGGAAAAGTTGAAAAAAGTTCTTCATCTCCATGACAGGTTTTATATTTCCAATGCCTTTTATCATGAACTTACTCTTATATTTGATAATTTGCCAAATTCACATTTGATAAAACAGCTGAGGTCTGATATGAATACCTTGTGTCGTATTCAGCGGACACCGGGGAACCCAGAGGGTGTTGAAATAGATGTAGTTCAAGAGTTGAAGTTTGCAAATAAGTCCCTCCAGTTGAAAAATCCTGATTGTAAAAATGTCACTTTTAAATTTTGTGGTGATGGCACAAGTGTTGCTAGGAATACTAGTATGTGTTTGATTAGCTTTTCCATTACTGATTCCAACGTGTCTACATCAGCGTGTCATCACACTGTTGCTGTTGTGAAGGGTCAATAAAGTTATAAGCATTACAGAACTTCATTTAAGAATGTCATCATGTCCATAAATTCACTTTTTTTCACCCAACTCTGTTTAAGTAAATGGTGATGAAATTCAGGTAAATATATGTATGGGAGGGGACTACAAATTTCTCCTCGTGGTACTTGGCATGGCGGGTGCAACTTCCAACCATGCCTGCATATACTGCAAGATTCACACCGATGACCATATAGGGATGTGTCTAAAGCACATGATTTCTACTGCCAAGAAAATTTGGCAAGAACAATCGAAGAAATGTCACAAAATGCATTGAGCAATTGCCAATGGTTGCAGGCTTAAGCCTCTTCTTAGAATCCCACGTAGTCAAATTGTTGTTGATCCGTAAGAACCTGTATGCTGATCTACTTTAGCTGGATTAGGCATTCTCACATTTACTTTGTCGCTGCTGACTGCGTAAAGCTAAACTATTCGTGACAGTCGTTCTAAACGGTTATTTGGTATTCGAATAATTTGACAAAAGCGTGCAGTAAGGAATGTCTCCTAAGCACGTAAGAGCATAAACTTCAAGAAAATTCGTAAGACTTTAGGGTAAACTGCAATGGCATCTATATACCAGTATTGTAGTCGCACTGTCTCCGTTAGATCCGCTAGGTGGAGCAACTATTTAGACTAGCTGAGAATCCTCAGGGTGGTCTGTGGAAATTGGTTGGCCCAATTTGTCGACATGCGTCTTTATATACGATGAAACATTCTGACATATTTAATTACAAAACAGTTCAAATGATTTTCTTAATTATTTCTTGGTCACATAGTTATGCTGTCTGATGTTGCAATGCTGTCCGTGTTATCTTGGTATGGCCCAAGACGTCCCACCTGGGAAACGTAGCTGGCATTCAACATTAATCAAACGAGCAAAAATGCCCATCTTCCGGACGGGATAATTTGGTAGTTCGTACGTGACAAATGTCAAGATACACAACTTTATAGCATAAATATCCATCAATGCATTTTTACATGGTGTTGCCAGTCAATATGGTGATGGCTTCCTGAATTTACGACGTAATACTGACAGTCATTGTAACGTGTAGCGACGCCTTGCCTTGTATGACGTAACTTTGGATAATCAAAGAAAAGACGCATGACGTTGTCGTAATTTTTCGCGTAGCGTGGTCGTCAGCTGTACGCAATGAATACAAAGGGTAATTCGATTGTTCGTAGAAAGGGTAATAGCGGGTGAATTTCGAAAAACATTTAAAGAGACAACCCGACCGTGGGGTCGCAGAGTAACTGAATTTATATGCTGACCTTTATATGCGTGTCACCAAGTGCAAGGCTGTTGCAGGGGGTTCTTGGTATTCTGGTGGTTAAAACATAGTACGAAAATACAAATAGTAAGACCTTTTTTCCATGCTGATGTCATATATTTCTTTTTTCATAATGTCCCGTCCTTTTGCAAGCTCGAACACATAATATAGGACAGCTGGCGAGGTTACTGAAGTGTATAATTATATCCTTACCTCCAAAAAATTTCCAACGATGCTCATCGTTCGCCAAAGACAACCCTTCATATGAGTCCACACACACGTATACGTACGACACAACGAGTAATGTTGTTATGTTGCAATCGCATCTGAATGCTTCCAGTCGTCTTCGGTACAAGCCTAACCTGTACTGTCGCTTTCCTCTACAAGAGAGACTACTTGCAAGAATACATGCGAGGTACGTCACGGGTATAGCTATGCCCACACTTTCGCACGCACGCACGCACGCTCACACGCATACACACACGCACGTTCGTACGAGCGTGCAGTAAATAAGGCTAGTCTACATATCAATACTATTGAAACGTTTACCCTGAGATACTTCTTTACGTCATATAAATTTAGCATGAAAGTTTATCGCGTTTTGTACTGCAGCAGAAAACAACAGTGATAAAGACAGCGACGAACTATCTTCAGCGACGTGCGCAGGTGCGACGATTACCACAGATAGCCAATAAGTCATCCAACATCCTTCCGTTGGGAGTTGGAAGGGTGGAGTAGCTTGGACCAAGGTCTTTGTGTGCCCAATCTTTACTGCGTAACCCGAAAGAGGAGTGAAGTTGATTGCACGTGCTTCTTCGGGAATGCGGACCTTGCGTCACGTTCTCTTACTGGACAACTTGACATTGTCTATCAGGTGAGTGTGGATCATACAGACATGTGCGTGCGTGCGTGCCTAAGAGCGTGCGTGCCTAAGAGCGTGCGTGCGTGCATTTCACCGTCGCAGCCCAACCATCGTAGTACCCTGACCGTCCCAGTCCAACCATCGTAGTATCCTAACCATTGGAGTCCAACCAGCGTATTACCCTGACGACCGCAGCCCAACCATCGTAGTACCATCACCAACACAGTCAAACCATCATAATACCTTCACCACCGCAGTCCAACCATCGCAGTACCCTGAGCACCACAACCCAACCATCGTAGTACCCTCACCAACACAGCCCAACCACCGGAGTTCCCTCACCACCGCAGTCCAACCATCGTAGTACCCTGACTACCGCAGCCCAACCATTGTAGTACCCTCACCAACACAGTCCAACCATCGTAGTACCCTCACCAACACAGCCCAACCACCGCAGTCCAACCATCGCAGTACCATCAGCACCACAACCCAACCATCGTAGTACACTAACCACCACAGTCCGCATACAAACACACTCCACTGCACTGTACAATAATACACACGCGTGCGCGCACACACACACACCACACACACACTCGCACGCACTTACACCGACACACGCGCACACACACACACGCTCCACACGCACACAACACTACATATAAACACACAAACATACACTGCACTGCACTGTACAATAACACACACACGCATGCACAGGCACACGCACACGCACACTCACACTCACACGCACACGCACACGCACACGCACACGCACACACACACACACACACACACACACACACACATACACACTGCAACCATGCGATAATCAAGTTTGTTAATATGTTCAATCTAAATTTAGCTGAAGTGGCAAGGTAGACTAAAGAAACCTGAGACGTTTGTGCTCTCTAACGGTGGTTTAACGTGCCAAAGTAGATGAGAAAATAATATCATTTAAGTGCACCTATTTAATGTTTTATGAGTTCCCACAATGTCCCACAATAAATTCCATGAACCTGCTCTTTTGAATAAGCGCATTGGCATAGATACGCGATTGTGTAAACGCACGGCAAACGATTCGCGCGAAGTGCGTGTCGTACAGAGGCGCCACGGGTTATTTCGGGCAGCCTCTGTTCTAATTACAATGTAATTAACCCCAATTCTGATTGTAACACACTATCAACTGAAACAGCGCTTCCGAATGAGTAGTTGACGGTCAGTGACAACCACAAAGGGGTGGTACGGCTTAACTGGATCGGAGCGAAGCTTTTGACATCGACCGACATAAACATGCAGCTTACATGCTATTACGAAAACACGGGCAACATCGTCTGTTGGGTCGAAGGAAATGCCTGTCATGGTTCGTTGCCTATATCCAGCACAGACAATACAGTGGTTCAGCTGCCCGTGAACAATCAAGAGATCACCAAATGAACTGCGGCTAGTCCAACAAGGGTTTATTACTGTTGACCGACCAGCACGTTCTTCAAATTAGTTTCTTACATAACAGTCCAGGGGAAGTTGGTGCTTCTGTTGACGCACCTGACAAAACCCATTTGTGAAAGACTCCAATTGGTGGATTGCATGGCTTCGGATTCAATACACATTCTTGGCATGTGACACACACGGTATGCTTGATGCGGTGTTGTGCGTGAAGTTGACAACCAGTCGGGACAAAATATGTGAAGAATAAAAAAAGTGTTCCAATACAAAGGCGAACAAAAAGAAAGTGTTCTTTATGTGTGCACAGGAACGTGGTGACTAGCCTACAGGACGCAGCGGCGCCGTGCACAGGTGGCATTTCGCTCATGGATGGCACGGCGACAGTCTGAGGGGTTGGTACTGATCGAGTGATGTGTATAACAGCACCTAGGCGATGGAAGTTTATTTTATCATGCAATACACTTCCTTTACTTACTTACTTAGGTTTACTTAGGTTCTTCCTGACCGTAGGCGGTGGCCTCGGTGGTCAGATCTTCAATTATCCCTTGGAATTTTCTACGACTTCCTTGCAAGGCAGCTTTGTAGTTGTAGAGAAACTCCTCAGTACTCCAATGTCTATCTAGGCGGTTTTTAAATGAGTTGACACTTGGGGCAGTTACAACTACTTCCGGTAGATCATTCCATAATCTTCATTAATTGACAGACATAGCTTGAAGCTTTCAAGTTTATGTATTGATTGTTGAAATGACTGTGTTTGTTTATTTATTTTCAAACTACCTTATAGCGAATCCACCTACCTTACAATATTGTGTCATATTATTTATTTTCCACATAACAATTGGTGAAATAACTCTGTATTGCATATCCCGTTTTAGATATTGTGTACTACTTTCTAGGAAATATCTTTATTGTCGCTGTTCACGCGATACACGAAAGATGTTCATCAACGGACTAACTGTCCTGTGTGTCTCTTCGAGTGTTGCTAAGGGATCATCTGCAAACAATGTCGGCTTTAATTCTCATTATATGATGAAAAGCTAGGTTTGTGCAAAAATGTTGGTTTGGTATTGTATATAGATATGATCTATTATATTGTTGCACATTTAAATGGAGCGGCAATTAATGTATTGGGGCATATGTTTATTACTAGTGATAATTAATGGTGACAGATTCGTAAATTTCAGATTACTAACTCCATACAGCCCCTTCTGGTAATAGCAGCATGATAAAGCGCCGTCGTTGTATATTTGACCCTTATTTGATATGTGTGCTATATTTATATTTGTAATACTAATACTAATACTTGTACCTATAAGGGCCAAATAAAGAGCATGTGTCTGCTTGTTTGTTGTAGGCGCCATCTTAGGTTGACCACTTCCGGCGGATGTACATAGCTATGATTGAATATGCATAATCCAATATCAATAAAATCGATTAGTAATATTATATACGCAGTTTTTATCATGCATGCTGGATCACCATATGGTTTATTGCATATAACAAACATTCTAATGAATAAATATTTTAAATATTTTCATTAGATGTTGCCACTTCAGCTAAATTTAGATTGAACATGTTTGAAAGACACACACCACAAATTCGTCTTTTTGGTCATGACATAGTATATAAGCAAAAGATAATTCCTACAGTAAATAGGTTGGGAACTATGACACACAGGGTTATGTCAGTAGTCGGGTGGGAGACTACAATGGCTTAGGGGTCGACATACACTCTCCCTTGAGTAGTTCAATAAAGCAACCAAAAGAGATCCTGTGTTGTGGAGGAGGTCCCACACCAAATCTGTAAAGTGCTCCACTAATTGCCCGAGCCCAAGGCAGAATGGCAAAGCGTCACTCGCTTCACTGTGGTCTCTTCTTTTTTCTGTGCATCTTCTGATATACTTGTTAAATTTATGACAAACTAGTGTTACATTATAACGCTTTTATTTGGCATTATACGAAAAAGAATAACATATAACATAAACACACACACACATATATATATATATATATATATATATATATATATATATATATATATATATATATATATATATATACATTTTTTTAAATACCTAGAAAATAATACTACAAATTTTAAAATACTTTGTTATTTGGTATTTCTAATTAATATTAATATGACTGTGATACCACCGAGTCTCAGTACCTCCCAAGACGGTTACCCCCTTACCATCCCTACACCCCCATGGTGACATTCTCCCATGACCATGACTTTGATACCCAAAAAGGCAACAGGCAGCATCTTTTCCCAGTCAGAAACACTGTTAAACAAACAATTGTAGGCTGCCAGTTCAGGCCATAATCCCTGTTTCTTTAATAAAGCCACCAGGATGTCCTCAAACCGCCAGTCATCAGTTAACCCATCAGTTAGCCATGGATTGCTGTCAGGAGACCATGCCACTGTTTCTTTAATAAAGCCACCAGGATGTCCTCAAACCGCCAGTCATTAGTTAACCCATCAGTTAGCCATGGAATGCAGTCAGAAGACCATGCCACTTGACACTGGTGGACAGTTCTAACTGCAAAGAACTTCCAGCTGAGTCTTCCTCTGTAGAAGTAAGGTGACTCAAGTCAGACTGCCTGCAGCCCTACACCAGTATAAGAATAATCTGGTGCCAACAGTATGATTAAAAAGTTCAAAGGGGATTTTGAGCATGTTATATTGGCATGTGCTAACCCTCTCAACAACCAGTAGTCTAAGAGCAGAACATATAAATTGCAAGGTTCTAATATAAACAGATTACAAATTGCAACACTGCCTTTGTGCACCCAAAGAAGACAAACTGAACTGATTTGTCAGCATGTAAATTGGTCTGATATTGTCTTTATTCAAAACAGAGACCAGCAAGTTTGATTGAAATTGTAGAACATACCCTTTGTTCCAATGTGGACAAATCTTCTCACCTATACCCTTTCAAAATTAATGATGTACATGTTTGGGGGGTCACTTTAGTCACTGGTACACTAACTACAAGCAAATATATTGGTTATATGGGCATTGTTATGCCAACGCAGGTGGTTTATAAATTGTTAATTGCAGTTAAGAAGGGACCAATTTATGTGTAATACCATGTCTGTAAAAGGGGGGGTTCATAAAAGGTACAAGTATTTTGGGAATTGAAATGTCACGCACACACACACGCACGCGCACACACGCACGTACGCACGCACGCACACACATATATTATTATTTATATATATATATATATATATATATATATATATATATATATATATATATATATATATATATATATATATATATATATATATATATATATGGTGAAGCTGAGTACAGTGTATTGCATATCCCGTTTTAAATTTTGAGTATTATTTTCTAAGTGTATAAAAAACTTTTATTATCGTTGTTCACACGATACATAAAACATGTTCATTTACGGACTGCCTGCCCTCTGTGTCTGATCGAGTCCTGCTGATGGATCATTTATTATTTACTTACGTAAACAAATGTGGAAACACGCACCTCCTCCAACGCACGCACACCAGATGCATCAGGTCCAACCCCACCGCCCCCCTCCACGTAGGCACTACTGGTAGTGGTGACCTACTAAGTCTATAATAAGCGGCTGGCAACAGGTACAAATATGAATGCTTTCCATCAAAGCGGGAGGGTACATAATCAAGATCCAAGTTGCAATGTGTAGACAAGATATTTATCTAAACGACAACAAATCGGTGCCAAAA
Organism: Lamellibrachia satsuma; assembly: GCA_033239005.1. Lineage (NCBI taxonomy): Eukaryota > Metazoa > Annelida > Polychaeta > Sabellida > Siboglinidae > Lamellibrachia > Lamellibrachia satsuma. Next base: position 32,803,804 of record BSQZ01000001.1, on the reverse strand, counting down.
TCGCTCACGTAGACCTAGAACTCTACTTCAATCCTGTCACAACAATGATGGTTTCAAACACCCTACGACATCTTTCAAATGTGTTCCCCACAATAGTTGGGTGGATAAGTAGAAAGAGTGTGCACTGGTGCATACAATTTTGACACTGTGCCATAAAAATATTATGTTATACCATTATATGCCCCTTTTGTACCGGAAGTGATTTTGAATGATGTAATGAACACATTGAGATACAAAAATAAAAGTAAGTACGTCAACAGAAAGCCGTGTAACTTAGGCTAGTTAAAGCTGATTCGTTAAATGGTTCTGCCCATCGAGAATCCGGTTCACTTATGTCCAGGTGTGTATTAGTGCCCTGTACGGGCCGGGCTTTAGGCCCGGCCCGGCCCGCGGGCTGCCGGGCCGGGCCGGGCCGGGCCGGGCCGGGCCTGGGCCTACATATTGCCTACATATTGCGGGCCCGGGCCGGGCCTGGGCTGAAAACAATTTAAACACATCGGGCTTGGGCCTAGCCTGGGCCTAGTGTGAGCGGGCCGGGCTTGGGCTGGGCCTGGACATAATAAAAACATTCATACAAACCCAGATTATTCATTTTATTATTAATAAAAACTTATTATAAATTGTAATTCCGGTTAATGAATGCTTAACATTATTTCTTTAGTATTATATAGTTGCAAATTGAGACATTGCATGGATTTATGAATGACACTAGTGCTTTATATATTGGAATGCAGTTTGACCTCTTCAACAATGGGACTTCCTATGGTATAATTTGAATAATGTGCATTCTTTTAATAGAGACATTTCATATAAAATATATGCATAGTCGCATGCCCATATCTTTGTATTGTAATTCTTTGAACATGTACTGGCTTTCCAAGACATTGTGACTGGAGTAGACTCTGTAAACTGCATATTTTTGGCATGAATGTACCCTTTTGCATAGATCTAATGGCCCCCTATCAGGCCACTTAAGTTCACCTGGCTGGAAGCAGCCAGCCCCAAATGTTTACTTTAGACATATTTGCAGAGGCAATCAAGCCATGATTAACCACCAACTTATCACCCTTTGACCCAACCAGTGAACATTGTATTGTCTATGTCTTCCCTCCAAATATTGCCTGCCTGAATTACCAGCCCACTGGCCACTGGCCACTGCCCACTACCCAGTACCCACCCCAGTTCGTGTTTGGTATTTTTTAATTGTGTTAACTAATGTCTAATGTTCAGTGTCTACAATTTCCCCAATACTGATTCATTCACACTTGTACTAATTCACACATGTCTGAACCTAATCTGTCTCAGGCTAGTGACTGCAGACCTGCTGGAAATGCCACTGGGTGTCAGTGCCAATGGGTGACATAGTAGTAGTAGCTAGTACTAGCTACTAGCTAGACACTACTAAACAACAACTGACACTAGTATTTCAGTAGTAAACATTATACAATGTTCATATATTATTTTTATTTAATAAAACAATAAGTCTGTTTTACAGTTTATTTGTGTTTCGTCTTTCTTATAAGATTATAGGTTTATCTTCTCTAAACTTAGCGGGCCGCGGGCTTGCGGGCCGCAGGCTTACCCGTCTTTGGCCCGCGGGTATGGGCCTGAAACTTGCGGGCCGGACCGGGCCTGGGCCAAACATTCACGGCCTGGGTCGGGCCTGGGCCGGGTCTGCGCTTAAATTCTAGTTTGCGGGCCGGGGCCGGGCCGGGCTTGAAAATTTGTTGCGGGCCTGGGCCGCGCCTGGACTCTAACTCCTAATTGCGGGCCGGGTTTGGGCTCAAATTATAGGCCCGCGCAGGGCACTAGTGTGTATAGTATGTGACTAGCTTAAGTAATGTGCGCAGTCTGTTTAATAAAAATGCCTAGTTTTGTTTAAATCTTCGAAAGAATTGATTTTGGTCCTTAGATGATCGATCTGTAAAAAAAAGTGGATATCCAAGATGGTAAACACTGTATGGGTCAATGCTGATCATGGGCGTGACTTCCATCCTCTGGCCGATCACATGACAAAGTTACACTTTTTTTCAGCATTTCGATTTAATTAAAGCTGGATGGAGGCAAGGCTGATTCTGGGTGGACTGGAGTGGATTCTGATTCAGGGGCAGCTGCAAGGGGGTCTACACGGCTGTGGAATACTTCTCGGCAGATACCATCAAACCACTGCTGTTCACCTTCTCGGGAATGCCGTTTAAACTTTTCAATACTTTTGGCCACTAAAGTCTCAATCTGCGAGTAGGCTGGTCTGAATCCAAATCTATCATCAACAGTTCGAATTGTTTTGGCTGCAGAGCATGCGTTCTCTGTGTACATAAACAGTACATGTCCGTTCCAACATATCCAATCACTAGGCAAAGCACTGAAGTTCTCTGTAATATGCTGCCGAGCTGTTGTTCTTCTTTTCTTCTTTGGACCCATTTCAGTGTCTAAACATTTAATAAGGGAAATTACAAAGAGGACAGTGTAGGAAAGATTTACCCAAGGGGGCCAGAGGGGGCAGTTCTGCAATTCAATTTGATGTAATTAAAAATGAAATAAATAATGACCTAGCTGAAATTCATTGCTTTCATACATTTCTTTGTTGTTTCACTCTGTAGTGCTTTGACCAATTGCAGTGTCACTAGAAAAAAGAATCATTAAAAGTCGGTATCAAAATTATCTATTCAGTTGTCACAAACTCCTATTTAATTACTACAAACATGACAAAACAACCCAAGCACAATGAAGCACATGGTGGATTGTGTTTGTAAACAAGACTCTCAGCCAATCAAGTTGGGGGAAATCGGTCAAGTGACTTGACTGGTGAACTCGATCAGACGAACTGCAGAAAAAAGGCTTAACAAAATCATCAAACACGTGCGCCATAGATGTATAATTTATGAAGCAAACATGTTCAGAACATATTAAATAGTATTTAAATTAATTTATAGTTTCAATCGACAGTATAAGTTTTGTATTGATTTCAAGCTGCGACTACGACGCGCAGTTTGCTTAACAAGATTTAACAAGATTTGCCTTCCAAGCCAAAGGCCCAGATGGCAAGTGGACAAGGAAGCCATTGGCTTATCGAGAGTCCAACAATGTTCACCTACTTATAACCCGCCCTCCTGATATATGTGTCAACCTTGTTTTTAAACATATTCACGCTGCTAGCAGTTACACAATCTGTAGACAATTTGTTCCATTCATTTATTGTCCTCTGTGAGAACGAGTGCTTCCTGATGTCCAATCTACATTGATCCTTTACTAATTTTACCTCATGTCCTCTAGTTCTGCTATCCTTCTTGAGTGAGAAAAACATATTTCTATCAATATTTTCTTACCCATTCAATATCTTAAAAACTTCAATCTGATCTCCTCTTAACCTCCTTGTCTCTAGAGTTGTTAAACCACATTCTTTCAGGCGTTCTTCATAACTAAGGTCTCTAAGTTCTGGAATCATTTTAGTTGCTCTCCTTTGTATGCGTTCAAGCGTATCTATATCCTTCTTACGATATGGTCTCCATGCTTGTATACAATATTCTAAATGAGGTCTAACTATTGCTTTATAAAGAGGTATAATTAACTTTTTTCCCTTGTATGTTATGCTTCTTCTAATCAATCCAAGAATTTGATTACCCTTTGAAGCTGCAATACCACACTGCTCTGAAACTTTCATATCAGCGCTTATTGTAACTCCTAAGTCCTTTTCTTTTACAGTAGTACCCAGAACAGTATCTCCCATTTTATAGTTTACATTCAAGTTCCCATGTCCTGTATGTAGGCATTTACATTTCCCAAAATTGAATAGCATCTGCCATTTCTCAGACCATTTCACTAATCTGTCTAGATCGTTTTGTAAATGTTGTTTATCACCATCAGTATTAACCTTTCTAAACAGTTTTGTGTCATCCGCAAATTTCAGTACGTCACTTGTTATACTGTCGTCCAAGTCATTGATATAAATTAAGAATAATATAGGTCCTAATACTGATCCTTGAGGTACCCCACTCAAAATCGATTTCCAATTTGAAACTTCTCCATCTACTACAACTCGTTGTCTTCTGTCAGTCAGCCATTGTTCTATCCAGTCAGATATGCTATCCCCGATACCATGGGCTTTTAATTTAAGTAGCAATCTTTGATGTGGCACTTTGTCAAAAGCTTTTTGAAAATCTAAGTAGATAATATCTACTGGCGATCCCACGTCTATCCACTTAGTGATTTCTTCCAAAAAACATAACATATTTGTTAAGCATGACCTCGCTTTAAGGAATCCATGTTGAGATGAATTTAATAATTTATGCTTAACGAGGAAGTCCACCATATGGTCTTTAATTAACCTTTCTAATAAATTACAAATCACTGACGTTAAACTCACTGGTCTGTAATTCTCTGACTTATTTCTCGAACCCTTTTTAAATAATGGTATGATGTTTGCTTCTTTCCATTCAAACGGAACAACTCCCTGTTTTAATGACAGGTTGAATACTCTTGCAAGTGGTATACTGATTTGATCTACTGTTTCCATTAGTAATTTTGGAGGAATCCCATCCACTCCCGGTGATTTGTTATCCTTCATTGCCTTTATTTTCTTAGCTACCAATTCTGGAGTTACAACTAACGGTCCTAAATATTCAGATTTAGCCCCCTGAAATTTAGCATCAGCAACTGGTAATGAACTAATATCTTCTTTGGTAAACACTGAACTGAAGTAACCATTTAGGTCTTCCGCCATTAAAAACCCCTGTGATATTATATTTCCAGCACTGTCTTCTAGAGGTCCAACCTTGTCTTGTACGTTTTGTTTACTCCTGACATATGCATAAAAACTCTTGCTGTCATTTTTTATGTTACATGCCAGTTTTTGCTCATAGCTTCTTTTAGATTGTCTGATTTCAGTTGTAGCTGCATTAAGTGCCTCTTTGTATTTTGCATAGTCTTCTTCCTTTCTGGTACGCCTATAAACCCTCCACATAGTTTGTTTTAGCATTATTTTTCTAATAGCCTCTTTTGACAAGTGTTTCTTTCTACACCGTTTTCCTTGTTTTCGGAAGGGAACAAATTTATCGATGATACTCTCAATTTCATATTTTAGAATATTCCAACATTCAATTGCGGTCTTATTCATCAGCATGTTATTCCAATCTAGCTGTGCTAAATATTTTCTCATATCTTTGTAGTTACCTTTGTGGAAGTTTCTCTTGTACGTTTTCTTATTTTTACGTTCTGATTTTACATTGATGTCAAAATGTATTTGATTATGGTCACTATTACCCAATGGTTCAAATATTTTTACATTGTCCACTAATTCTTTTTGTGATGACAAAACTATATCTAATACATTTTCTCCCCTGGTTGGTTCTAGTACGTGCTGAGTAAGAAAGCTATCCTGGATTAAACATAGAAATTGTTGATCCTCAATCCCTGTGCTCTCTAGAGAATTCCATTGTATGTGTCCATGGTTAAAATCTCCCATTATGATACATTCCCCTTTACTAACTTCCTTTATAGCGTTTTTTATTTTTGTGTTGTCCTCTTCGTTTATGTTTGGACTTCGGTAAACTAATCCAATAGTTAATTTTGAATTTCCTGAAACAATTTTGCACCAAACAGCTTCATCGCAATCTGCTTCCCTTTCTAGTTTTATTTCATAAGCCTGAATAGATTCTTTAACATATAAAATAACTCCCCCGCCCCTTCTTCCTATTCGATCTTTCCTAAACATTACGTATCCTGTCAGTCCTAATTCAGCATCTGTTATATCTATGTTGGCCCATGATTCAGTTATACCAATTATGTGAGGGTCAATATCTTCTACCATAATGTTTAATTCGTTTTTCTTATTTACTATGCTCCTTGCATTTAAACATACGCATCTATAACCTTTTTCAGAGATGTTTTTCGGATGATTTGATATTGATTCATCTGTGCTAGTGGCCTCTTGTTCTGCTTGAGACACCTCTAGGTAACCCCCCCTGCACTTCTAGTTTAAAGAATGTTTACTTCCAAAAATATTTGTCATTGTACCCAAGTCGCTATCTACTGCTGCTGAAAGTTTGTCCGCGAATACTGCCGCCCCTTTTCCACTTAAATGAAGCCCATCCTTCATGTACATATCTGCCCTCCCAACAAAACTTCTCCATAAATCCACAAATCCAACTTCCTCTTCCCTACACAGCCTCTGGACTAACATGTTAATTGCCATCCCCGACAATTTCGATATTTGTGACCCTCCTGCCCATTACAGGTAAAATCCCTGACAGTATTACCTGCTCAACCCGCGTCTGTTTTAGTGTTCTGACCAACTGCCTATATTTCCTAACTATGGCAGTTGTACCCTCCCTCTCTACGTTATTTGTCCCTACGTGTACTAAAACAGATCCACCCTTACCCGAGCCTACGATGTTTTTTACCCTCTCAGTTATCGCCTCTATTTTGGCTCCAGGCAAGCAGACCACCACATCATCTCCCTTGTTTAAGACTCTGTCGGTCTTCCTAACTATCGAATCCCCCACAAACACCCTCGCTCTCTTCCTCACCCCCTCTATCACTACTGCAGAATAACTCTTCCTTTCGATCCCCTCCATCACATTCTGTCCTGACCCCTTCCCTCCTGTCTCCCCCACTTCCCACTCCTTTGCTCTTGTCTCTCCCACTCCCCTCTCCTTCACTCCGGTTGTTTTCCCTTCCGTCTCCCCCACTCCCTTCTCCTTCCCTCCTGTCTCCCCTACTCCCCTCTCCTTCACTCCAGTTGTTTTCCCTCCCGTCTCCCCCACTCCCTTCTCCTTCCCTCCTGTCTCCGCTACTCCCCTCTCCTTCACTCCGGTTGTCTTCCCTCCCGTCTCCCCCACTCCCTTCTCCTTCCCTCCTGTCTCCCCTACTCCCCTATCCTTCACTCTGGTTGTCTTCCTTCCCGTTCCTTTCCTTCCCGTCTCCTTACGTCCTGTCTCCCTATGACCTGTCACCTTCCCTCCTCTCAGCTTCCTCCCAGGCTGAGGTGAGCTCTCCCTAGCATCTCTCGTGTCTTTCCCCACTTTATCGTCTACAGTTCCCCCACCGGAACTACTGGCACAACTCCCCTGTTCCCTTCCCACCATTGCCACAACGAGCAGCCTCAGCTCTTCCAACTCCACCTCTACTTCCTTCATCCTTGCGCATCCCCTACACTCAAAACTAAAACTATCTGCCTGGACCTCAGCCCAGGACTTCTCGCACCAAATTTCAAAGTAGCCACCTACGCTTCGCTGCCAGAGAGATTGTACAGAAGGATTGCTTAGGATTGTTAAGATTCGTGAAACTGGCCCGTCGAGCCTCACGTCTATACGTGGCGCCACCGAGCAGACAAAGGAGAAACCAATTGGAAGTTATTGTAGTGGTCGGCAGACGTCGCTGCCTTTTTACTGCTGTTGCGTTCTTATTTCTTCCGTGTAAAATACAATCGAAACAGAGTAGCAGGATAACAATATTTTCGAATAAGTAGTGCTGTTGGAAGCGAACAGTAACATGGCTGATTCCTACTCATTTGTAAAAAAAGGAAAGTTAAAGCTGAAGGCAGGGAAAGACAAAGGGTAAGATCCCCACCTATTATCGCCCCGAAAGCAAAATGGGTAGTGTATACTGGGCGATATAGTTTTCGACCTACTTAACCTGATAAGCCCTGAATTTCTGGGGGAGTTGATTTTGTTTCAACCCATGGGATTATGAAATGCACTGTAAGACGTAAAGCCTTCATCAAAACCCTTACAATATATACATATTCTGAATCACAGAATATTTATCTTACCAATGGTAATAACAGTATCAATGTTATGATTAACTGTGGCTTATTAGCATATGTAAACAATCGCAAAGTGAAAAATTAAATACGAAATCTAGTTTTATTTTGTCACTCATGGACACAATAAAGCACAAAATGAGGCAAGTTTGGTACTGCAAGGTAGGCCTACATGTCCTCTATGAGCAGCAAGAGAAATTATAATAATATTTGCATTTACCTGTGAAATATTACAATTAGCATGCAAGTACTATGATTTTGGTTGATCGCATATATACATATAAAACACACAAAACTGTTCACAAAATGCATAATAATGAATGTTTCATAGGTACATGTAATCTATTGACATATATATCAGAGCACACCATGTATTGTAGTATAATAACTGATGGAAAAGAAAAGAAAAATTCAAGGAATATAAATGCAGTAATTCTGCAAATGTTACGTCAAAAGACAATGAATACAGTAAAAACACATCATTGACACATCGATGTTGTTGTCTTGGCCGCTACTAATGTCATTTACATCCGAATTATCGGATGTAAAACCCAACAGATGCAATGCCCGCTCATAGTCTTCATAACCATGAATCGTAAAACGTTGACAAAATATCGGTCACTTTAAAAAAATTCGCAAAAATACTAATAATTGACGGATCGATTCCAGAAATGGCTCAAAACGTCCACACATGTGTTGTTTTCATCCTGGCACCAACAGCATAACCAAAGCGAACGAGCGTGGCGCCACATTGCGATCAATATGAACACTACATCCCAACATCGAAATTTCGGTGTTCAGGGTGCATCAGGTTAATAGAATACGCCGTTTAAAAAAAATCTGAAGAAACATTTTGTGTAAGTGATCGATATACCAAATCAGCAAAACCTACTTCATTTATTCAATGCAAACAAAATATTAAAATAGTTGTTTTGAGTGAAAAACTTACGAATATTGAACGTCTCAACCATGTCGCGCGAGTCGAGGAAACCGGAGGAATTCGACCTATATTTATGGCAAGCCGTACAGACAATCGTTTTTAATTTTACCACTTTGTTCCAATTATGTCAACTTTTTATAACAACCAGGCTTGACATGGAGCTTTATAAAACACATACACATATTTGTATTGAATATATAACGTTAATGTAGTAAATTTTTTCTCGTATATTTAACACATTTTAATTATTCCTACTTTTATGACAAGACTAGCTTGCCATACATTTACCACAAAAAGGGCTATTATTGTTACGTGGCCAAGAACGAGTCACGCATCAGCAGACGCTCAATAATAATGTCTGGTAAGCATGCAAAGTCTGTTTATACCAAGGTATGTATATCATAAACATGTTCCATGTTATATTATATATCAAAATATATTTTGCTCAGATAAGACTCTGTATCGCTCTGTATCGTTATTGTCGTAAACAGACGCTGTGACGTCTCTAACGCGATATCAAGCGAGATTTCAATGGGTCGAAAACTGTATCGGTAACTATACGTATCGAAAATTCGTTGGCATCACACAGATCCACCTAACCTGTATACGCACTATATAAATACGCACTATTCTGTAAGATTCAGCATTCGTAGTCCGCAAGAATGAAACTCCGACGTTGAAGATAGATCGCGAAAAGCACATCAAACAAAATCCAACGAGTCTGAAGAGAGGGTTGACTCGTGTCTGGAAGAAAACAAATTAAAAGGCCACTGAAGTCTGAACTTGTGACAAAATCAGACAGTCAAAAGTGAACAACAGACGCCACTTACATCTCGTAGCAATCTCTCAAGCTAATTTGTAGGAAGGCTGCTGTCATGTACACTTGATGTTTACATGTTAAGCTCCGCCCTAGGTTTCTACAAGCACTTGTTTAATTGCTGCATGATGATAACTATGTAAAATTTTTAATCTGTACATTAATTAATTACACAGGAATCAAACTGTTGTAAGTGATTTTCAAGATCGAATGATCGTAAAAAAGACAGCGAAGGTATTAACTAGCTTTCCTTTGTCATTTCATAAATTCAGACTAATCATTTGTGTAACATTCCTGTGTAGTGTATCTGAATCATAGTGGAATTGTACATTACTATGAATTTTAATGCATTTAAAAAATCATTAATATAGCATATTACATTCAACAACAAAACAAAGAAGTTTTTTATTTCTGTTTTTTTAAATGGACTTAAACTTTACACTAGTTAACATATACAGTGACAAACTACTGATATTTGTGACAATTTGTTTGCAGCCACAAGAAACATAAAAAGCACCGAAAGCGACACAGAGAAGATGGTGACGCCGAGGACAGACTTGATGATGACACACTCCGACACGGTCAGTGCTTGTGTCTGTAAGCCTCAGGCCAATCTGACCACAAATGTGCCACATATTTCATAATTAGGGGTGGAAAGTACTGCACGTGGTGAACAGTTTTTTGAAGCAGTGAAACTATGGTTGTCGCACTGACAGTGGTCTGTTTCTTACGTAGTATTATCATTGCTTACCCACAGACATGCATCTATTAGTTTCTCAAAAGTGACATGAGTTAATAAATACAGTGTTTTTTTATGAAAGTACTGTAGGTTACAACACATGCTATTATTTATATACAGAACTATTTGAATATTTTATTGATCTCTACACATGATTTTGATGCCAATATTTAAATTATGTAATTGCTTGCCTTCACTCCTGAACAAATCTTATGTGTTTGTGCATGGTTTTACTTCTGAAAAGGGGTTGTGCGCTTCTAGACAGTGTGCTTCAATTGGAAACTATACGGTACATTATAAATTAAGCGTGTTTGTTTCTGCAGGTGGTTGGTGGCACATACAAGACTTTGATGACATCACTGGATCCGTGGCCATAGAGACCGGCAACATGACCTACATAGAGGCCATGGACAATGGCCTCTTTAAGGCTGGACTGTCACATGATATAGGTAATTGTGTAGATTACAGTAATGTGGTAGCACCAGTAGGGTTAATGAGTTATGGGCATTACACTTATACTTTGTGAATGTAGGTCTGGGTTTATCTGGGCAACTTTACAACAAGGTCTGTCACATATCCATTCTATAAATAGCACGTTGTATTCAGATAATACAATATCTGCTTGAGAGCACTTCTTGTCAAGGGAACTAAGACATGAAGACAGTTTCAAAACCACAAAAAAGGTGTTATTCAATTCATCAGAATCCCAAACCTGGTGATTTGTTTGAAGTATTACTAGGTTTTTTGTAGTATTTGCATTGCAATTGTGTATTTACTTATTTAGTCCTCTTTGCTCAAGGTAGAGCATAAGGCCGAAATGACTCTTTTCCAACGCACTCTGTTATTTGTTGCTTTCTTCATCTCTTTCCAGGTGGTTCCATGTTTCTTTACTTCCTTGGCTGTTGATCTCCTCCGAGTAGTTTTTGGGTCTGTCTATTTTTCTCGCTCCTTGTGGATTCCAGTCTAAGGCCTGTCTCGTGACATTATTGGTTTGTTTTCGGAGGGTGTGTCCTATCCATGTCCATTTTCTTCTTGCAGTCTCTTTCCTGATGCTGTGTTGGTCTGTCCTCCACCAGATTTCTTTGTTTGTGGTTTTATCTGGCCATTTCGTTTTTAGGATGTATCTCAGACATTTGTTAATGAATGTTTGTAGCATTCGGGCTGTTGTCTTGGTTACTCTCCATGTCTCAGAGCCATATAGCAGCACACTTTTCACATTGGTGTTGAAAAATCTGATCTTGTTTTATGCTGAGGAAGATGATGTGTTCCACACTGTCTTTAAAATGCTGAATGCATGCCTGACCTTTCCAACCCTGTTTTTGACATCTTCATCTGTTCCACCTTTGTCTGCCACTACTTTTCCCAGATAGGTGAATTTGTTGTCCTCCTCTATATCTTTTCCCTTCAGCTGTACCTTTGCTTGTTGTGTACTGTTAACCTTTAGTAGTTTTGTTTTCTGCATGTTTATTTTCAAGCTTGTCTTTTCTGCTTCCTGCATCAATTTGTTTGACTTCTTTGACAATTGTTTGTCTGTATGTGCCAGTAGGCAGATATCTTCTGCAAAATCTAGATCATCGAACTGTTTAGTGAATGTCCGCTGGATGCCATTTTGGCCCTGTTTAACAGTCTCTCTCATTATCCAATTTATCACCATGATAAAAAATAATGGTGATATGATGCACCCTAATTGACATTGTGTGCTGTGATAATATTTGACATACAATAATTCCATATTTATGGCACACTAAAGCTGTTTCAGATAATAAATAATTTACCACAGATGTTTTGAACACAAATTCTTTAAAAGTATATTGTTAAATATTGTTGATGCCACATACAATTTGGTCATATGACTTTATATGTACACATCATGAACTGTTGGCTTTGTAATAAAGCTCCCTTGCAACTTAACTTATGTTTTTCTTGCTTCAACAAACAAGCTAGGATCCCTGGTCACTAGCATTATAAGTGTAGTACTGTCCTGCATAAATAGTATTTGTATGAAACAAATCACAGATGTTTTGAACATAAATGTATTAAAAGTATAACTGTTAAGACTGCTTAAAGAACTGTGCGACTTTTTGTACATAATAGTCCCTGTACAAAGCAATAGTTAGACCACATTTGGAATATTGTATTCAAGCATGGAGGCCATATCGTAAAAAGGACATAGACAAGCTAGAAAGAATACAATGAAGAGCAGCTAAAATGATTCCAGAATTAAGGGACCTTAGTTATGAAAGTCGCTTATTACAATGTGGTTTGACAACACCACAGACCAGGAGACTACGAGGAGACCAAATAGAATTGTTTAAAATAGTGAATGGTTATGAGGATGTTGACAGGAATATGTTCTTCAAAGGCAGTAGAACCAGAGGACACAACGCAGCATTAGTTAAGGAGCAGTCTAGGTTGGACATGAGAAAGTACTCTTTCTCACAGAGGGTGATAAATGAAAGGAACAAACTGCCAAATGATTGTGTTAATGCTAGTAGTGTGAATATGTTTAAAAATAGAATTGACAGATATTTGATAAGGGCAGGCTACACATAGATGAGAAAATAGTTGGACTCTCGATAAGCCAATGGCTTCCTTGTCCATTTGCCATCTGGAACTTGTTTGGGATGGCAATCTTGTTAAAGGATGCTAGAATCAACTTTGTGGAAGTTGAACGCATAATTTTGTCTCACTGAATATGGTGCTGCCCCTGTAGGAGAGGGTCCTGAGGCGCAGGAGATCCTGACTGCAATAAAGATCAGTGATACGAAGATTGCCCTCAAGTCTGGGTACGACAAGTACTTGAGTGTGCAGGAAACCGGGGGTAGAGTTGCGGGGCGATCCGATGCCATTGGCAGCCGGGAACAGTGGGAGCCAATCACACAGGAGGTGGGTGGGGCAAGTGTTTAAATGTCATATCCACAGTCTAATGTCGCAGTCCTAATTATGAGCGTGCACCTCCATCAAGCTTCGACATAGTAACCATATTACATTACAAACATTGCATTACTAGGGCAGCAAACACCTGCCAGATGATTGCCCAGATCTACCTTTCTCATATACTGTTCTTACTGAAACAACTTTGTTTTTGTTGCAAAGACAAACTTTGATTAAATAGTATTAGGGAATATTTAATTGGCAAATTAGTTGTTCCTGTTTTTTAATATTAAAAGCTTGATGCAAAAACCCTGTTAACAACACCAGTCCCGACTGGCACAAGCAGAACATCCACAGAATGCATAACCCATAGTATAAACTAGCTGATACTAAATTGTATCACTGGTATCCAATTTTAGCTGTGTTGTTAACTTGTTATTAATAATAACTCCTGTATCAATACAATACTGCACATTATTTGTTGTCATATAACACCGGTTTGATGATATTGTGTACAAAACTTGTGAAGTATTTCATGCTATTTCACTTGAACAAGGTAGTATTTTCTGGTATTTTCCTGCCTGTATAACCTAACCCTAAACATTCTGCGAACTCAAGCCGCACTGTTCTCCGTCTCTGACCCACCACACCTTTAACCACAGTGTCATGTTGAAGCATTCATGTTCTTCTGACGCCCTTGTTTCAGGGTAAAATGGGTTTGATGGGGTGCAATGGATGCTTCATGTCTGTCAGCCGTGCCGGGGAAGTGTTCTGTACAAGTAAAGAGGCTGGGGAAGAGGAGATGCTGCAGGTAAGTAGGATGGGTAGGGTGCAGGGCCCACTTGATAGTCCCATAGGAACTATCTTCATCATTATGAAATTATCAATGTATAATGAGAGGATGTGCAAACTTTATTAATATCAATATATTTACAGAGTGAGACTACTTACAAATTAGCAATGATCAGAGTTGTTTGATTTCAATAATTGGTTTAAATAATTGGTTCAAATAATTGGTTTTAATCATTGATTTTTTTATATATCCATTGATGACGTTTTACACATTTCTGCAAACTGAATGCAGTGAAGCCACAAAGTCTTCAAGAGGCAGCATATTTACAAGTCAGAAGCCCTGAGATAAAATCCACCTTAAGCAAACACTTGTACTAGTTGTTACCAATTCAGTATGTTCACTCAAGTGAGACCATCTGCATTAGTATAGTGTGGTACCAATTTACAGTCTGGCTAAAGTACACTGAGCACTGGACAGGTGCTAATTCACCCTCTCATCAAGCAATGCCACCTAGATCATTGCCAGCCACAACATGCCTTCTAATAATATTTATGACCTAAGGAACTACAAGCAGCTGTGGACACTATCTCAATTCAGTGAGTCCAACATCAGCTCCAAGCTCTACTCTGTATAAGCCTGTAGCCTGTTTTAGAGTGTTCGTTTTGTTTTAAGTGGTTATTTTGTTAAAGTACTTCTAAAGTTGTTTAATGGTCATATTTTTGAGTTTACAGGACAAAGTTGCTATGGATTTAAAGTGATTGTATTTTTCAGCATGTAAATGTTAGCACTGGTAATAGACTGCTGACAGTTCTGATACAATATCCCTCCGTTAAGACTCATGTATATATCAAATGATAACAAATCTGGTAAAAAATAAGATTTTTTTAGAAAGAAATCTGATTTTTTTTTAAATCATGATTTTGTCCACCCGTGGCAATGATATAATCACAAGATTATGATGATTGTAATCAAACACTATTGTACAATGTAATAACAGTTAAACAAATTTGTGGTGTCTGACAAATATCTGCTAGCCAACAGTCGCTTCCAGCATACAATTCTCCAGGTGTTTATAATGTAAATAAATGGTTCTTTAAAATAAATAGTTGGCCAACCTATGCTGCACAGATCAAGGCAAAGACAAGTTGCTCAAACCACTCATTAAATTAAGAGACACTTGTCAGGTTATTGTCAGTTACTATTTTGTAACTTTATTTCTGTGTTATATTTATGTGGCATTTTCTTGTTACAAAGATTCAGATTAAACAATCCTTGACCTATACAATGACCTTTTAGATCCGAACATGTGCCAAGAAAGAGAAGAAACAGAAGACGACGCCTGAAGAAGTTGGAAGCATCAAAGATACAGAGATCAACTACATGTAGGTTGAGGGGCCGTCCAACATGGTCAATAACTTTATACAACTATGCGTGTGTTGATGACAACCAGCTGGATATAAATAAAGTATTTACAAAATTATTTACAAACTTATTGAAACATCAGTTAGGGAGCTGTCTTTTGAAGCATTTGATTCCACATTCCCTGTAGCAGGCGTCAGTTACTGCTTATTAAATATGATTAATCCTTAACTAGTCCAGAATGTGCACTAAAACTGCATTTCATCTGCAGTATTTTGTCACAGATTTATATAGTTGGACCTGGTGTTAAAAAACATATTGTGAGATACAGTATAAAGATTTGTTGTTTTGTAGAAAGAAGTTCCAGAGTTTCCAGGACCGCCGACTGAAGATAAACCCTGAGGACAGGACTGCCATTAAGGCAGCCAAGTCTGACGGCAACATGCACGAGGTGCTGCTCGACAGGTACGTGTCAAGGTCGTGTGTCAAGTTAGTCCGTTCTCAGGTGCCAAAATGTGCCGCTTAAATGAATCAGCTGTTAATTAGAACCAAATAGCTTTGGCCCAAAGTTTTTCTATTAGGCCGAATCCACTGTGAGGAGGCAGTGTTTGTTGAGCCATTTTTCGTTCTTTTTGATATCTAGGACACAATCATATTCCTAAGTCAGAATTGTTTTTACTCACATAAACTATAATTATTAGTATCTGCACATTTATTTAAACCAAGATAATGTATCTAGTATGCATAAATAATTATATGCAGCTGATTCAAATAGGGCTGGTAACTAACACTTGAGCACAGTATGCCATGTTCATCGTTAATACTGGTACTTTGCAGGCGAGAAAAGATGAAGTCAGATCGCTATTGTAAGTAACGTTGAGGTAGTAGTCAGGAGGACACAGAATGACCATCAGTCGTGGTCAAGTTTGACCTTCATGAGATGGCACCTCAGCCCTGGAGGAATCATACACCTATGTAACATGGTGGAGGACAGGTGCAAGACGTTGACCCTGCCCACTTGGAGTCAGTGTACGAACATATGTATGCACCAATAGATTTCACCCACACATTACAGTGTGGCAGACGCCTGCATCACTCCAGGACTGTATTAGTGGAGGGCAGGAGTTTGCCACAGAAAACTGGGGTAAAGGGCAGTGCAGAAGACCCTTCGAGGCAGCTGCACAGTTCAGATGCATGAACAAGATTCAGTTAAGATGCAGTTAGGACGCATGCTTATCTTATCTTAAAACTCCTCCTCTTAACTTAGCCCAGTTGGTTTAATAAGAGTTGTTTCGTTAAATAATTGAAAGACTAGAAAAAGAAATGAATCTGAAACGATGAAAATGACAATGAAAAAATGAAACTGAGGAACATTTAATTACCATAATGTAACATTCGGAGTTTTTAGATAAAATGTCACCTGACCAGGCGTAACTATGATGTTGACCCACTTATCAGCAGCAGTGACATAATATACACCACTATGTCAACCTAGGATTATTCACTAACTTTTAATGAGTGGAAAAATCTTTCAAGTTTGAAATTTTTGTTTAAATTTCATTGATGATCATTAGAATATGGCTGCAGGACCGCAGCGTGGTCTGTGTCGTTACAGTTGCATAGGTACAGGTGTGGAGATGTCAGCTGTTTCGAATAAACTGGTTGAATTTTTTAAGGAGTTTTAATACCACTATTAATACCACTGTATTTTGTGAGCAATGGTGTAAACGTAGATCTTTCTATCTTCGGTTGAGTTGTATATATCAAACAGAAACTAACTGGTTGGTAGCTGTATAGACATGTCTGTATATTATGTCTTTAATAAACTAGACCCATTCAGAAGTTACACAAATTGGAAGTTTTATAATAATTGGTAGACACTTTGTTTTTGCAATTGTGGGGCCAATGACAAAGCAATGGTTATGGCACAATTGGATGCTTTGGAGAGGTTTTCTGCAGACATGGTTGGAGCATTATATGTGGTTTAATCTACACCGTGACTAGAAAACAAACCAAGTGTTTTATTAGTATAGCAGTCAAATAGTCAAATGACTGTAGGCAGTTATAACAGTGATGTTGACAAACATTTCACTACCACAATTCAATGCATTTCTAATTGCTAGTCTGAAGGGGCTATTACTTTTGCCCCAGTTTATTGCCCATGTAAGCGACCATAAAGTACCCAAAAGATGCATACAGTGCCCAACCTACAGTTCCCGACAGATACATCCAGTGCCCGACAGATACATACAGTGCATGTGTGCTATGGCCCATATTAATGACAGCAACAGAAGGATGGACAGTATACACTGAGGCTGAAGTAGGAAAACACTATTATACACCCTAGAAAAGGGCACAAAGTAAACAATGACAAAGACAACTACCACGTATGACTAAACATAAAACAATGCACAACAACCAGAAACACAGGAACCCAACTGTCGTGGTACATTGGAAACCTTCAGATTGAATGCAGCAGTAGTTAAATATTTTCATGGACTTGAAAACTCACGATTCTTCTAAAGAAGTCTAGAATGAAATGAGAACCAACAGTAGTAATTTATATACAAAACAAACTTGCTTTGAATAAATCCATGTTCCGGGGTTCGCCCATAGCAACATAGTCTGCCAACGAAGGCCATGTGAGTCATAGTATATGGAAAGAATACAAAAAGTTTCTTGAGAGGACATGACCATGTGAAATAAACGAACCTGACTTGCTGAGTGTATAACCAGTGTGGTTGGGCGACCAGATTTGAACCATTTTGTTGACCCTTCTCAAGTTACATAAAGAAAACATTCTTGCCGGCCATGAAATAGCCTGGGAAAGTTAGGAAATGTGAGAGCAGGTAAAAACGTATAGACAGGTGGTCAAATACCACTAGGTGGCAGCACATGGAAATCGTTTCATCACTAACGTTGTTTGTGGTTTACTTTAAAATCTGACAAAACATGGCACTATGGTGACAATGATATGTCAACACGTCACACTGCAAATGGACACAGACACAGTTCAACAGAAGGCCAACGTAGTTGCGTCCTCAAATGTTGTGAGCCTTTAATGAAATTGAAATGACAAATAACAAAATGTACCTAAGGGTAGAAATGAAAACATCCCTTCCCAATCAGATCCTTTCATCACACGTTGGCCTTCCCCATTACCTAATTCTCTCCTGTAAGTATCCATTGCTTCTGTGGGATGTTATTAGAACATCCGTGCAGCTTCATCCACTTGGCTGACTTCTCTCCAACAAGTGCCTGTCGATCTGGAAATCCTGATATAAACAGCTCCGAATAGAGTCAAGGCTGTAGATAAATACAAACTTGGTAATATAATTCAGTAATCACAATACATACATGCAAGAAGTGCAACACATAAACCCATATGGCATACACTGTTGTATTACACCCTTGGCCACCTTTGTACTTCTATGGCTTATAATGGCCTTGTGTGCTGACAATCAGTTAATTTGATTATTGTGTGTGTGACATACACGATACTCTAGTAGCTTTACCTCGGATACTGCAAGGGTATAAACTAGTTGGGCTATAGCTTTTACACCCTATTTCCTACATGACTGTTGTCGCCCCTTCCCACTTAGTTGTTCTTTTATACCTCTCAAATGTCTTAAAACAGAATCTGCAGTGGTCCGATAGCATTCAAACGATCACATAAAGGCATAACAGATTACACATGTAAACTATGAGGCCACGATTTCTGCAATCACAGTTTACGATACTGTAAAACATTTTTACAGTGCTCATAATTTCAGGTTGCAACTTTTGTCACAACTTTGTGTCGTATTAATATAATCGTTGTGCATTTTAATACTGTGCATATAATATTCACAGCACGATAGACGTATAGCACCTTGCCCATCTTGCAAGATTTCCTGCTCTCGAAATGTTTCATCCAACATGGGCACCTCCTGTTAAGGCATTGGTCACATGGACACCAGTAAGTGAGTCTCTCAACCCTGCACATCCCATGGCTCAATGCTGCAGTGCTCAAGGGTCAATCACATGCTAAACATAAAGTGTGTCACAAACTAGGGAAGTAAATTGTAAAGCTCCACAACAGGTGAAGTGCCAAACATTAAGGGGAACACTGGAAGACAAGCGAACGGTTCTTCTAGAGCCTGTCCACGCCACGCATTGGCACCAGGTCACATGAATGTCTAGGTGGCAGCACTAGAGCACTGCTGCGCTGTCGCTGCCGCCACTTCGTGGTCGTTTCGTCTGTTCTCTGTACCAGTCGACAAACTCATCCAGCATGACGGGCCCTGCAAGTAGATCACACGGAGTAGTTTTCAGCATATACACCTATAAGAGTTATTAAAAGGGAAACACAAGTCATGGTTTTCAGCATATACACCTATAAGAGTTATTAATGCATAACCATTTGTAACTACAATTAAGAATATCACGGCCAATGGTTTTTTGTTGAACACACAGCATCTTAATTTCACGGGATGTGCCATACTGTTAGATAACATACTGTTAGATAACCCTGTCACGAGTGCGCACAACTACAAAATCCACTTGCTAATTGAAAATATATTTGTATACGTCTATTCTGAGAAACCACTATCGTGATATTCTTGATTTTAGTTGCACATTGGTAGTTTTTATTATCTATGCACCTTTTAGGTGCATAGCCCCAAAACCATGACTTCTGTTTTGCTTTATAGTGAAATCTTTCTTTGCTTGGTGTTCTTAATATAGAGGCTACTTTCACTAAAGAGAGGCCATTCCAGCCTGGTCTTGCAATGTACACAGTAAGGTCTTGATGTTACTGAAGACATAACTGTAAACAACACAAGGAGATTTTTGTCATATGAATCATACTATGGAAGAGAGGCTGGATAGAGACAGTGGGAGGTCAGGTGATATAGAGGGTTTGGAAGCAAGGAGACAGGACTTACATGCCCCGTCTTCATCATAGTTGCTTAGGTCGGGCTGGATAAGTCGACTGAACTCTAGAACATTGCACCACTGGTCTCGGTTGATCACCTTATACTTGGACTGCTGCAAACATCAGACAACATTCATTCATTCAATCGTATCCTTTTTACTTCCCCTGGCATAGACATCAGGTAGAAGGGACCAACGGCTTTTAGTCTCTTCCAAAAGACACAGACAAAGTGGGTGAACAACTTGCCCAAGTTTTGAAATAGCAGCCGGTGGTTTCGAACCTGTTCCCCTCGAACGACAGCTCGACGCTTTACCACACAGACTACATTACAGCTTTGTATGTGATCTGTAGATTGTTTTTTTTTAAATAACAATACACAAATAGTATGTTTGACGATAGAACCAGTTATTATGCTGGTGCACGTAAGTGTACATGGAAATTGTCGTTTCATAAAGTTAACATACTGAAATAGGCAGAGTTTTTGAAAGAAGAAATAAATAGATCTAAATATATTTTACTGATGTAAGGTTTGTTCAGATAAGTCAACATGTTATACTAGATCAAATGTTATACTAGATCAAATGACTGCACAATGACTGGTGTGTACATTTCATCCCGTTAGATATGTTCATTCTCCTAACAATTCAACTTTTTTAGGAAGCATTCATCCAATCTGTAATTACTGCACAAATCTAACTGTTCAAATAATTAGGTTGACAACTAAGTGACTTACTTCAAGAAACTGGTGGAATGAACTGAAGAGAGACCAGTGTTTTCCAAGTAGCAGGGCCAGCATTGTCTTTGCTGTGTCAATGTCCATACTGCGCTGATCTCGCTCCTGTCACAGTCATCATATGTCACACAGGGAAACCATATGCAAGCCACTCGGAACTAGATGGTGTTTCAGGGAAAATCCAATACTTTCACACTGATTCAAATCGAAGTTAATTATCACTAACATTATGAACATTTCAACATTACCAGGTATATACTTAATTTAAGTTATTCCATTGCATTGTGCGAAGAAGTGTTTCACTGCAGTTTGAGCAGACTACTGGTCAACAAATACAACTATCTCCAGATAAAGATGGGATATTTTCTATAAGATAGGTCAATTCTTACTAACTAGTTTTCAACTTACTGAAACTATTTATGATCACTTTTGGATCCTATTCAGTTAAAAAGCTCCGACTTTCAAAAGTATGCAGAGTTCTTGTATCTCCAAAATACTACTGGTGACGTTGAATAGCATCAGCGTTGGCAACATTCCACTTTGTATACGCCAGACATAATGTAGGCCCATGTAATGTCTGCTAGTTACTTTTGTGCATCCATGTTCATGACATGTAGAAGCTGTAGAAGTTTTATCACTATTATTATTACCCGGGCGAAGTCGTACGCGTATCGGTACATGTTCTTAAAGACCACCGAGTCGTCCAGCAGTGAGCGGAGATAGTCGAGCTTTCTCCGAATTTTACTTATACTGTCACATCTGTAAAACAAACACCAGTGTTTAAGGAGGGAAAGTAAGGATGTGGTCTCACTGTTTCAGAATGTTACTGTATTGGATTACTTTGTTTTTGTGGAATTTACATGAGCCACAACAAACTGCATAAAATAAAGACTGATGCATCACTTGTTCACTTTCAGTCCTTGACCTTGCGTTGTATCAGTCCTGAATTTTTTTAAGCATTAATACATCAATGAATAGGCACATTTCTATTGGAATTTAAATAACAACATTTGCTAACTGTGGGTGACATATCAAATATGGTAAGGAATCCAGTTTGATAATTCAGTTTGATCAGATAATCTGTTCTGTTTATCATAATGTATTGCGATATGCTGCTATAACCAATATGTAAGAAATGTCTCATTCTACATACTGTATATCCGTCATTCCTTTGAGCCATTCTGCTAACGTGAAGAATCCCATCTGATTGGCACCGAGTTTCCATGCCAATGACAACATGACTATCTGTCGGAGAAACATGGCAGCTGCTATGATATACATATAAATCTGCTGCTACTATGATATACATATATTTCACAGAGAGTGCCACATTCAATAAGCACAGAAAGCCAAGGCAATAAAACTATTGAAAACATGTTGGCTAAACCAGCTGACTTTGGTATGATAGCCGATAAAGAAAACTACACCAGCTGACTTTGGTATGATAGCTAAGACAACTGCATTTACAGTTGGGGAAATTTTGTTATAGCATTCCATACAACTGAAGTATGCTAAAGAGATCACCCCCATTTAGAGTTAAACAAACACACTTGTTGGATCTTCCATCCAGAATTAACAGATTACTACATTTTTATACATGGCAATAAACTAATACCCAACAGGGATAGGTCAAACTTTATAATGCACTTGTCAAAATTAAATGAACATTCACTTATAAAAAAGTTGAAAAACAAGACTGCATATTTCAATTGTGCTACATCCAGGGTTCACACAGAAAGTATAAAGTAAAATTCAAGAACATTTGGGAAAAAAACAGCACTTTGTCTAGAACATTTTCTGAAGTGTCTGAACATTATTTCGGAAACAATTTTATAGTCTTTAAAATATTTGATGTCAAATCAAATGTTTATTTCCAACAGACTGTTTGTGCCACTCATACATCTATCAGCACATGCAGATGCAGACAGAAAAAAGCTAACTGACAGACATAAAGTTGTATTAATAGGAGGCACTGATCCCTTTTTAATTTACTCATAATAATTAGTTTATCATAAATATTGTAGAAACTAGAGCATTTCTCATCTCGACTCAAGAAGGTGTATGTACACAATTTGGAGTCTGAGTGGCTGAAGCTACGGCATATTTACAGTTTTGTTAATATTAATAAGCAATGCCTGGCAGTGAATTACGATTAGGGTACTTTAATTTAGCTTAAATACCTTAACTTTATCCACAAGTTTTTCGAAATGCAAAGCGACAAACGTCATAACGAGTTTGTGAGCTGGAGTCTCCACAAAACGTGTTTGTGTTTGCTTTTACTTCGTAAAAATGTAAGTAAAAACAACTTTTCTAACAATTTGTTTGCACTCAATTGATGAAATAACGGGTTAGTTAGTTATACAAATATTTAAACAGATTTACCACAAGTACGAAACATGCAATCATTGATAGTTGGTTGATTCACATAGTAACAGAGAAAATATGTTTTCAAGAATATTAAAAAACACTGCCATAAATTCAAGAACATTTAAGGGTACTTGAGTCACAAAGTCAAATTCAAGAACATTCGGGGACCTGTGCGAACCCTGGTTACATCAGTACATGTTATTGCACAGAAATCCTACATTGTCCCATGATCATCGACAAAGAATTAGTAATCAGTTGAATGTTTTGTGGACGTACATTTTCTGGCTCGACTCCGATGTCTTCACAGAACTTCTCCATTCCCTCTGGACCAATGACATCTTCATCAGGACCTGAAGCATCAGCAATGAAGTTCTTATTCCTCAAGAAACCTAAATATGATTACCACAACCAGTAAACAAGTACAGTGAAACCTCACTATTATGGCCACCTCAAGGACTGGACCAAAGTGATGGGAATAGCGAGTTTACTGTATTAAAGGGACTAATGTCCTATATTGTTATGGAAACAATTTGGGACTGTCCCAGGGTGACCATAATGGCAAGGTGGCTGTATTACCGAGGTGACCTTAAAGCAAGGTTTCACTGGTTCTCATTCCTAAAATCTGTCTCCTAGTTAATCTTGACCAAATGTGCTGGTGTTCTAACTTCTAAGTAGTAAAGGCTTTATTTTACGATGGTAACCGTGTCACATTTATCGGGTGATTTTCAATAATTCCATGACCAGTGACACATTTACAGCCTGTATAAGATATTTTACTTCCCCTGACAAACACCAGGTGCTTAGAGATAGCTTGCAGTGTCTCACCTGAAAGACATACCTCTACCATAGTGCCATATGACATTCTACATACCTCTACCGTAGTGCCATATGACATTCCACATACCTCTACCATAGTGCCACATGACATTCCACATACCTCTACCGTAGTGCCATATGACATTCCACATACCTTTACCATAGTGCCACATGACATTCCACATACCTCCACCGTAGTGCCATATGAAATTCCACATACCTCTACCATAGTGCCATATGACATTCCTCATACCTCTACCGTAGTGCCATATGACATTCCACATACCTCTACCATAGTGCCATATGACATTCCACATACCTCTACCGTAGTGCCATATGACATTCCACATACCTCTACTGTAGTGCCATATGACATTCCACATACCTCTACCATAGTGCCACATGACATTCCACATACCTCTACCGTAGTGCCATATGAACCGTAGTGCCATATGACATTCCACGTACCTCTACCGTAGTGCCATATGACATTCCATATACCTCTACCATAGTGCCATATGACATTCCACTGCAGAATCCAAGACATTTAATCACACAATCTCAACTGAATTAAATATTCAAATATTTCCTTCAATGGTATATTTCATTCAATGCTTGAAGCACAATACAAATATTACGTTACGTTAACTATCTGTTCCTACACCAGATGAGACTCTAAACTATAAATAACGTATGACACGTGACCTACCTGTATATTCGTGGAACCAGGCAATGCACTTTTTGGCACTAAATACGCCTTCTGATTCGAGTGTTTTCCGTCCTCTGCTATTGGCAAGACACAACAAGAATATTCATATCTGTCTTAAAAGTATGCTTCACTGATTTTCTCATAAGCATTAAAAATTAAAACAGTTCAATATTTCACTGTTTTAAAATGCAAAGATGAACCACAATGGTTGAACACAAGACTTGTCAAAATCATGTAACTATTCACTGATCAGTAACTGTTCAATAACACAAATGTTTTATTCAACTCTAGTAACCTTTATTTATTTTTTATCTTATCCAGCTACAGCATTCAAAACCGGTACTTTTAAAAGTAAAATCAAATTTGATTATATGTATGTACACCTGAATAAAGGAATATTATATCTATCTATTATATTATATCTATGAACAAAGCATACAAAAAAGAGCAATGTTCTGTAAAAGACATATTCATTGACAAACATTACATACGTACTACATAACAAAAACATAATTCATTATGAAATGTACAACTGGAACAGATTGAAACCAAGACATTCCCTCTGCCTACCTGACACAGTTGGTCATTCTGGCCTGCTTTGGTTTGTGGTTGTCCAAGGACGATGTTGGTGACCCTCGACGACGACGCGGCATCACGGTCACCTGACTGCCCGCCGAGTGGTGACGACTGCTGGTGCGACTCACTTTGTCTCCTGATGCTCTTCCCAATCTAACGCTGGTGCCACCAGACAACACCAGGTGGCGCTGTACTCTTGAGTCATGAAGTGACTGGACGGACAAGACGCAGACATCAAAATGAGACCACATTTCAACTAAAATGTTGTATTTCGGATGTATTTCTAACAATAAAAAAATGTCTCTTTTAAATCTCTTCTGTAGATTGATAGCTGTAGAACATATATTCCTGAATATTTTATCTTGAGTATTTATTTGGTTCTCACTTGATCTTGTTAAAATGAAAGTTTTGAGAATGAAAGTGAAACCAAGAAATCAGTTCTCTGACATAACTAAAACACAGTGGGTCAATATTTTGTTAAATGAAACAACTTGTAAGTAATCCTGATTATACTTTAACCAAAACATATACTTGTTAAGATGAAAGAATTATCTCTTTTTATTTTGACATGGCACCAAATACAAAACATCGCAGACTACGCAAACAAAATAATGTGGTCCACAGTAATCTTGATTGATACCCAGGCACACAGAATAGGAATATAATTATAGCATAAACAAAGTCTTCTTATCTTGAAGTTTGTCACTCATATGCATGGTGTAGGCCTGTGTATATAATACAAAAAGTATATATCCTACTATTATCATAAGCAGATGCCAAACAACTGATAAACTATACAATGAAGAACTTGTACTCATCACAAAGTCCATGTAACAATACAACATATCAGGCATTAAAATAACTCTTCAGCTCGTGAGAAACATACAAGTAACCTGACAGCTGGAGCAATGTGAAGATCATATGACTGAATGGATATAACCTGGAATGATACCATGGTGATAACTACATGGGCATGAATGGTTGTAATTAATCAATTACACACTGCACTGGTGCACTGAGTGACACTACATGTCTTAGGCACTCCCTTGTGGTTTTGTGCAAACATTTCAGTCCTGTCATTGCAAGCAACTGTTAAAATGTTTGTGTGTGCTGCAACAACTGATGGTAGGCACTGTACAACAACCACAAGCCAACTGATGGTAGGCACTGTACAACAACCACAGGCCAACTGATGGTAGGCACTGTACAACAACAACTGTCCAACTGATGGTAGGCACTGTACATCAACAGCAGGCCAACTGATGGTAGCCACTGTACAACAACCACAGGCCAACTGATGGTAGCCACTGTACAACAACCGCAGGCCAACTGATGGTAGGCACTGTACAACAACCAAAGGCCAACTGATGGTAGGCACTGTACAACAACCAAAGGCCAACTGATGGTAGGCACTGTACAACAACAGCAGGCCAACTGGTGGTAGGCACTGTACAACCACAGGCCAACTGATGGTAGGCACTGTACAACAACAGCAGGCCAACTGATGGTAGGCACTGTACAACAACCACAGGCCAACTGATGGTAGGCACTGCACAACAACAGCAGGCCAACTGATGGTAGGCACTATACATCAACCACAGGCCAACTGATGGTAGGCACTGTACAACAACAGCAGGCCAACTGATGGTAGCCACTGTACAACAACCACAGGCCAACTGATGGTAGGCACTGTACAACAACCACAGGCCAACTGATGGTAGGCACTGTACAACAACAGCAGGCCAACTGATGGTAGGCACTGTACATCAACCACAGGCCAACTGATGGTAGGCACTGTACAACAACAACAGGCCAAACAGTTGTGGTAAACACAATAACTGTGTAGACTAGATTTTCACAGAAACAGAGCCAGAATAAAAGTTTAACATGCCAGCTCTAGTTCAACAGTTTATACGTGCAACCTACAAAGTCAATCTGTAAAGTCAACATACAAAGTCAATCTATAAAGTCAACATACAAAGAATGCTACAATTTGCTATACAAAAGGCAACACAAAAGAACATTTATTGTGGGGGTTCTGGTCAGGGTTGTTTGATTTAAATCATTTGATTTAAATCACTGCAAAAAAATAAAAAAATCATTGATTTATGATTTTTTTTTTACTTCAGGTTTTTTTAATCGCTGATTTATATGAATTTAACACAAATAATTGTTTACAGGCATCGAGATCAACAAAGTTTTGTATGTTTTTTAATACAAAACACAAAGTGCGCACACTTGTGTAGCTGTATTGTCTCCAGATAGCCTGACAGTCAAATATTTTATGACATTATGTATGTTTGAGCTATTCCCTTTCTGAATGTAGTGAAGCCACACAAACTTGTCTTCCAGAGGAAGTATCTTTTCAACACAGAAGCCCTGAGTTAAAGTTCACTTATAGCTTGTGCTAGTTGTTAGCAGTTCAGTATGTTGACTCAGTTGTTTAATACTGTACCAGTTTGTATTCTGGTTAGAGACCCTTAGAGTACACAGAGCCCTGGACAGGTGCTAATCCACCCTCTCAACAAACAATAATTACCACTGCAACAGCCACAGACCCACAATATGCTTTCCTTTCCAAGACAGATTATGCAACTACAGGGGGTGAGGCCTTGTGGACATTGTCTAATGTCTTTATATAAGCAAAAATCATGTACCCTCTGTTAAGACAAGAACCCAAATCGATTTGAATAGAACATGTTTGAAAGAGTTTACAAATTTAAACATCTATATAAATATCTATATACCAGATTTCAAAAAAATCAAATAAATCCGATTTAAATAAAAAAAATCTGATTAAAATTTTTTTTTTAAATAAAAATCATGATTTTTTTTCAACCCTGGTTCTGGTCGATTTGGGGCCTAATTCTTGTATGTTCTACAACAATGTGTAGGTATGTTACGTTGGGAATGCCTGGAATTTGTTTAGTAAAAAATTGCAAGTCATAAGGGCCCATTCGCTATGAAGCTCTCAAGTCTGCAGAAAAAGAGAGAAAGCAATGCCTTTTTCACACAGAGACCAATTTGTGACCAAAGTGCAATTGGTCTACTGCAGTACTGTCTTAATTTCTGTGTGAGAAATATTCCGGATACAGACACGATTTAGCATGTTGTTGAGATTTTGCTGTAAATATTGAAAATTAGTTGCAAAGGCAGCCAAAAATACAGGTTGGCATTTTACTTGTGAATGGGGCCTACTGCTCATAGGAACACATCACTGATGGTCTCAGATATAGCTACCAATGATGCCCAAAGTTTGTGTTGTTCCTTTATCACAAAGTTTATCAGGCTATGCAATTTGTAAAATATGCATCAGCCTGATGGTGAAGAAATAAGAAAAATTGTCTTTCACTGATGAAAGTGCCCTAGTTGTATTTTGGAATCTCTCACTTGTTATATTTAGCAGTCCTGATTCAAATGTATTTTTTAATGACACATGCAAGCATGCACACACACACACACATCAAAATGATAGTTCCATTCACTTTAAACCGACCATAAAACAGTTAATTTGACAAAAAATTATCCAGCTAAAGGCATACTTTGCCTAGCTAGAGGCAAGACTAAAGAGACCTACCAGAGAATTGAGTTGTATATCCAGGGAAGGGCTGGCCTTGTTGTCCAGGGTGGAAAGCACCGTCCACCCCCACACCTGAAACATCAGAGTCGTCCAACAGGTAGTAACACTTACTGTCACTTCAAAATGAAAAGTAAATAGAATAAACTAGTTTTGAACACCTTTCTGGACACAGACTGTTATGAATATTTTCATTGCATAATGAAAATAATGACTTGTGCTATCTTTGCACAGTCAACCTTGCTAGATGTCTGATGTTCATGAATGTGTAATTAATCAGTCATCTTAAGAATAAATTTTTATTTTGTTGTAAGCAGGGTTTGCAGTTTCTTCTGAAAGGCGGTTTTTTCTCTCCATTTTTTCCAGTTTCTTCTGGAAGAAAATGTAATATCTAAAAAATCCTTCTAAATCATTTTAAGCTAGTGATATTGATATAAAAACCTGGTTTGTAATAGTGTAACTCCATCATACATAATAATTAAGACTTGTTCTTATTTCAGGCAAATATGGGCTATTTACATACAGATTTTCACTTGTGTTGTAGTAAATTTCAGTGCTGGTAGAAATAGAATACAGTTCTTAATAAGTGGTTTTAATGTGTCACTTATGGCTTCTTACTTCAGACAGTCAGCCTTGTCTTGCTGTTCCCACATAATATTAGTAGTAACAACTTCAACACTCGTGTTGAAGTTGCTGGGAAAGCTTTGGCTAGGTGCAACTACTGTGCTCATCAGCAAAGTATCAAGGCCTGCAGGATGCGGTCCCATCATAGCAACTGTGCAACATTTGCAAATGAGGTAGGAATGAGTAATATTAGTTATGAATACGATTTAATGTTTTTTTTTGTAAATTAAAAAACATCATTGCATTAAATGTTTTATTTCTTGACTTATAAGCTGTAAGCATTTGTGGCATGCCACTTGATAAAGAAGCTTCCAAATGTCAGTTACTTTGACAAGACTGAGAAATAGATCAATACTAGCCACGTTGTCATTTAGTCCTGGTCCCTTTAATTTTTTTAGTGCATATAATAAATAAACATAATTTACTTTAATTGTTTAACACTGTTCATTCAAATAAATTATACGAAGTGGCTAGCGCTCCGGACCCGTAAGCGCAGCTTATCAGCTATTGGTCTGGCACTTTTCCTGTTGATAAGTCAGCTTAAATTCGAATTAATTATGTGTAAATGCATTTTTGTTGTCTCACGTGGATATCACTGCTTTGACTGTTTTGCTTGTTATTTATCATGTTTTTATCTAATATTCGTTTTTTACATAGGAAAACTGATATAACTGCTTTGGCGGTTTAGCTGCATGTTATTTGTCATTTCTTAATTTTTCCATAGGTGCGTCGACTGTTAGCGCAGAATCTGTGATGGAACTTCGTCCAGAAAATGAGGCTAAACCCTATGCCAGGTACGTTTATTTCTTTGTGCCTGACCACTGACTGTTGATAAGTCGACTTAAATTCGAATTAATTATGTGTAAATCGATTTATGTTGTCTCATGTGGAAAAGCTGATATCACTGCTTTGACGGTTTTGCTTGTTATTTATTATATTTTTATATAATATATTTGTTTTTTACATAGGAAAACTTATATAACTGATTTGGCGGTTTTGCAAAAGCTGTGGGTTCATTTAAGATTTCTCAACCATAAAGCTGCTTCCTGCATTGCGTAAGAGGGGACGACCCAAAGGTCTTGAAAAACCGTGATTGGTCTGCCGCTGAAACGACAACGTTTCAACAAGCTTCCATTTGCACAGAGACCAACTGCTGAGAAGAAAATGTGTAAGAGGACTAGCAAACAGAATTTTATGAAATAAAATTAATTCCAGGTTGTGTCCGGGATAGTTTTCACTGATATGGAATGAAACATCAGAAACTACAGCTCAAGTTCATGAGGATAGAAGTTAAGTAAAATAAATAATATAATAAATTTATAATTACTGACTTATTTATTCTATGTTTGTGTTGTAGTCACGCTGACATGTTTAGTATTAGAAGAGAGAGCCAGAGCTGCTCTTGAGAATCATATCAAACTGACCAAGCAAGATGTGTATGCAATTATTCCACCATCAATCACAGAAGATTGTGTGTCAATTAACAGTGTGAAAGAATGTTTTACACCAGCAGCTTGGAGGGAGGTGCTGCAGAAGGTTGAAGCAGTTCGACAAAAATCTGTTTGGCACTGTGGCAGGTGTGGTGAGGACATAGAAGAGGAGTGTGAAAACTGTGTCTTCTGTGACAGGTGCTTGATCTGGTTGCACTACAGGTGCACCAAGCCCAAACTTAAGAAGGCACCTGCATCGAAATACTGGTTTTGTTGCAGCTGCAAAGACACTGAAGGGTAATACACCCAGTGACTGTCTGTTTGGCATTATTGTGTAGCATGCACATTCAGCTGTGGTGTATGTCACAGCAAGTAGTGAGGTGAGAAAGTGAAGATGTATTTATAGTGTTTGAGTGTAGCTAACATCATTGGAGTTGATTGCGCATGTATGTACAGGCATAACAGTTGATGACTGTCATGTATGTACAGGTATAACAGTTGATGACTGTCATGTATGTACAGGTATAACAGTTGATGATTGTGCACGTATTTTTTAAATTCTGGATGATATGATACTTTGCATAATTTATGAAACCCTGTAAACTGTGTGTATAAAGTTTGCCTTTCACACTTTGAGAGGTATTGTTGATTGTATTTGGTAAACTGTACTTAAGACATTGTTTTGCAAAAGTATGCTTTGTACTATAAATGTGAATTTTATTTTGATTGCGTGTATTATGACCATGTATCTCGGAGTTTGTTGCTATCTGCCAATGTTGTAGGTAATTTATTATGTATAAATTTATAATAAAATTTTTATTTTTGAAGGGCTAGCATATCATTCACTTTTAGAAAGTTTAATTTTTTTAATAGCGGGTCAGTATATGGATTGAAATGTTTTAAAGCTCACTAATGCATGTGTCCATGTCTGTTTTTAATTGCTATAACGTGTTTTACAGAATAAAAGTTTCTGAGAATTCCATTATGCTTGTTGGTCTCCCTGCCTTATCATACCTACACTTTATATGTCGACACAATTACTTGAAGCACTACTTAAGCAGTACTAGTCAGTAAAATGAATAAACCGGTTGAATATATTTTCTAAATAGTTGCAAGATCCATACTTATTGTACCTGGAAGTATTACTGATCTATGTTTGAGCTTCAAGTAAAATTGAACACCATAATTACACAAACGTACCGATATGATAAACAAGCAAAACATATTTTGGGCATATATATTCTTGGCAAACCAGTTTTTTTAATTGCACGTTTCAAAGAGCTGGGCCAGTAGCTAGTCTGTACGTCCTATGATATATCCGGCTGTCAGTGCCGAGCTATAGCGATTCATAAGTGATGAAACTGTGCCTCCTGCTCTATTTCACCGACAGTCATTACCGGAGCTATAGCCAATTAACACGTTGTCCGGTAGGCGACCGGCAGTGACGGAACTTTAGCTGTGGTTCTATTTAACCGGCAGTCAGTGCCGGACCTATAGCCAATTCACGCATTGTCCGGTAGTGACGGAACTTTAACTGCAGCTCTATTTCACCGACAGTCAGTGCCGGACAGTGGATAAGTTGGCTATAGCTCCGGCAGTCAGTGCCGGAGCATTAGCCAATTCGTCCGTTGTCCGGTAGGCGCCCGGCAGTGACGGAACTTCAGCGGGTGCCGCCAGGTTATTATTGCGCATGCGCACAGGAAGTGCCGGAGCAATAGCTGCTTTATAGTGCGTCCGGGACTGGACCTATAGCCACAGCCTTGTATATGATATGCTATACTTATGTGTGCATTGAACTGCCTGTTAAGACTTAAAACTAAAGAATAAATTATTGAATGTGGCCTGGGTGACATAAGCACATGATGACTGAGATATCATTCTAAACACATCTTTTAGTTCTCATCGAGAACTACAACGCCGCCATCGCAACCGTCGTGGACAGGCACGCACTGATTGTCACGCGTATCATCACGGCTCGTCCGAAGACACCGTGGCACACGGCAGAGTTGTCCGGTGCAAAGCGCAACCTCCGCCGCGCCGATGGCGAAAGACGCGACTTGCTGTCCACCGACAGATGTATACTTTGCTTCGAGACGTTTACCGCCGACAACTAACCACCACGAAGGCCAGTCAGTTCTGTATGGTGATACACGAAGCCGGACACAACATGAAAACATTGTTTGGCGTTACCAACGTACTGTTGAGCTGATCTACACCAGTTCAGTTGCCTGACTCACTCAATGCCTTAGTCCTTGCTGAGACATTTCAGTTCTTCATTGACAAGATTTTAAATATACGTTGTGCCATTCATTTACGCGTGGTGACGAACACTTTCGATAAACAGCCATCTGATGTAGGTCTACACCAACATGCGCAACTCTGTGAATTTACGCTGGCGACGACAGCAAACACCAGACGGATCGTTCTCCAGTCGTCTGCGAAATCCTGCGACCTCGACACGATGCCGACGAGCTTGCTGCAAGGAAACATCAACCTACTTGCACCGATCCTAGCTGATATCAACACGTTGCTCGCAACAGGTGTCGTACTGTTAGTGACACCTATACTTAAGAAACGTGGCCTCAACGTGAACTCACTCGCCAACTACCGCCCAATATCAATCCTGAGTTTTGTTTCGAAAACATTAGAACGTTATGTTGTCAACAAACTGCGCCGTCACATTGACGCCAACGGCTTCAGCTACCCATTCCAGATCACATACCGGTCGAGACACAGCACGGAGAAGGCTCTGATTCACGGCGTGGCGTTTTGCTTGTACTATTAGATCTAAGTGCAGCTTTCGACACACTAGACCACAGCATTCTACTGCTTCGACTTCATGATATCGGACTAACCCAGACAGTCTTTACATGGTTCAAATCATACCTCGCAGGTCGAACTAATACAATAAAGATACGCGAAGCAACTTCAGCACAGAGACTTATTCATCAGTGTTCCACAGGGCTCGGTTCTAGGTCCGATGATATTGAACATGTACATTCTACCTATCGCGGACATCTTCGAACGCCATCAGATCCACTACCACATATACGCGGACGACACTCAACTATACGCTGAGTGTCCGCCACTGAACCATGCTGATACACTACGGAAAATCAACGAATGTGTACGTGACATAAGACGCTGGCTGAACTGCAACCATCTGCTACTCAATGAGACGAAAACAGAAGCCATAATTTTTCGTTCTACCACTGTACCACCGTTCACTATCGATGTGTGTGGGTCCGCCTTATCACTGATGAACACGGTTCGTGACATCGGCGTTATACTTGACAGCGGACTTGACACTTCGGCTCAAATATCGAACGCTTGTCATGCTGGTTATTTTAATTTATTTCGCATCGCTAAGATACAAACAAGCCTTATCATGCAACACTCTTGTTCACTCCCTCGTTACATCGCTGATCGACTATGGGAATGCTGTACTGTATGACATCTCCAACCGCCTCTTGCACCGTCTTGAGATGGTACAGCGTTCGTCGGCCAGAGTTGTTTTGCGGATTAGGCAGGGTGACCGGCGAAGCATGACAGCAGTGCTGCAACAACCCCACTGGTTGCCGGTCAAGTATCGCATTGAATACAAACTACTCATCATTGTGTTTCGCGCCTTTCATAACAGGACGCCGGCGTACCTTGCCTCGCTCATCACGCCGTACGTTCCGCACGGCGCCCTATAATCTGCTGATCGTGCCCTACTCACCGTTCCACGCCACAACCTCGAGCATTACGGCCGCCGGTCATTCTCTCGCACTCAGCCAACTCTAAGGAACTCTCTA
This sequence comes from Lamellibrachia satsuma, assembly GCA_033239005.1. NCBI lineage: Eukaryota > Metazoa > Annelida > Polychaeta > Sabellida > Siboglinidae > Lamellibrachia > Lamellibrachia satsuma. Next base: position 32,768,979 of record BSQZ01000001.1, on the reverse strand, counting down.
CCGGAAGACTTGCATCTGACCGGCTGCATGGACACTCTTAAAGCCCGTCTTAAGACTCACTATTTCAAACTTGCTTTTAATGTTTAGTTCTATATACCACTCATATCATAGTATATATTATTAATATTATTCTTAATTTTCTACTATTATACTAGTTTATTATTTTAATTATTTATTCATTTATAAATTATTTTAATTATTTATTCATTATTTATTAATGATTTAATTATTTACTCATGCGTATGCTTTTGTATGTACATTGATAGCTTTAGCTTATCTTGCTTAGTACATTTTTGTTTTAATGAAGCTTAAGCCTTATACATATACGTTTAATTTTATTACACACATTTTAGTCCTTTTAGTCATTGTAAACACCCTTGAACAGAGTTGTACTCTGGATATGAGTGTAAAAATAAAGTGCATTATTATTATTATAATATTACACATAGATATACATATAATATGTATGAATCAATCCTCGAAAAGGAACAACCATTACAAACAATGCATATAAAATACCAAAGTTTCAATATTATTTATCGTTCCAAAGATTCACACACCCATTATTCTGGCTGACAAAAAATACATATGTGCAAATCACGTCTTGAAATTGAGCAATGCATGCACACAATGACTGCCGTATTTTTAGAACTGGGTGCAAAAGATTCTGCCCACATCCGTGTGCACAATAACTGCTGCATTTTTAGAACCGAGTGCTAATTATACGGCTCACATATGAAATAACTGCCAAACTTTTAAAAGTGTGATAAAGATATGGCTCACGCATGAAATTATGCACACAGTTACTTTTAGAAATGAGTGCTAAAGGTACGGCTCATGAATGAAATTAAGCGCATGCACAGCACACACTGACTGCCGTCTTTTAGAACTGAGAGCTAAAAACACGGCTCACGTAACAGGAAATCCCAAAACATGCGCAGAATGACTGCTGTACTTTTAGACTAGCCTTGAATTAATGTACATCTATCAAGAAATATGTCAAAATGTGCTTCTCAAGGCAGCACTGATTAAAAATCACCAACACACAATTTTACAAGTGAAGGCTAAATTCAAAACTCAGAATCAGAATCTTGACTTAACTCATTTTTGATTATTTAGTCTGTCAGTGTCAGTGACACAGTCACAGTGTCACAGTCAGACATATATTTGTTTCAATACTACTTATATTATCACCATTATTATGATGAGAAACATTTACAGGTTGGTAATTGCATAAATGGCAATCATTCACAAATACTGAATAACTGCAAATTACGTTCATGTTCCCGAATTTTAATGCAATTCTGCTTCCGAAACCCAGGCCCCAGGGCCAGACTAGGGAAAAGGCCCAAGGAGTCTGAACGCCGACCGAGTTGTCGTCACTATCATTAGCATAAACGGATCAGCGGCGAAATCGAACATTTTATTAACTAGGCAGTTCCAAAGGATCATAAATACAATACCTTTATAAATACGTGAACATCGCAATTGAGCCGTAGCTTAATTTATTTTTCTTCGCTAACCTAGCCGCCCACCCGACGAAACCGGAAATATGTTAAAGCCCATGCGTAAATGTTTCCAAAGGTTACAACGTACAACTCTTTCCATTCGACAACCACTATTCTCGCATCCAATGAAACTGACGGTACCAAACAATTCCCTCGCCAAAACACCAAAAAGATACCAACATGTACCAAAATCAACTGAAACAACCGCAATCCCGTTTTTTCTTCTTTTTTTTACCCGGGAAATGGAAATATACCATAAGGAAAACATCGTTACACTTGTCATTCGTGCCACAATGAATCATACTAGCCCAAGACGTGACATGAGACAACCACCTAAGATAAGATTTAACAAAAGTTGCCATCCAAGCTAAAGGCACTGATGGCAAGTGGACAAGGAAGATATTGGCTCATCGAGATTCCAACAATGACAATGCCTAGTGGTTAAGGTGTTGGACTCTAAATTCGAGGGTTGTGAGTTCAACACCCACACTGGGCACGGTTCGTTTTCGAAGCTTAGGCAATTTCGTTTACCCTACTTTGCCTCAGTCTACTCAGCTGCAAATGAGTACAAACACTGTTTGGAAAGTACCTGCGATGGACTAGTGTCCCGTCCAGGAGAGTCAGTATAACTGCACTCTAAGTTGTTTCGCACTACAGAAACCAGGTTTAAGCACTGGCCATATAAGCCTTCATGGCTTCCTAAGGCGTAATGCCTGGGGGATGAATTTACCTTTACCTGTTTTTAAACATATTCACGTTGCTAGCAGTTATATAATCCGTAGACAATTTGTTCCATTCATCTATTGTCCTATGTGATTTTACCTCAAGTCCTCTAGTTTTGCTATCTTTCTTGAGTGAGAAAAACATATTTCTATCAATATTTTCATATCCATCCAAAATATCTTAAAAAAACTTCAATCTGATCTCCTCTTAATCTCCTTGTTTCTGGAGTTGTTAAACCACATTATTTCAGGCGTTCTTCACAACTAAGGTATCTCATTTCTGGACTAATTTTAGTTGTTCTTCTATGCGTTCAAGCGTTTCTATATCCTTCTTACGATATGGTCTCCACGCTTATATACATTATTCTAAATTACGTCTAACTATTGCTTTATACAGAGGTATAATTATCTTTTTTCTTTGTATGTTAAGCTTCTCCTAAGTAACTCAAGAATTTGATTACTATTTGAAGCTGCAATACCACACTGCTCTGAAACTTGCATATCAGCGCTTATTGTAACCCCTAAATCTCCTTTTTTTTACAGTAGTACCCAGAACAGTATCTCCCATTTTATAATTTACATCCAAGTACCCATGTCCTGTATGTAGGCATTTACATTTCCCAAAATTGAACAACATCTGCCAATTCTCAGAACACTGAACTATAATCTGTCTAGATCGTTTTGTGAATGTTGTTTATCACCATCAGTGTTAACCTTTCTAAACACTTCTTTTAATTTAAGTAGTAATTTTTGATGTGGCACTTTGTCAACAGCTTTCTGAAAATCTAAGTATATATAGCTACTGGCGATCCCTCGTCTATCCACTTAGTGATTTCTTCCAAAAACATAACATATTTGTTTAGCATGACCTCGCTTCAAGGAATCAATGTTGAGATTAATAAAAATATTTATGCCTAACAAGGAAGTCCACCCGTCTTTAATTAGCCTTTCTAATAATTTACAAATCACTGACGTTAAACTCGATCACTGGTCTGTAATTCTCTTACTTATTTCTCGAACCCTTTTCTAAATAATGGTATGATGTTTGCTTCTTTCAGTTCAAAAGGAACAACTCCCTCTTTTAACGACAAGTTGAACACTCTTGCAAGTGGTATACTGATTTGTTCTACTGTTTCCATTAGCAGTTTTGGAGGAATTCCATCCACTCGCGGTGATTTATTATCCTCATTGATTTTATTGTGGCACGGATGACAAGTGTAACGACGTCTATGATTTATAGACGCACTAGACGATGTCCGACGATTTATAGACGAACTAGTCTATGTCCGACCTAGGTCAAGGTCGATATGAGATGCCAAGATCGCTGCCTGTGTGCCAAAGAGTAGGGTTAGGACCACGATTATACTTCGAGTTACTACACGAATGTAGTCCCTAGACATTTGCAAGCTAGCCGAATTCAGTTATTTCATTTGCCCAGACATCGTTGTATTCATCCAGCAAAGCTTAAACATTTGAAATATCTGAATCTTGGCAGTGAGGTATTGCTTGATCAATCGGATTTTAAGACGCATAGGATTTTGTTGATGACATTATACCAGAAGCATTGGTAGGCGTATTTATAATTTTATTTAGCAAACAATGAACATTTTTGAGGTTAAGGCAATTTTTGAAGTTAAGGGTAAGATGGGATTCCAGTGATGGGTTAGGGTTAGAACGAAAAACTTTCGCGCAATGATTGCAAAGTGGCTGCATGGATGCTTCAATATAAGTTGAAATGGGGTTTGCGTGAACAGGTTTGCTGGGGGCTTAACGCCAGCAAGTGTGCTGACGCCTGGTGTGTTGTTTAGTAACGGCGTCTCAGCGCCCCTTCCGACCAACGGGTCGGAAGGGGCGCTGAGACGCCGTTTTGAGTCTTGCTCCGGTAAAGTGGGGCTATTAAAGTTGCTTGCGTTTATCGTAGCTGTTATTCGTAATATATATATATATATATATATATATATATATATATATATATATATATATATATATATATATATATATATATATATATATATATATATATATATATATATATATATATATATATATATATATATATATATACACACATACTCACGCACACACGCACGTTTATATGAATCATGCAATATAGAGCTGTGCCACTAAAAAATCCAGATTATACAAAATTGCTATCCGAGAAAAAGCCCCAGATGGCACGTGGACAAGGAAGCCATTGGCTTGTTGAGAACATATTCATGTTGCCAGCATTTACCATACTGGTTATAAACCAGTATGCTGGGCTTCACATGTGAAACAATGCGCTCACACGTCGTGATTAAAAGTTTACTTCTTTTAGTCATTGTGAGCACACACTTCGCTGGCTGAGACATCGGTACGAGCCGCTCGAGCGCTGTCACCGTTGTGACAACCTGCCCCAATACAATTGTAACAACCTGCCCCAATACAATTGTAACACCCTGCCCCAATACAATTGTAACAACCTGCCCCAATACAATTGTAACAACCTGCCCCAATACAATTGTAACAACTTGCCCCAATACAATTGTAACAACATGCCCCAATACAATTGTAACAACCTACCCTAATGCAATTGTAACAACCTGCCCCAATACAATTGTAACAACTTGCCCCAAACACAATTTTTGCAAATCCTGAATTACAGTTTAACTTCTACGTGGCATAACCCCTTATATACCATAACATATATAATTTTAAAGTGTCATTCACGAAACATAAAAAGTGCTTGCGTGAAATGATATTATGTGCGCATAGCAGAAAAGTTTTAGGTAGTTAAAAAGTCGTTTTTGTCCACACCTCGATAATATCGTCTTCTTAACTCCTGATTTTTAGACAGTGTGTTCGCTGTTCATGGTGACTCCGTGTGTGAGCTGTGTTTTTTTAAACGACTCTGTAACAACATGCCCCTGTATACAACTAGCCCCGGTCTCCCCTAGACTGGATGACCTCCACATTATGGTTTGTAGCTCTGCAAATGCGTACTTGGGTGGGTGGTTTGAGTGGATGGGTGCGTGCGTGCGTGCGTGCGAGCGTGCGTGCGAGCGCGCGTGCTTGGTGAATTGTTTGAGACCTGCGAAACAAATTAGATTACTATGTGTCGACGACTCGTCATTATACACCTGCTGCTTTGGTGTTGACGCGCTGCTCAGGTCGAGGTCTTGAGGATTTCGGCGCAATAGAAGTTTATTGTATTATATTATAAATTATTGTATTGTATTATATTGTACTCTTCGGACTCATGCCTTTCAGACGCTCTGGCAGGGGTCTAGATGGATATTAGTACTTCTACAGTATAGTATAGTATAGTTATTGAGTAATTTAAATTGTGTGTGTGTGCGTGCGTGCGTGTTTGCGTGCGTGCGTGCGTGCGTGCGTGCGTGCGTGCGTGAGTGGGTGGGTGGGTGCGTGCGTGTGCGCATGCGTGTGTGCGTGCGTAGCGAACCTTCTAAAATGTACACCAGATCTGTCGAACCCCCTAAAGTTTATCCCAGATTTGTCGAATGCCCTAACGTTTGTGTGGGATTGTTTTCTTTTTTTGTGTCAGTCTGTTGTTGCGGCTGTAGTCATAGACACTTTCAAGTCCTTTTTATTACTGTCGCTATGTTGTCTGTGAAATAGCCTCCTGTTAATGATGTCGCAGGGTTCCCAAGCGTTTGCGTCATCTTTGTTGTCTTATTGACAAACATCTGCCATACGCTACACGTTATGTCTTTGGTTCTCACGAAGTCAATCGCTTTGTTATGTTCGCTCTGTATGATTCTCAAAACGAAGCAGCCGTGTGTTATCAAGGAGGATAATGCATGGTAAAAAAACTACTCGATTGGTCTATAGCAGTTTACCGTACAATATCCTCCTACATAGCTCACAGCTGACTCGTTCTGAGAATCCATATGATGTTTGGCATAGACAGGCGATCTTTTCGACGCACAGCAACACAGTTCGGAAATGTTTAGGTGTTTGTAATGTTGTCACTTTGTGTAGTCTACGAAGGAGACTGTGCGTCTCTGTAATACTATAAAAATCACAGAAAACATTGTTCCTATCAAGCAAACATTCAACGCTATCATTCGTAAGTTGCGACGATTTCGCCTTATAGCAACGACTAAATACCATTAAGTCCAGCACCCACAATACCCGGCTCTTCCGCCTCTTGTGCTATTAGTATGAATAAGACCAATCGGCGCTACTCTTCCACATTGGGGTCCTTTGGCTCTCTCGTGGAACGTTGGCAAGGCGCAGTCTCGAAAATTCGTAGAGAAACTCTCGGACAAAGGTGCTCGTGAAGCTGACGTGTTTGAACCACAACGTTTTCCACTTGAATACGGGACATGGAAACATTCTTAGACCCGTAGTCCACGGTGATTGATTCCGTGGACAACATACATGCATTCATTGTGAAGCTGGTGGGACAACTGAAACTTCAACATGTTTGAATTCCTAAGTGCGGAGTTTCAGGATGAAGACACGGGACATGGAAACATGAGGCGTCTTGTGCAGGCACACCTGCCTTCCATGCAGAAGGAGTTTCAGGATGAAGACACGGGACAAGGAAACATGAGGCGTCTTGTGGAGGCACACCTGCCTTCCACGCAGAAGGAGTTTCAGGATGAAGACACGGAACATGGAAACATGAGGCGTCTTGTGGAGGCACACCTGCCTTCCACGCAGAAGGAGTTTCAGGATGAAGACACGGAACATGGAAACATGAGGCGTCTTGTGGAGGCACACCTGCCTTCCACGCAGAAGGAGTTTCAGGATGAAGACACGGGACATGGAAACATGAGGCGTCTTGTGCAGGCACACCTGCCTTCCACGCAAAAGGAGTTTCAGGATGAAGACACGGGACATGGAAACGTGAGGCATCTTGTGCAGGGCCCCTGCCTTCCACGCAGAAGGAGCTTCAGGATGAAGACACGGACATGGAAACATGAGGCGTCTTGTGCAGGCACACTTGCCTTCCACGCAGAAGGAGTTTCAGACATACTTCCCGGATCTGAGTGCGTTGGATCCGAATTTCAACCGTTCAGTGTGATCTCTCTCAAACGGCAAGCAGGAGGACTTTGGAGTTCGTGAACGACTCCACCGCACGTGATGCATTTGAAGCTCTTTTCCTGAGAAATTTCTGGTCTAGGATGAGCGAATTACATCCATTATGTTGCTGATGTACCTGGAACGGCATTGTTTCCATCTACGTAGCTCTGCTAGCAAGATTTCTCGGCAACGTTCTGGTCTAAGATGAGCGAATTACATCCATTATGTTGCTGATGTACCTGGAACGGCATTGTCTCCATCTACGTAGCTCTGCTAGCAAGATTTCTCGGCAACGTTCTGGTCTAAGATGAGCGAATTACATCCATTATGTTGCTGATGTACCTGGAACGGCATTGTCTCCATCTACGTAGCTCTGCTAGCGAGATTTCTCGGCAACGTTCTGCATGAAAAGTAAATGTTGTGCCCGATTGTGTATGAAGGATGAATTTCGCGTATCTTTGCTCAAAGCTGTTCCCCGAATCGAGGCCTAAGTTTTAACGAAGCAAGCTCAGCCTTCATGTTGAGGTGGTTTCTCGAATACTGGTGCCTTATTCCACCCCATTCGTGTTTTTTTTTACTTCTGTTAAATGTGTATCATTGAACTTTGTGTATCACTGAAGTGTTGAATGTTGTTTCGTTTATAATTCTATGTCACTATAATGAGGTACCCGGCCGATCGTTTCAGGACACAGGGGTACGCCGAGAGAAAACGGTTGGGAACCGTTGGACAAAAGCCTTATCGTAGATATAGCAATGACGTAATATATTTTAACCCAAACTCATGTCCACCATTAGATCATAATATACACTTGCACGCGATTTTCTAGACAAAATCTTTATTTTAGGTTTAAAAAATGACACAACGCACACAGGTTTTGTAAGAATAGTTATCTGCACCCAGTTCCCACGACTGCTCCCGGTTCCTATGACATATACGTTATGTGAAAAAGGTAGACACAATTCGCATACAATATTATATCCCCACAATTAAAAAATTCGCGTCAGCATCCTTTTCTTCTATATACAGTATATGTCGTCAACAAATCGAAAATTACCAAAGCTGAACCATCGCTCGCTAGAAAATCTTCGTTTTCATGTGCAAAATGAACAAGAAAACAACAAAATGAACAAGAAAACAACACAATGAACAAGAAAACAACACAATGAACAAGAAAACAAAATGAACAAGAAAACAACAAAATGAACAAGAAAACAACAAAATGAACAACACATACTAATGTTCCAAGACCGCGAAACACAAAACAATTTCCCAGTCGCCATGACAACGCCTGTTACTGAGCTGGTGACACGGGCGATCAGGCGATCCTGTGTTGTGGCTGTCGTGGACTCGCATTGCGTGATACTCGCACCCCGCCCCGCAGACCGTAGCCCGGGAAGGGACGGGCGTTGAAATGCAGGGTGCTATCTTCAAAGTTAATGCGGTCGAGCGCAGGCGGACGGGCAGAAATGAGGTCGTGTGGAACAACGTTTTCCCGGCCCGCCTGTCCGGGCCGCCGGGCGCGGGACCGCAGCACGGCCAGCTCTGGGAACGAGTTGTAGCTGGTCTGCATCGAGCCACCCGGAGCCCGCGGTGTCGGCGGCTTCGGGCTCGCCCCGCCCGACTTGTGGGCCGACGCGAGCGATAATAGAGGTATATCCTTGTTGCGTAGCGCGTAGATCTTGTGCGCGACCGAACCTTTGCAGATGCGGTGCTTCTCATAGATCGGGCCTCTCTTCGCCCCCGCCGTCTCGTCGATGCGTAAACTGCCGACGGCCTGCATGCCGACGAGCCAGACAATGTCTTCTCGTAGAGCCTCGTTATCGCCCTCGAGGATGGCGTCCTGGTCGAGCAGCGCCATCTTGCGGTTGCCCTTGACGACCGAGCCGCCCCCTCGAGACGGAGCGTTCTCGTCGGCCGGTGACGCGGCTGTTTCGGTTAAGCTTAAGGGTACCGAGTTGCGCGTGATGGTTCTAGGGGGAGACGAGTGTTTCCGCTTACTTCGTTTCATGATCTGTTGGAGGGTGTCGCTGTATTGCTCAAGAGGGGGGCTCGATGGAGGCTCGGGCAGAATGTAGTTCGCCTGGTTCACGTGGATGGGCTCGAAGTACACGTTGCCTTGGTAACCGCGCCATACCTGAAACGTAGGTTAGACCTGTTTGCGAGGTAATAGACACATAATAGTGTAGACATGCACATAATAAAATTCAGTAATAGTCTAAAGAAATGACTTGACAGGCCAGCCATCTGCAAATGACAAAATTATGTTCAGGGCCTTAATCGCCAACGTATTTCACCAGACATGTCACCTGAAGCAGAATGGACACAGTGTTTGTGTCAATCAACTCTACGGGACCTAAGACGGAGAATGGTTAACACTGACACGTTTATCCTCTCTTAGATGGTTAATGTGAAACTGCTACAATACATTCCTCCATAATGTGTGAAACAAGACGTTTGCTTTATCTTCGCCCAATATATCCTACCAATCAAAAGGCAGATCGATTATGATATCATATATATCCTTTGCCAATGGCTTGGACGAATATATCTCGAGATTCCAACACCACGGGGTTTATGCAACTGGCAGTCAATACTCAGGGGTAAATACTATGGCTATGCTGCGCCACATATATTGAGACTGGATTGTAAGACTATTGTATGACTTTTATATGTGTTCTTTTACTGACTGTGTAAAGGTAATCCAACTCAGTTCAGTAGTTAACAACACTGTTTCATGTTTATAATCTTGTGTGCTCAGAAGAACAGGTCCGCTACGCGCGAGCGACACCCACCTTCAGCGGCTTCATTGGCGTCGGCTTCCTCTGCTCGACGAAGAAGTAGTGCGGCGTGTATGTGCCGACAGGTGGCGTCTTGACACTGATGAGCGGCGTCCGTCGGACGAGACGCTGGTCAGTCGTGCAGCGGCCGGACGTCAGTGTCATGGCTTGGTGGTATGCTCCGTCACGCCCCGGCAAAGACCTGAAATGACACGTTGTGGCACTCATCGGTGAACGAAGTAGACGTTGAAGGCCGGCCGCCTTTGGAAAGAAGGCGATTTTTATGAAACGTTTTGGACAAATATAAAAGAACCGTAGATAACGCCAAACAACTAAAGCCATTGGTCTCTTCCACCTGGTGTATATGCGGGGAAGTTAAATATCCCACACGGAGTATATACGTAACCTGTCGTAGATTCAAAGAGATGGTATCTCAATCTCTAAACTCTGAGGACCGTAGAACGGTCGGGGGCTAGTACGATGTGTGTATGTGTCACACCCCCTGGCTGAGGACCGCAGAATAGTCGGGGGCTAGTACGCTGTGTGTATATGTCACATCCCCTGGCTGAGGACCGTAGAATGGTCGGGGGCTAGTACGCTGTGTTTATATGTCACACCACCTGGCTGAGGACAGTAGAATGGTCGGGGGCTAATACGCTGTGTGTATGTATCACACCCCCTGGCTGAGGACCGTAGAATGGTCGGGGGCTAGTACGCTGTGTGTATGTATCACACCGCCTGGCTGAGGACCATTGAATGGTCGGGGGCTAGTACGCTGTGTGTATGTATCAAACCCCCTGGCAGAGGAACGCAGAATGGTCGGGGGCTAGTACGATGTGTGTATGTGTCACACCCCTGGCTGAGGACCGTACAATGGTCGGGGGCTAGTGCGCTGGCTATTTCATTAAAATTATATAAATTTTGAGATTAAATGAATACAGAAAGTAGTGTCACAGTGGATAATTTTTTTTCACAATATGTTGTAAATTCTCTACATACTAACTATTATTAGACATCTCTCATTTAGCACGTACTTTATTCTGTGAACGAGTACATGCTTTTATTATATGTATAATGAGGTGTTTTAATATGCCTCAATGCCACTACAATTGTGATTACACATTGTCCACTTTACGTTTTTGTGGAGGCAACCAGCGCGCGGAAGAAATAGCCAAGGCAGACCAGACTTTATATTCATTGACTCACTAACAGAAGATGTGGGACTGGAGCCTGCAGAGTTACACACGTCGATGAGGGACAGAGGCATCTGGCTGGAACCGGCAGAGTTCAACACTTGTGGCCGACATGAAGATGATAATTATTGCTACATCAAATATTGCACTGTACCGAATGCAATGTCACATTTCACTATCAAAACATCTACTTCACAAAAGTATCCACCACGCAATGCGGAAACTTTTCCCTCCTTCGTTGAATCACCTACCCAGCCACAGAGTGCGAGAATTGCATAAGTTAAGTAAATCTGTGAATTCAGCGTCGTGGTTCAGGAATGCCAAATCGAACCTTCACTCGTATCAGTGATATTCAAGTAAATATTCCAAGCACACTACTTCATCGACCGTTCGCGTCATCGTGTTACTAACAGACGCCACTCGATAACCTGTACGGCGAACACAACACAAGAACCAGGGGAAACGGGACTATTCCCAAATCAATAAACGCCGACCTTTTCTCGTGTACTTTCCGCCTTGCGACGTCAGATCTCTGTCCTGGCCTCGACGCCATGTTGCGTTCATCCTCCGCACAACGTGCGGCCCATGCGCTTCTAGCGAGGTGACTAGTCCGTCAGTTGTGAAGTTCTACTTGCGTAATAACTTCGGCAAACTAATTAACAAGTTTCGGCTTGTCCGTCAAACATGCGTGTCCTGCCTGCGTGGTATTGTGTTGCCATCTATTACATCTGAGCAGTTATTCTTAGCGATGAGTGAGTGGCAGTTTCTTAAGATAGCATTATGTGCACTATGTCCGATTGTGAGAATTGGTCCAACGATCTTGCTGTTATAGAAAACAAATCACGCTAGAATGTACGTTGCCTACTACAATTGATTGTGGTCTATGGTGTAACCGATTACGTTAGTAGTGTAATCGATCACGATATTACTTGTTGAAATGACAGGTACGTTTAAGAGCAAAGTAATTAATTTCGATGATAGTGGTAACCATTCGTGATTCTTTATTTGGCTGACTTGTCTAGGGAGACAGTGTCGATGTCCCGGACTGTGTGAAACACGGCCCGCCGCCAGTCCATGTCAGCAGCTGTCAATGTTTCAGGTGGGATATCGACCGATTTCAGGTCACACTTCCAAACGTCATTGTAACTTAGGCGAGATCTGTTCATTTATATTTTCCATTCCTGCAGCTCGCCAAAGAAGATTGATTAGAATCTGGCTCATTTATTTGTCTTATTTAATTATGAGCCTATTATTATTTCAGCAGGTTTTCAATAAAAGTCAGCATTTACCTTGGAGCTATTTTGAAGACGGACAGCACAAATGGGTTACCAGCATTTCAAACTATGTGTAGACAATACAGAGATTATAAAGGAGGATGGATAAATTCAATATTATACTGCCGATTAATACCATTAATATTCTTATTCTGAACCACGGCGTCACACAATGTGTGGAAGCAATAAGAAACTGGGATTTTCTCTTTGTACTCGATCATAACGTTGACGTCAGCTCCATTATGATCTGATTGTTCGTGCACCTTGTTGCGTACAATGTACTTACTTACTATGTGGCTAAAAGCAATTTAATGAGCCTTGCTCAGAGCTCCAATCATTGCCCGCATCTACATTTCATACAATATCATTGTTACATACTCAATGACAGTATGTTACGCCTTATGCTGGCCGTTTCTCTGGGGCAGTGTTAGCGAATTTAAAACAGTGAACTTTGTATATGTTGAAGCAATCAGCTATCATGAATACCCTTGCAACTGTTCACGATTGCATGGTATTAAAACACGACTGTCATACCAGTTACATTAAACTATGCCATCGATTACAAATTGATATTACCCCACATATGTTCGTGATTGGTGTTCCTTTCCTTCACTCTGCCACAAGATCGACCAGCAGATCGTCTCAATGTTATCTTAATTTTATGCGTTTTTATTCTTTCTATGTACCCAACGGACGCAAGCGTCCATCACCCTTATCAATGTGCCCGACCCAGTTATATGTCTTCACATAATACTTTCTGTTGCTAATTCGTTGTTTCCAGCTTTTCTGCGCTTTTCCAGATTCGCATATCTAAGCTTATCTTATTCTGATGCACACTGTGTATTAACTGCTTAACCTGCCAACATGCCTACAATATATTACATACGGAACAAACGAATCGGTCAGCCTCGTAACGATAGTACATGTCTGCGCTTGCCAAGCGGCGTTGGGACCAATTCTAATGACACACCGCTTCCTCACGCACGCACGCACGCATGCACACACGCACGCACGCACGTCTGTGTGTGTGTCAAGCACCTTGGTTGCTACATTCAACTAGTGTAATAATGAGCCTACTGAAAGGTTATTGTTACACTGTACGATTGACTGATTCCATTAATTGTGGGTGACTGACTTATAGTCACATTTCGCCAACGTTTGTGTTATAAAACTAGCTGTACTGATTTCGCCTTGAATATCCGAGCGTTGTCATTTAGCAGGAATTATGGTGGACGAAACTTCACAATAGCTGGTTCTGTCGATGCGTTAGAAATCGGTCGCTTTAGCAAGACCTGTAAATAGACAAGAGTTGTCCCGAATAACTGGTCAATGCGGTCCACATTAACTGTGCCTTTGAGAAGGGAGCACTTTTCTGGTAAAATCTTGAAACGAATGAACCAGACATGAGTAAAGAACCACATTCTTGACAATGGTGATTGCTAAATCAAACCGGTTGGACAGACTGAATATCAACCCTACTACAAAAACATCAGCAATAGCGATTACGTCAATGGTGACGTCAACAAAGACGTCATCGTCAACAACGACGACAGCTACATCAACTGTATTGGTAACATCTCACACCTACCGCTCGTTGAAAGGCATGAACTCTTGCAGGTCGGCGGCATACAGACTGGCTGGTGTGTTGACCTTGTTCCGGAAGTAGCCCGGAGAGGCGGAAGTGTCGTTTTCGGCCACCACGTGATCGCCTTCTGTGTTTGCCCGGCTCGTCTTCCCGCTAATCTCCACGCTGATGTTACCAGGGTGAAGTTTTTCCGGGGTTAAAGGTCGCGACCTCGTTGTTGGATCAGGTTGCGGTTTACTTTGTATGTCTACGCTCAAACTACCCGTGTCCACCTGAGTATCTCCGTTCGTCTGTGGAGAGCCGCCATTGTCCGCTCCACTTGACGGGGCGGAAGTCGGGAGCTGTGCACCGCCGCCCGCCGTCGATCCATCCACCGCAGTCACTTCCGTCTGCCCGACGGGGTCGACTGCCGCCTCAGTTTCGGCGCACCCGTCACCCTGATCAAAATCATTGCTATGTCCTGGTAGATGTTCGCTGACGGGAACAGTGATCGTGTTGACATCGACCTCGGGTTGGGTGGCCTCATCTTCTACGTCGTCAGGTTCGCCGACCGTCCCCGGCACTTCGATTGGAATGTCAGTACAATCGTCGGTCATGCTTAATAGGTTTGTTCGTTAGGTCCATGCCACACTGTAAAATTGATGCAATATTTTGTCCGATGCCTCAGATCAGTTGATCGCCGTCGTTTCTTGGCGGACTGCAATCAGAACAAAAATAAATCATTACATCGAATCTTCGAATCACGTGTTAGATTGAATGAAGCGTCCGGGTGTGAAATATATCAAAAAAATAAATAGTTGATAGAAAAAATACGATTGTGAAAATGCAGACGAATGGTGAGGAAGAAGAACACGTGAAGAATGTTAGATACATTCGTGGAAATAAAGTTGAAAGTTCTTTCATGGCGCCTATGTTTTCCACTAAGACAAATCAGAGCGTTTTACACTTCACCCCCGGCAGACTTGTTCACGCCAAATTAACTCTGGGAAACGTTAAGCTACGTTGCGAATGTTATGAGAAAACTGGCATAACTCCATCGATCTGATCGCCATCAACGCAGTTACCAGTTGAGTGAACTGCACCAATGTAGACTGAACTGTACCAATGTAGACTGAACTGTACCAATGTAGACTGAACTGTACCAATGGAGACTGAACTGTACCGATGTAGACTGAACTGTACCAATGTAGACTGAACTGTACCAATGGAGACTGAACTGTACCAATGTAGACTGAACTGTACCAATGTAGACTGAACTGTACCAATGGAAACTGAACTGTACCAATGGAGACTGAACTGCACCAATGTAGACTGAACTGTACTAATGTAGACTGAACTGTACCAATGGAGACTGAACTGTACCAATGTAGACTGAACTGTACCAATGTAGACTGAACTGTACCAATGGAGACTGAACTGTACCAATGTAGACTGAACTGGCCTCGAAATGGCAACAAGAGGATACAAAGCCAGAAGAAGATATTGCCACATCGCTCTGTCACGTACAAACACGTGTACGTTGCATGTCTCAACTGTTCGGACAGGCGAACACAGGCGAACACAGTGTTCATAACACGGCACGCCGATGTATCTCCGATAACGGTCGATATCCTCGTGAACCGTTCGTTCTATTCATTTCAGTATGTGCTTCAAACACGCGGTCGGAGATACCTCACATACAGGTACGTATCCAGCAAACCCACTCGAGAGAGTGAATCGGGTCGTCTACATGCTTCACCAGCAACCTCTTAGTATAGTTGTCACGACCACGGGCTAACAGAACAGCTTCCAGACCGCCGTAGACAAAGAAACATTGAATAACATCGTCGGAGCTCTGTTCACGTTAATCGTTGTAATCTTTGTCACACATCTCGATACACCCACTCCACACGCAAGCCGATATAACCGAGCTCCCAGCATGCGTCTTTGTGGTCGTCAGCCGACGACAACACCTCCTGACGATTGTAGAATGAAAACATTCGCCGCAGGCGGGCGCAGTTATTGACGGTCGTTATCGAAGAAGTCGAAAATTAATTTCACATGGCGACAGTTTTGTCTGCATGACCGTTAAACTCATACAGGTCAACCGGATCGTCTATGTAACCTGTCAGATCTAATTTGAGGGATTTGCTGTGTGGCCGGTTCATTTGAATAGGCGAATGCGCACTCAGCACAGTGGACGCTGTTGTACGGTTGAATACGAACACTCTCGTTAGTGGCAATAGTTTGGTATATTATACAGAAACAATAACGGCAAGTCACTGTACATAAGGGTCTCCATTGAAGTCACACGGATTTGATATCCAATTGATCAGACTGGATATGAAATCCGACTACTGGTAACAGAGTAGAGAGTGAAACAAATTGTAAGTATTTGGGTAGGTGAGGAATAGAAAATGTGTTATAGTTGTATTTCAAACTCACTACTAATTAATGATGAAGCATTTTTTCAATTTCTAATACAGGGTAGTTTCCTTTCTAAACATACCGTAGATCCAACCAGGTTGGGAATTGATTAAACATAGTTAGTCATACAATTAATCGATGACAATAGTGTCAACATCACCAGGAATCCAATACCCAAAAAAGTACCCAGACCAGACCGACAGTTGTATTGGAAATGCTGACGAGCAGGATATTATCAAAAGCAGGACGAAATGTAGTAAGGTCATTTTGGTCCAGATCAGGTGGTTACGCAAAAGAGGAAAGTGATGTTTGACAATGGTAGACAGGGTAAATTGTGAAACAAGATTATGAAGATGAGACTGTTTTGGGGACCTTCGGGTGGTCAATTGAGAAACTGAGTCAGCGGTCAACTGAAGAGGTGCAAGACAATGATGCTGTTTGTGCTTTTTCATATTATGTGCAGTTGTTTTTTAAGCCAAGCTACGCTGAGTGAAAGGCATTGGTATAATATATTAATTCTCAATGATAATTAACTTGCACTCGACAGAAGAGGCCCACACATAAATGACACATCATTGGACCCTCTTCCTTGTTCACATGTTGTCTGCTGTGTATTGGTGTGGACGGCAATATGGTTAAATGTGGTTACACATGGTACCTTTTTAAAGAAATTACATCTGTCTTGAGTCGACGTTCTTTAACATAAGACCATCGGTGGCCGTGTAACCGTCAATGGTTCGTATGATCACTAATGTTCTCATTACCTCTATCTTTAAAGGAGTTGTTTCCTGTCTGATGATGGTATTCGTTAGAAATAGAACAGTGGCTTAGCGAACTTGTACTTTTAGGAGCGTTACATTATATGAAATGCTTGAAAAGTTCCCCAATCCTGGTAATTTGGATACCCCGGACTGTCGGCCATCTCGACAAGGAAGACACTTGAACAGGCATCTTTAATCGGTTTTGCATCTTAGATTAATTGAGCAGCTTCATCACCATTCGCAACAAACATAATTCATTCAAATAACTGGGGAACAGATGCACAACGTAGAGTCGGGACGTTTTGCTCATTCTTCGAAAGGCCACAAGATGATTCATGCTCCATTCTCTAGATAGAGTGGGTCTGACACTCTGTCCACAAGACGGCAAACGCAATTATATCGACACACGTGTTGACGCGAACTTTGACAATATGACAAAAAGTCGACAATGAAGTCGACAATGAAGTTGCACGCAAACAACGTATGTGTACATTTAGGATGCGATTGCACAATCCAGGAGGTGCTCGTGTCATTTTGTGAGAAAGAAACATTGTAACATTGCGCTTGACTAGACATTACCTTGTCGTCACGTGCCAGTGGACACCCAGACTTGTGTGACAGACGATCCTCCCTCCCGTTTGCTGTTACGCCTCGTGACAGGACACGACCGGTGTTTCCTGGAGAGACGTCAGAGTAAGGCGACAGGTCGTAAATCTGACAGACGCCTCCATCAAAATGGACTCCGCCGACTTCATGAAGCGTCGTAGAAACTTTCCGCGGCACGTAGGCGAGTCAATGCAGAGACTCGACCGAGTTGACCTAACAACGGCGCCGAGACGCCGCGTGTAAACACTCGGCGACGTGGGAGAGCATCGACTCGACGTTGTGTGCCAACTCTCAAGCGTCTAGACAAGTTGGATCATGTTCTCCCCGTGTGCTGTGGCTCCGATCTCGACGTCTCCATTGCAATTATTGCAGGCGCCTCTGTGGCAGGAACCCTCGTCATGGCGATATCAGAACCACCGTGGTGCCAACTGTTGCAGACGTCACAGTCGGTACGAAATCGTTAACTCGTTGGCTCCTCGGATCGCGATATTCGCCTACAAGAGTTGGCACCGATTTGCCAACTCGTAGGCTACTTGCTGAGGTTGAGCTATACAAACTATCTTCCACTGACATCCAATAACATCATTATTGAATTGTATTGCCTCGTCGGATTTATGACACTTGTAGCAGCAACCGGTATAATAATAAAATATCGTTCAAATGACACACCTTGTTAAGCAAGTAAGACAACTGCGAGAATAGCGGCAGTGTCAATAGCATGGGGTTATGATGTTATGAAATTAAAGACGAGTACATTGACACCTCGACCATTTTGCTGACATCTCAAATAAATAATCGGCGAATGGTCTTTCTAACAGTTTGTTTGTACGCAATAACATAGTTTGTAATCACCGTTCATTGACGTACAACAACTGGCAAGACAAAGTCGGTAAACAACGAGAGCGTCAGCCAATGTGGATCAATACACACACAGATCCTTTGGGCATAATCCCCCGAACAGAGTAGGCTCATACAGGGATTCTAAGTCTGAGTTGTCAATAATTGGATTGATATCGATTGTACTGGTTCGTATCACCGACGGGTGGACAAAACGGTCCGAGACAACACAGACATCGAATAAAAATCCTCAAACACGGAGTGCCTCAGCCTATCATATCTCGTGGGCCTTTGTTGAAGCATTGTCCGTGTAGCTGTTTGTCATGAGCAGGTCACTGGTGCTCACTACAACGGACTATTACATTAAACATACTTATGTTCACTCTTTACTTGATACGAATTATACCAGCGAAGAAATTGACATTTATGTTCATGCTGCTAACCATTTGTCCACGCGGTTACTCATACATACTGGCATGCAAGATGCTCACTGTTCCACAGACCGAGTAAGATATGCCTGTACTGGGACTGTGTACGCGCTTATAGTCTAGCGAAGGCAATGCAAAGAATCAACACGTGTTTTTTTTTATTAAACGTAGTCACATGTGGTATAACATAGTTTATATAATTTACATTGATCACAGGAATACAATTACTTATTATTTTTTATTTATTTTTAAAAGCACAATACTAACTCATCAAATGTGTATGCTATATAAGTAAGTCACATCCGCTTTACAACAGAACGTATTCTCACATGATATCTAATTATATTAAGTCACATACTGATCGTAGCAAGTCCGTACTAGAGTCTGTACACAACCACGTCATGGGACTTTAAAAACCTAATTTTTTTCTATATGAATATTTATCCTGACCAACATTCACGCAGTAAGCACAAAGGTCGTGCAAACATGCACCATCAAAGCTAGAATGATCTGACATTTAGTTTTTTTAAAGTGCAGCACTTGAAAGTGTATCGCAATTATGGAATGACTCATACGCGTCCTTGTCGTCGTTAATGTTTCCAGTGATTATGGCGGACCTATTCCACATGCCTGTTTCTGGTGCTGCGATAATTGTTTTATCATGTTTGCGTCAGAGAGCTTTCCTTTCCCAATAGAACACTCCAGAGAAGTTCTTCGGCTCTTTCTGAGCGTGTCTTAGTAATCTGTTGACAAATACGACGAACGTGTTACCAGATGCTGCAGTTGCGTGTCTTACCACCGTTATTTCCCAATATTTATCAAAGGAATTAAAAAACAGTGTGATGCTAACGTGAATTAGCGATAATAAGGGTATTTGCTCGTCTCTCCTGTGTTCTGTCTATCCTGGCCTCGTCGATCTCTCCATCTATGCGTCTCCGGGGAGAAGTCAACATTAGCAGTGTGGGGAAGGGATGCAGACTTGTTGATGGGCCCTTATCGAGTGCGTGAAAGACGAAGATGGAGACGTAACCTTAATGTTGATTCAATTAAGTTTGATCATAAGCAATCATATATTGTTGTCGACGATGGTGCACAAATATACATACAAGGAAACAGCGTACACTAGCAAGCAAGAGTTACAACATACAATGACATACCAGAAAAGCTCAGCTTAAAATAGAGACCTAAGTAAATAAAGAGTGATATCCAAATGTTTCCACTAAATTAGTTACAAACGGTTGTAACTATTGTATTGATTATATGAATAGTCAGATATAACTGTACATCTGTTGAACTTTCTCAAACACTAATGAACTGTTTGTGCGTTTTGGCAGCACCGGAGTCAGACATCTTGTCGAGGTTAATCCGACGCATGACGTCCCATTCCGCACTGAGCATAGTCAGATGAACCATCGTCTGTTCTGTTCATTGTCGATCGGTGCTCATTTTTGATCATTTTCATCTAGGAAAAAGACCTGTCTCGGCTACAGTTACTAACCACCAAAGCAATACCTCCACATTCATTCCCAAGAGTATCATACAGATTTGATGAGTAAAGTTTCACAAGTTTCTCAGCTGCCTGTTGCATTTCCCTTTGTTCCACGACTTCCATCCCCGTCAAGTTGCTGTGAAATCCAAAGCGGTCACTAAATTTCAAAGTACGCTTTGGCTTTCTTATCTATGTCCGAAGACAGCACACCGATGACTGTAATGAAGGCGCCAACACGAAAACTCTATTTTTGTGGGGCCTAGTACGAGTATACCACGTGTATCACGGTTAAGCCTTCACTCGACAAAAGACATATATTGCCGGACCATCTGGGTACAGGAGGTTTGCTACGAATGCACGAAATAATGAATGACTTATGCACTGACAACGACATATGTATGGTATTTCGGTGAATTACATTACTGTTTTTTGTCACTAATATTACAAAGTGACTGCAGTTAACAATGCATGGCAGACGATGTAAATACACAGCGGTATGTTTGAGCGAAAGAGCTGTTATACACATGCAACAAATTGTATTGTAGTGGAAATTAAGAATGCAAAAGTGTGGGGTACATTTGTAAAAAGAAAATCGACAAGAGTACTCTCATAAAAAATCGAAAAAAAATCGAGCAGTATCCGTTCTTGCATATTATTATTATTTTTCCTAAATTCGGGAAAATATGTTGTTGACGAAGTGGAAACAACGCACATTTGTCCCAGCCTGTCGTAGACGGTACGAATACCCTTTCTAAATTAATGAATGAATGAATGAGCTTAGTTATCGCCAGAGCTTTTGACTGGCTCGCTGCTAGCCATTGTTGCTAAGAACAGGTGACAACTTGTCACAAGTTAATGACATGGTTACAGGCTGATTGACACGCCACTCACTCCAATCCCACTCACAAAGACGTCCAGCGGGTTCGTCAGTAGTCGACTTATTTAATTACTTGCATAAACAACTTATCTACATCTACATCATAAAACGTGAATAACAAACACATTGGTTATCCGTTGTATCCCACTACAATACGAACGTGTACGTACGTACGTACTGCGTGCGTGCGCGCGCGCGCGTGACTGTGTATATGTGTGTGTGTGTGTGTGTGTGTGTGTGTGTGTGTGTGTGTGTGTGTGTGTGTGTGTGTGTGTGTGTGTGTGTGTGTGTGTATATATATAATATACACGCCTTATTAGTTTTATATATATATATATATACGTGCGTTTATATATATATATATATATATATATATAATGTATATATGTGTATATATATAATATAATATATATATATATATATATTATACATATATAT
Organism: Lamellibrachia satsuma; assembly: GCA_033239005.1. Lineage (NCBI taxonomy): Eukaryota > Metazoa > Annelida > Polychaeta > Sabellida > Siboglinidae > Lamellibrachia > Lamellibrachia satsuma. The sequence continues at coordinate 32,747,046 of BSQZ01000001.1, read as the reverse complement.
ATATATATATATATATATATATATATATATATATATATATATATATATATATATATATATATATATATATATATATATATATATATCGTTGCACTAATCACTATATTACAACTGGTTTAGTGCCCCTGACCCCCCAGCCCAGGTGCCACTAGCCCGGCAGTAGTGTTATGTTTGCTAACACTTAAGTAAGAAAATACTAATATTTGGGGTGTACTGTCATTGAATGTCGAACTTGTTTTATCAGAGAGAACTCTCAAAACACTGTTTTATTAGTGAATCACATCATTTGCAGGTTCAGTGGAAAATATTAATAGTGTCACCACATTCTAATGAGGCACACATTATACATCTCAAATAATACATTTTTGCATCATAAGGTTAAGAGTAATATCAGACGTTTGTAAGTAATATAGTAGCATTGTTTTCTCACTTCAAATAACATGCTAGTATTAGTTTAAATGTTTGTCATGTTCTGGAAAGCTGATTTGGCCTGAGTAATTCACCTCTTGATTTCATAATTTCGTCGGTATTCCGAACTTATTAACGACCCGTGATAGTTAAAAGTTAAATTTATGAACACGAATTGACTGCTGATAGTAAGACCACCGACACATTAACGCTAATTACACGAGTTGTTCTGCGCCGTTGCCGTCCGTCGAGTTCTCAGAAGACGCGTGTCCTCGAGCCGTGGTCACGTCAAAGGGGCTGGAGGCGGCGGGGCGTGACGAAGGCGCTGGGGAGGCGGCGGCGCGTGTCGAGGCGGATTAGCGGGACAACGAACTAGCTGAACTAAGCTGGTCACCGAGAAGAGCCATTGTGTTCTGATTGAGTGCCACAGCTCGCTGCCTAATCGATTGTTGCCGAATCCGCGAGGCTCCAGACACTAGCTGCGGCGAACGCACAAAATAGACCTAACGATAAATGTAATAAGTAGAAATGCCAAACAAGAACAACTATTGTATGGTAATTCAGTTTTTTAGTGTGGATACGAGGAAGAAAACTAGGAAAATAAAAGTTTTCTGTTGAGGTTTTCTTTAAAAATTACATGTTACAATCTTAGTTACGTGAATATATCAAAGATATAACTAGAAATGATAGCAGCAACAGCGAAAATATATATTAATAATGTTTACCATTGACAAAGTACAAGATGCAATGGTGTATGTATTGAGCAATAATAAGTATCTAAGCTTTATTGCATAGTGGACTGTATGTAGTAGCCAAACAGGCGAGCCGCCTGAAGCCCACCCGTTGAGGACCCCGCGCGTTGCCGTCGACATATAATATAAGTCCATTGTTCTGGGTAGAGTCGGCTTCTTAACGCACCTTTAGTTAATGTTGACAGAGCCCGCAGGTGCCGGCAGTTATCGCCATAGATGAAGCGGAACCAAACGTAAACACTCGCTGTCCGTAGATACACGAGCACAGGTCTCACTGCCAGTCGACGGCAGATACAATTCAACGGATAAAACCTTAAATTTCGCCACATATTACCATCTAGGTGTGACTAGGAACCAGAGAGGCTGGCATGACGTAGGTAGGTTCAGGATCTGTGACTGTGTTGCCGAGAGATTGGGCTATGGAGGGGGGCAACGACCACGCAGGCGATAAACGGGCGTCGAAGCCGGGCAAGCCCGAGGTGATCGTCGGCGGTTCGACCTGCAAGTATCGTCTCGTCCGCAAGATCGGCAGCGGATCGTTCGGCGACGTCTACCTCGCCCAGAACACCGCGACGGGTGAGGAGGTCGCCGTCAAGATGGAGTCGCAGAAGACGAAACATCCGCAGCTGCTATTCGAGAGCAAACTCTACCGGATTCTACAGGGCGGCGTCGGCGTGCCGAATCTACGCTGGTATGTCTCGGTTTCTTCTTATGATATCATGTATAATCTCATCAGGAAGCGGAGATCTAGTGGTTAATGGTTAGTTTCGGAGCTCAGACAATTTCGTTCACCCCACATTGCCTGTGTCTTTCGGGAGAGGCAGTAAAACTGTTGGTTTGTTCTACATGGTGTCGATGCCAAGGAAAGTAATATATCCGACACATGTGGTAAACGTGTAACCTGACGTGGGCTCAAACAGTGGAGGTCTATATCTCTAACCCACTGGTTCTAGCTCCCGCGGCTGGAGCTGCCTCCCGGTCAGGCGCGTGAGAGGCGCCGTGCAGGCCGTGTGTACAGGAATCTAACCACGATCTACTTCTTCTTTAGCGCGGTAGTACTGCTAATTGTACGACTACATCACAAGTGTGCGTGATCCCACAACGAAGGAAGTTGTCACACTCAACAGTCACGATCAATATACTTGTTCATTTCTGACCGTCTAGTCCTTGACCCAAAAACCAACAAAGAGTAGTGGGCGTTGGGTCCCCATTGGCAAGCGTGTGGGGCCAGGGGGATTATTGTCCCTGCTTTTGTATTTATAATAAATAATCTAGCTGGTCCTATGCTTGGGCAATCTGAACATACATATCGTTTCCTTGTAATTCATATGCTGGAATCGCATATAACAGCAAGGGTTTTTAGTCAGAATTTTGGTGCAAACCTATCTCTTTGACTGTTTTGACATTTCCTGTTATTATCCTGGTGTACTTCTTTTTACCTGTGCACACTATGCTGCAGGCACTGTATATTCAAGTTAGTGTTTACAGTGGCAATTCTTGTCCTGCTACCATGGTACTAGGTACTGCAGCGGTACATAGGCATGTGTGTGCGTTTCTTTTGTTCGTTCGTACGTACGTACGCACGTACGTAGTACGTACGTACATAGTACGTACGTACATATGTATGTACGCACACATACGCAACCTACGTTCGTACGTACGTACATACGTATGTATGTATGTTTTGGCTGTGTTGGCCGACTACGGGGTCACAGGGAGATGGGGTCACGGCTTCCTGCGGGGCGGCGACCTCGATCATTGTCGAGATACGTCATCCGAGGCACTGTCATTGATATAATACAACAAACGGAGGTATTACTGACGAAGTGGGTGTGGATTACTCGTGCTACGGCCCCTTACAACACAGGAAACCATCTGTTACCCGAGATATGTTCCATTGGACAAGTGTATTTTACTTAGTTTTGCGTTTCCTTACAGAACCCGGCATGGTTGGCCCGTTCTATTAATATGTGTGTCCTGTGGTTACCTTATATACAAACGAGGTTTTATTTGACCAGCGAACCGTGGCGAAACAGCAAGCCGAACCGAACTATGTTTGTTTGCATAGCACGATATTGGTTATTGCCAGGATAAGCCCATTGAGCGAGGCGTAGCTGCTAATTTAGGCAATCAGAAGGATTATGTACGGCCATGTTTCGAAATTAGTTTTTATTGTTGTTTCGAGGGATTGAGTATTGGGCCTGTTCCATTACCTGGAATAGGCCAATGACTGCCACATCAAATCCCTCACAATTCAAATTATCCAATATATAATACACAACAACATACCTTTACCTCACAACACAACCCAAAGTAAAATGGTACAACAACAACTCATTACATCACAATTTATCAGACACAACAACTACAATTACCCCGTAATTCACATTACCCATGATCTATCAGAGACAACAACAAAACAATTAATTAAATGCTCTTACAGCACAACTATTTCTCTCACTCACCTCTATATTTCGACAACCATCGGTCGCCTTCTCCAGGAAACTAAATACTAGGAAAGCAGGTTGTTGAAATGTAGATGTGTGTGAGATAAAATAGTTGTGTTGTAAGAACATTTAATTATGTTCCACCTCGAAGAACATCTTCACCACCAACAACAATCCATTATCACATTTGTTGTCATTGTCACAATGACAACAAACTTGGGCAATACTAAATGGCCATTCCACGTTAACTGGTCACGTCCACTTTTTGAAACGATATTTCAACTAAGTTGTTTTGTTAAATATAGTCATTAGGTTGGTCCCAAATAAAGACCGACTTCTATTCCACATTCGTAATATATTTGTCCATCCAAAACAACCAAAACTGTCAGTGTATAGGATGCGGAAAATGTTATTACTTCAATAATATCTATTTGCAAGTAGTAATTTACTTTAAGCGGTTTAAATGCAAATACAACAAAATATAATTACAATTTCAAATATTGGTTTAATGCCATGCGCAAGTTGTTTGAGGGTGCTGTGGACAATAATAACCATAACACCTGTCCTTGAACCATAACACCTGTCCGTGAACCATAGCAACCATAACACCTGTCCGTGAATCATAACACCTGTCCGTGACTGATCTGACCTACAGTTTGTGCAAGTGATCGACGTCACGTTTAGACAAACTATTTTTTTTTGTAATTTACGTTATGGATGTTTCAGCAAAACGTAATGCTCAGAAGTTGTGTACACGTGTTTCTACTGTTGATGGGGCAGGTTGTGGTTTATATATATATATATATATATATATATATATATATATATATATATATATATATATATATATATATATATATATATATATATATATATATATATACTTACTTACTTACTTACTTAGGCCCTTAACTCCTCCTGGAGCATAGGCCATCCACAACATTTCTCCAGCGCCTCCTGTCTTGGGCAATCCTCTCCAGTTGTTGCCAGCCATTCCCTGTTTGCTTGATGTCTGCCTCGAGGTCACGCCGCCAGGTGTTTTTTGGTCTCCCCTCTTTCTCTTGTCTTGGGGGTTCCATGTCAGGACCTGTCTGGTTATGTTTGTGCTTGGCTTTCTCAAGGTGTGGCCAAGCCATCCCCATCTCCTCTTAAGGATCTCTATCTCTATTTGGGCTTGGTGTGTTCTATCCCAGAGGTTTTTGTTGCTCACCCTGTCCATCCCGTGTATTCGGAGAATTCTTCTCAGGCAATGGTTGACAAATGTCTGGATCCTTATCAGCGTGGTCTTGTTTATTCGCCACGTTTCCGCTCCGTACAGCAACATGGACTTTACATTTGTGTTAAACAAGCGTATTTTTGTGGTTTCTCCAATTACCTTTGACTTCCACACATTTCTCAACAGGTGGAAAGCTACCCTTGCTTTACTGATCCTTTTCTTTGCGTCAGCCTCTGTCCCTCCATGCGTATCCACTATGCTGCCTAGATATCTGAAATATTTGACCTCTTCCAGTGTCTCTCTCTCAAGCATGATTGGTGTTGCGCAAGTAGCATTTGTTCTCAGGATCTTTGTTTTCCTTTTGTTGATTTTCAACCCAATCCGCTCTGAAATCAATGCCAGTTCTGTTGTTTTGTCCTGCATCTGCCTATGGCTGTGAGACAGGAGTGCAAGGTCATCCGCAAAGTCCAGGTCATCAAGTTGGGTCAGCATCGTCCACTGGATTCCATTTCGTTTCTCCTTGGTTGCTGTTTTCATGACCCAGTCTATGACTAGAATGAAGAGGAATGGTGACAGTAAGCATCCCTGTCTCACCCCCGTCCTAACTTCAAAGTTCTTTGTAAGTTGACCTTCATGAATGACTCTGCATGACATTCCCTTACAGGAGATTTTTTATCATGTTGACTAGTTTCTTGGGCACTCCATAGTATCTTAGCACTTTCCAGGGTGTCTCCCTGTCCACACTGTCAAAGGCTTTCTCGTAATCAACAAAGTTGATGTATAGGGATGAGTTCCATTCGATGTATTGTTCCACTATGATTCGCAGTGTTGCAATCTGGTCAGTACACGATTTGTCCTGCCTAAAGCCTGCTTGCTGTTCACGCAAAGTTTGGTCCACTTTGCTTTTCATTCTCTCTAGGATTATTCTGTTTAAAATCTTCCTAGGTACTGACAACAACGTGATTCCTCTGTAGTTATCACAGCGGCTCAGGTCTCCTTTCTTGGGAATCTTGATAAGGTAACCTTCCTTCCATTCTGCTGGAATTTCTTCTTTTTCCCAGATCTCCTCAAAAAGACTGTAAAGCATTTCTACTGAAGTACTTACATCTGCCTTTAGTGCTTCTGCAGGGATACCATCAGGACCTGCTACTTCCCCATTTTTCATATGTGCAATTGCCTTTTTTATTTCTTCTCTAGTGGGTTTATTACAGTTTATTGGGAGATCTGTCTCAGCTGGTTGGATGTCTGGTTGATTCTGCGGTGCTGGTCTGTTGAGCAGCTCTTCAAAATGCTCTGCCCATCTGTTAAGCTGTTTGCCTGCCCCCATTTTTGTCTCTGATTGGCCGCTCTGATTTCTTAAACTTTCCAGCTAACTTCCTTGTTGTATCGTAAAGTTGCTTCATGTTCCTGCTAGCTGCTGCCTTTTCTGCTTCTTGTGCAAGTCCCTCCACGAAGTTCCTTTTGTCTGTTTTGACACTTTTCTTCACCTCTCTATTTGCTGCAGTGTGCTCTTTCTGAGCTGTTACCTTTGCCGCCCTTGTGCGGCTGCTGTTGACTGCTTCCTTCTTGTCTCTTCTGGTCTGTATTTTCCTCATTGTTTGTATATGTATGTATGTGTATATGTATGTATGTGTATATATATATATATATATATATATATATATATATATATATATATATATATATATATATATATATATATATATATATATATATATATATATATATATATATATATAAACCACCATCGCCCATTAATTTTTCAAACGTGTGCACAGACACATATTATATATTTATATATATATTCGAAATAATGTTGAGTCTTCCTACAGTTCATGCTTTTTTGTTACGCTAAATGGGTTAAAACACCGCGAAGTAAAACAAAGTAAGGCATATTATAAGAAGACAATTAAAACAATTATGTATGTCAAGTTTTGTTCATCCATTAGTAATTTGAACAAACGCAAATCATGGAAATTCACAATATTTTTGTTAGGCATTTGTTAGGCATGAATGCACACATATATTTTACAGTTTTATTTTAAATGCTTAAAAACCCATACAGTATTTCCTAACAAGTTCTTAGGCTGAACATTTACAAAATTGTCCATGGCATATAGTGTAATGATATGCATGCGTATATGCGGGCGTGCGGGCGTGCAGGCGTGCCTTTTGTGTTATTCATTTCGTTTTTTGGGGTATGCATGTAACATTTACTAGGCACCTTGTTTAGTCCGCGAAAGTTACAAGAAGATCTGCTTGTACAGAGAGTGATGCATTGTCCTCTCATCAAAGATCTATGTCTTGTGGAATGTGATGAACTACTCGATCGGTATACTGAGTTGTCAATCCCATCTCTTTAGGCTTAATTACAAATCAGAGTTGACATTGTTTGCGCTACGACCTCGCTCTATTCACGTCTTAGGAGAGGTAGTAACAGTAACCAAGTAAATGATACACACCATTAATTGGCTATCGGCGCTGTCAAAGGGGACTTACTGAATGTTCTTGTACTGAATGCATTTGCACTGTCAGTGTCTCGTTCACAACACCAGCCAGTCACGTTATTACGAAGTTATTTTATTATTACTGTTGGCAGAGTGTCTGCGTGTAGTCTTCAGTAGTGGCAAAGTTTGTTCAGTTCTACGCGCGCTGTTGGTACTGGGTCTGCGTGTAGTCTTCAGTAGTGGCAAAGTTTGTTCAGTTCTACGCGCGCTGTTGGTAGAGTGTCTGCGTGTAGTCTTCAGTAGTGGCAAAGTTCGTTGAGTTCTACGCGCGCTGTTGGTAGAGTGTCTGCGTGTAGTCGTCAGTAGTGGCAAAGTTCATTGAGTTCTACGCGCGCTGTTGGTAGAGTGTCTGCGTGTAGTCTTCAGTAGTGGCAAAGTTCGTTGAGTTCTACGCGCGCTGTTGGTAGAGTGTCTGCGTGTAGTCTTCAGTAGTGGCAAAGTTCGTTGAGTTCTACGCGCGCTGTTGGTAGAGTGTCTGCGTGTAGTCGTCAGTAGTGGCAAAGTTTGTTCAGTTCTACGCGCGCTGTTGGTAGAGTGTCTGCGTGTAGTCTTCAGTAGTGGCAAAGTTCGTCGAGTTCTACGCGCGCTGTTGGTAGAGTGTCTGCGTGTAGTCTTCAGTAGTGGCAAAGTTCGTTGAGTTCTACGCGCGCTGTTGGTAGAGTGTCTGCGTGTAGTCGTCAGTAGTGGCAAAGTTTGTTCAGTTCTACGCGCGCTGTTGGTAGAGTGTCTGCGTGTAGTCTTCAGTAGTGGCAAAGTTCGTCGAGTTCTACGCGCGCTGTTGGTAGAGTGTCTGCGTGTAGTCGTCAGTAGTGGCAAAGTTTGTTCAGTTCTACGCGCGCTGTTGGTAGAGTGTCTGCGTGTAGTCGTCAGTAGTGGCAAAGTTTGTTCAGTTCTACGCGCGCTGTTGGTAGAGTGTCTGCGTGTAGTCTTCAGTAGTGGCAAAGTTTGTTCAGTTCTACGCGCGCTGTTGCTAGAGTGTCTGCGTGTAGTCTTCAGTAGTGGCAAAGTTCATTGAGTTCTACGCGCGCTGTTGGTAGAGTGTCTGGGTGTAGTCTTCAGTAGTGGCAAAGTTCGTTGAGTTCTACGCGCGCTGTTGGTAGAGTGTCTGCGTGTAGTCTTCAGTAGTGGCAAAGTTCGTTGAGTTCTACGCGCGCTGTTGGTAGAGTGTCTGCGTGTAGTCGTCAGTAGTGGCAAAGTTTGTTCAGTTCTACGCGCGCTGTTGGTAGAGTGTCTGCGTGTAGTCTTCAGTAGTGGCAAAGTTCGTCGAGTTCTACGCGCGCTGTTGGTAGAGTGTCTGCGTGTAGTCTTCAGCAGTGCAACGTTCGTTGAGTTCTACGCGCTCTGTGTTAACTGCAACCAGCAGGTGTAAACGAGTCCACAACGGAACAGCGTACTTAGTCAGAACCTGTGAGACAATACGCACGACTTAAACGGCAATTATATTAAGTTTCTACATAACTTAGTTACTGTGTGTTATGCAAGAACATAGCTAATGAGGAACTACAGTGTACTAATAAATCTCTTGCTGTGTATGAGCTAATTATTATATGTCCCCTGAAAGTGTGTATCAAGTGGACACCTATCATAATGACCAGTCCTACATGTTCTCACACACAACCTCCTCGTCCGCTGTACCTTAATTTTGTTCTATAATATCATGGCCAAAGTCTAACGTATATATTATTTATTTTAGTGTAACACACACACGCCACGCACGCAGACACGCACACATGCACGCACACAGGCACGCACACACGCGCACGCACGCGCACACATGCACACACACACACACACACACACACACACACACACACACACACACACACACACACACACACACACACACACACACACACACACACACACACACACACACACACACACACACACACACACACACACACACACAGGCATACATGAACTACCCTTTATAATGAACGACAGGAATGAATAGATTATGCCACAAATAAGGACCAAAGTTTTAACTATATTAATGAACAAAACATATTTATATATTTATTGCTTAATGATAATGTGATAAGCAAAACAACTTGTACCCTACGAGAAATATTACATAATTCAACGAAATAATTGCACATATTAGTATTATTAATATAATTTATGTGTACATATTTGTATTAATTAATTTATGTATGTGTACATATTTGCATTAATTAATTAAAATAGTTACATAAAAATTTCACTTTTTAAAATCATTTGCTTACGCTATGTTTTGCAGTACCTCTCAACACAGTGGTAGACCATGGCACCAATAGTTTGTCCTGTTTGTCGCAGGTACGGCACTCATGACGCCGGATACAACGTACTCGTTGTCGATCTGCTGGGGCCGAACCTGGAGGACATGTTCAACCACTGCGCCCGCACCTTCTCGCTCAAGACCGTGTTGATGCTGGCCGACCAGATGCTAGCTCGGGTCGAGTACATGCACAACAAGAACTTTATCCACAGAGACATAAAGCCCGACAACTTCCTCATGGGCATCGGACGGCAGTGCAACAAGGTACACTTAATAATGAAAATACAATCGACTCTATAAGGAATCCTGGTTTAAAGAACATCCGCTTAATAGGAACAACGTTGCTATGTTTTCCTTCTGGACTGCATTGTTTTACATACCCATGGATATAAGGAACAGCTTGCCCAAGTTCAAACATGTTCCTTATAGCGAGACTCGTCTGTAAATACCATCATCATGCTATCAGGTTATGTCATTATGTTGTCACCATTTTAGGAGGAAATGACAAATTCCATTAGTTTATTTAGGTTTTATGATTGCCCCCCCCCCACTTGACCAGCATTAAGCTGACTGTCTCTACCATCTATATCAATAATTCAATCATGGCAGCTCCATGCCCTGCCGTGTTGGATAATATTTGAACAAACCAGGGTTGGTGTCATTGCAATGCTTTTCTATTTTCTATATTTTAATTCTTTAATATTTTAATAAATGTATGGAACTTCTATAGCCTACTGGTAACAACATTTGTTTTCCTTACATATAACTGACCATTGATAGTTATGGTAATGAAAATGACAATGACAAATTATGTGATGGTAATGAAAATTATAATGAAACATTAAGTTTTGATGTAATGCATATGGTCACGATAATGAACGTTCCATGCTGATTCCAACCCTGGACTATAATCAGAATCTAACGGGACATCTTTTCCTGCAGCATTACGATAAACAAGCAGTGGCGTTGACCAAGTATCTAAGAACCCATAGGAAGAGTTCCGAAAAAAACTACTATCATGCTTTTGAAAGACATCGGTATAAATTAAATTTACAACGTTCGCATCGTGGTAATTACTGAAACAAATATGTCAATAAATGAGGGTTCCACTACTGTTTTTTTATTTTGGAAATTAATCACACTATTATTGTCAACATTGTAACGCAATTATATAATTTATTGTACTAACCTGGTCTGGAAGTTAATCTCTTCTATCATTATACTTGTTTTTCCATTGACGACCATTATGACGTTGCCTATGCTACGGCTATCCTAGCCGTAGAATAGGCAACGTAATACGACACAAAAATAATTTAATAGGCGGCAATTCATTATATAATGCAATCATTCAACACCACCATTTACCTGGTAAATGAACCAATAATGTGTAATACTAAAGACCACATATATGCCTTCAAAGGCTATGCTCACTGTACAGTAATTATACAGGCACGATCTGACTGAATGTCCACGCCCTTCTCTTATGTTCTCAGTGGAGTCGACGCCCACAGTCCGTACCGCTGGAATCCTTCTATTTGTTACACGTCAATGCCGCGACACAGTGCGCTGTTTGCGATTAGTCAACACTCAATATAGCCCAATGCTCGACTAGCAGTATGGGGCTAGAATAATCTATCTAGGATCAGCCAATATTGTTACACCTTAAATAGTCTTCAAGTGTTCAGTCTGGACAAAAGAGTTGTCGCTGTTGTTATTTGAGTAAGCAGACGGTGCCTTTAAGTGTTGTTAAAACCATAGGGTATACTATAGACCACATAATGGCTTGCCCCTATGAGTAGTATATTTGTTCATCTTCTCTTTCTGCAGTTGTAACAATGGCCGCCGAGGATTTAGGTTGAAAACCTAATTAAAAAGTCTTGTGTTTTTTGCAGAAGGTAGCTAACGTTTAAAACGATTTTAAGGTAATGGGGATTTCGTTCCAAATTGGCGCAGCTACAGAGAAAGTGCATTTTGCAGGTTAAGCTTAGTTTTAGGAGCAACAGGTTGTTGAGAGATAAATTATGTGAGCTGCCTGCGGATAATTGAAAGACGCAAGAGACTAGCCAAATAGGGGTAGTTGTTTATATATTGCAAATGTAACAACTGCTTTCAATTGTCAGTCAAACAGGAAGTAGAGCTTAATAGTAATTACTGGTAATTACAACCAAATACTTCCTATATACATTTTTCTTTCCTTTAGGTAACATGATTTACATTATCTCCTGTCAACATTATAACTAAACAATATACCAAATTATTCAATATAGTAACATTTCCACACAGTTGAGTATGCTTTGTCAAAACGTCCGTCTCGACGTTATCACAGCGACACGCATCCGTAAACCCCGGTTAGCGGTTACCCGTCACCTGGTAGTACGAAACGTTATCTAAATTCAGCCAACGATTTGACGATTGCAAAATTGTGCAGAAATTTAACTATGTTATCATATCCGTGTTTAAGCAATAATGGATCTATTATTGTTAGCCCTATGCAAAATACTGCAATTCATCAAGCAGGTGTTGGTAAAATGTAGGATGATAGTAGAGCTTGCACAAGGAACACAAGCAAGTCTAAACATTAGACAACATTATTGAATTAAAGTAATTATTCTAAGACAAAAAATGTTGTAAACATGGGTGACATCCAAGTATTATTTTTGTTTATATATGATTTATTGAGATATTAGAAATAAGTTTGTAATTACTGCTAAGTGGCAATATATATTTTTTCAGTGATTGCTTACAGTACAGACCTTCTGTTTAAAAACACAGGAAAGTGTTGTTGTTATCTCTGAGCAGATTTAACCAATGGCCCAGGTGATCAAGATGAGTAACACGTAATTAATGAAATATAAGCAAATCACTAGTGTCTGAATGACGAACTTAACATGTGTAGATGTCGGGACATTCCGCAATACAGGCAATTGCCAAGTTTGCCTTGATCATCCGAACTCCGTAAGGTGGCGCCACAATACGAAAATTAGTACGTTGCGCCACAATGTTGACATTTTTATTGGGCGCGCGCGCGTGTGTGTGCTTGCGTGCGTGCGTGCGGGCGTACATACTTATCCATGCATTTATGTAAATAACATAATTTACGTTGACGCTAAACACGAACTGTGTGCAGGTGTTCCTCATCGACTTCGGACTGGCGAAGAAGTACCGCGACATGCGCACTCGGGCCCACATCACGTACAAGGAGGGCAAGAGTCTGACGGGCACGGCGCGCTACGCCAGCATCAACGCACACCTCGGCGTTGAGCAGAGCCGAAGAGACGACCTGGAATCGCTCGGCTACGTCATCATGTACTTCGTGCGGGGCTCGCTACCGTGGCAGGGGCTCAAAGCGGCGACGAAGAAGCAGAAGTACGAGAAGATCAGCGAGAAGAAGATGTCAACGCCGGTCGAGGCGCTATGCAAGGGCTACCCTCAGGAGTTCGCACTGTACCTCAACTACTGTCGTGGACTGCGCTTCGATGAGGCGCCCGACTACGCCTACCTGCGCAAGGAGCTCTTCCGGCGACTCTTCAGCAAGAAGATGCATTACCAGTACGATTTCTTGTTTGACTGGGCGCCATCGAGGCACTCGAACCGGGACAACGTCGATATGGGTGATAGGAGGGATGCGGCGCTCATGAAGCGGTGATGGTGGCGCTGTCTAGCTCCTGTCTCGGCGCTCAGCGTCCGTCCAATGTGCCAACTGTAAACGTATATGTCTACACCAGGCGACATGTCTACATTGAACTATCACAACACATGTGACCTGATTGTATCATTACGTAAGCGTCACGTCATTGCGGCTAGGTGATTTTTACGTGTTTCCAAAATGTCGTGATGTTGACGTAATTAGGCAACAGTGTGACGTAGTTTGTGATTGTTTAAGGATTACGCATCGTGGCGATAGACTCGTTCATTTGTCACTGATGCAGCTCGATTGGAAAATGCTTTATTGTACAAAAATGTCTTTGGGACATATACCTTGTTTTACAAGGTTTATTTGGTACATCTACTTATAATACACCAACTTTCATAAGTCTAAAATTAATTAATGTACACCATACATCCAAATTAAGCTGTGGTATACAGAAACCATATGTTAATAATTCTTACTTAGTTGCACCTATCAAAGTAAAACAATGTTTTGGGTGTGTATTATATTTGAATTTTTTTCAATCGTGCTGCGTTTCTTCCCATGTTAGAACCCGCGACAAACAGCGTGGCCTAGTGTTTACTAAGCATATAATAGATGAGATCTGAGATGAGATTCTTCTGGAACTAGATGGAAATAGACGCACAAGTCTGTGTCATCATAACATTAAACGTTTATGGCTTATGGGATACGTTGCTAATGATGTGTAATTATACCAGCTCTGTTATACCACACATTCTGATCTACCAAGTAACCGGCAAATACAAATAATTGTTGAGATGACGAATTGCGTTGTCACGGCAAATGAAAATTAAATAAACAGCTATACCATCTAGAGTGGAATAACATATTAGACAACCATTAAACACACATAATGGCTTCCTCATTTATGTTGATTTCCTTCAAGGTTAACGGAGTCACTCCACCTCGTCCGAAGCTACTGCAGTACTCGTTGTTATGAAGTGCGTGAAGGCACAGCCATTTCCGTCCACAATCGTATGTAGTAGATGCGTCGTACACTTGTTTGAAATCACCATTGTACGCAACGTGTACATAGCTTGTATATAACTGTCATTACAGGGTCTTAGCAGAACACGGGTAGCGCCGAGTTATTTGTGATACTTTATTTATTGTCTATGATAATTAATTTCAGTCCGGATAAATGAAGTTTGTATGTTGCGGAAAGTGACAATTTAATAAACATTCTCCATACAATTTATGTATAACTATACTGGGATGAACCAAACATCTGGAGAAAGGTGTATTATCTTTCCGTGGTGCGTATGGTGTTTAGCATTAACGTCTGTGTGGTTTTGCCACACTTATAAAGGCGTTGATCAAATAATGCTGCAGGGAATCTTCAGGTATTTACAAAACCGTCTGTAGTAATTACTTCTGACACCAACTTTAGTTGCATGGTATTTGTAATGCCGTGTATTGTTAGGCACATTTAAAGGCAGTATACAAATATGATTACTTTATGTATACAGTACAATCCTTGTGAGACATTGCATGTTGCTTGTATAAGGACATACCACCCGCTCAAATATTACCCGAGTCACTGACATAAGGCCAAGTGTCTCAAGAATGTTGTTTTTCTTAAGTGTGACACTTTCCAGCTACGTGAGACATTCTGGACAAGGCGTCTTCGAATTTAAATCTGAGAAATATCACGCCTTGAACGGCAAAATTATTCAGATAACGGAGACTGTGTCCTTAAAACTGTCGATTGACATATTGATATAAGCTCAACAGATTTCATCCGCAAATTACCTGGATTTGCAGCGTATATTTCATCACATTACCGAAACATGCATGCGGAAAAAGCTTAACAGCACATTTTGAAATAAATGGGTTACGCTACCTGTTGACAATAAAACTAGGTCTTGGGCATGTTTTGTTACATCGTGTCTTGATTTATGCTTTATGTGTGTCGAAGTAAATCAATAGATGATGGAACTTAGATTAATCTAAAAGGTACTACTAACCTTTAAATTTTATGTAAGTTATTGACATTTTAATGACGAATAGATACTGCGCTGCGCACCAATGTTCTTGAAAATGTGTGTGGAAGTGGGTTACGCGCATTAAATTTCAACTGTTGCAATTCTCACACTTCATACATTCAAGACGTTCATAAAAGAAAAAAAGATATGCCGGTTCACGCCCATTGTCTTTTGTGTAGATCTACTTCTAGCCAAATGCTATCAAATTGCGTAGTATATACGAAAATAATTCGTATATACTACCAACGTATGACAACATTTGTAATATATAGTAATTTGTATTGGTAATTGCAATATATTAAGATTAATGTAACGGTGATGATGATGATGGTGGTGGTGATGACGACGATGATGATGGTGGTGGTGGTGGTGATGACGACGATCATGATGATGGTGATGATGATGATGGTGGTGGTGATGACGATGATGATGATGGTGGTGGTGGTGATGACAATGATGATGGTGATGATGATGGTGGTGGTGATGATAACTATGATGATGATGGTGATGATGATGGCGACAGCTGTGTACCTCTGGCACATACCAAGATACTTCCTCGTGATAAGTGCCTCCACCAAGTAATGTATCCAAATTGAAATATTTTGCTTGAAATAATGTATAAAGTGTCTTTTGGCACGCTAAAGCATATATATATATATATATATATATATATATATATATATATATATATATATCGAGAAGACCTCTTGCATGGACTAGGAAGCACCAGTCAAATTTTGAACGTGTAAATAATCAGTTCTGTCTTGTTTTAAGAAAGCGGGATTTATTTATGGGACGTGACTCGTAAAAAATCGGTGACCGATCATTATTCCACAGGTAGACCTTTTCCACTGAACTCTCGAAAAGATATTTCCGTTGGACACCCTTCTGTCCAACAATACGTTTCCAGTCTTGCTTGTTAATACAATATTGATCATCGGCTCCGCGGTGGCGCACTTTATTCTATATCTAGTACCGGGTACAGCTTGCTATATCTAATCAAACACTCGAAGTTCACGAAGCATGACTGAGTAATGCTGGCCTATACATTCATAACAAAGGCTTGATATTTACACAATCTTCCAGTGGCGCTCGTCTGTTTGAAACTCTTTCGGTTATTCATTAACAAATATATAAACATGAGAATATGGCTAGCTGTGTGTACAATAGATAGTTAATGATGCGTCATGGAGAAATGCACTTACTATATGGCTATGGTTGGCCGTTTCTTTCACGACTTGCTAGTTAGAGTCATCTACAACCAATTGAATGCGCGCTCCGAATTCCATATGTTTTAGCTACTACGGAATTAAAACCAATATAAGCATGTTTGTGTGTGTGCGTGCGTGCGTGCGTGCGTGCGTGCGTGCGTGTGTGTGTGTGTGTGTGTGTGTGTGTGTGTGTGTGTGTGTGCGCGCGCGCGTGTGTATGTGTAAAGTATAATATTGGGTAAGTTATGCACGTATTAAGAAAGCTAAATCGTATTTTATTGTATTAAGAAAGCTAAATCGTATTTTATCACTTTATTGGAATTTAATATTGGAAGATTTCACAGTATTACGCGAGCGTTGATACTAACCTTTCGCAAGACGCACTCACCAATTATTTACTAAGAACGTTGCCTATTGTTTTTAGTCATATTATTGTTCCCACTAGATATCTTATGAAATATACTCCAAATAGCTAGTGATGCCACAAATGGCCAACCATATCGTGTCACGCCATTTGATCTCTATGGTTACGACCTACGATTAAATACCTGCGTGGGATTGCGACAACCTGCCGTCCAACACAGAACTTTAACTGGACAAGTTAAATTGACATATCTGAGGAGAAATTGAAAGACACACGAATAACGTTCATCATGGCCACTGGAGGGAAGGACTCACAAGACGATACAACTTCGTATATGAAGCAATTTTTTTCCGAAAATGGGCTTTTTCAAAGGAGAGAAACAGAAACCGCGAAGGCTCATTCTCACGGAGAATGCGTTGCAATGTGAGCAAGTGTCGTCAAAGGTGAGTCCGTGGAAACAGTAAAGGGGGAATTGGATGTGATTTAAAAAAAATTGCATTGGATTATTAGTAGTTCAAAGTCTTGTGTTGGCTTATTTTAAATCATATACAGTACAACTTGGTTAACTCGAACTTCGATAACTCAAATACCCGTTATAGTTCAAGCCGATAACCCAGTCCCGCTGACAGCTTTGTAGAATTCTTGCAATGTTATATATCACAGATAACTCGAAATTCCATAACTCTGTCCGATTAGCTACTGGCAAACCTGATCTTTGATGGTGTATGTTCGCATAACCTTTGAGCTTACTGTGTGAATGTAGGTCAGGCTAAATATTGACGTACAGTAGAATATCGCTGTAAAGAACATGTTGGGACTTGATATCAAAATGTTCCAAATATAGATGTTCGTTATACATACGGGCACATGGCACAGTGCAGACCGGAGCATGAATTTCGAAGTTTTTCCTTTTAAGCGGATGTTCCGGGAGTCCTTATAGCGAGGGTCCACTGTAGACCAAAACAGCGGCCATTGTTTTTGAGCACCCATGACTTGTTGTCCATTCGATTACATACCTGTCATGGTCAGTGTGTAACCTAATACAATTAGGTACCATGTCCGGGTGTGTTCTGTAGTAAAGATTACACACCTGTCATGGTCAGTGTGTAACCTAATACAATTAGGTACCATGTCCGGGTGTGTTCTGTAATAAAGATTACATACCTGTCATGGTCAGTGTGTAACCTAATACAATTAGGTACCATGTACGGGTATGTTCTGTAGTAAAGATTACATACCTGTCATGGTCAGTGTGTAACCTAATACAATTAGGTACCATGTCCGGGTGTGTTCTGTAGTAAAGAGGAGTTGTTTTAGCTATACAGTTGACATGTAAATTTTTAATTGAGTTAGTATTGAGCGTTTATGAATTATATGTAACTGTACACTCGTGACCAGAATACAATATGAAAATAATCTTATATCACATAAACAAGGAAGCCATTCATCTATGTGTAGATCAACGTGTCTCATATCCAATATATATTTGTCGATATGCAGAAAACACGAAAAGTGAAGAAAAGCATTATGCTGGTTGACGTGAAGGTTGTGGAAGCGCTGAATTCGATTGTTAATGCATTCCAGGTAAATTAGTTAATTTATAAACATATACGATCCTGCAACTAATTTCATACTCTAAACTAAATGTTCTAAATGATGTGTTCGTTTTTCTGGTCAAACAATTGTGTTTTATATTTTGTATCTCCAAGTATTGTTTATCTGAGACGATCCCTATCTAAGACGTCTCATGTTCATATATAGGGAAACACGTACCAACACATTATGAACATGTATAATGTATCTATTGTATTGTCTACCTGAGACGATCCATATCCAAGTCGTCTCATGTTCATATAGGGCAACACGTACCAACACATTATCAACATGTGTAACGCGATTGTAAATTCTCTCAAGTTGGCAGAACATGTTTATTTATACATGTCGCTATTTAAAAAATAATAAAAATTTTCTTTTGTAATATCTTAACCCCCATCTACAGCAATCATGGGAACGAAACATCTCGGGAACAAATTAATTGTCTCGGGATCGAGTGTTTCACGTCGATACGTTACTTGAAGGATATGTGTCCATTTGTGAGAAATGAAATTGTATTTATAACAATTTTACATTGGCCACATTTTGAAATATAATCAATAAGAGTTTTCTTATGTGTGGATTTTTAGAAACTACAAATCTACGAGGGTAGTGAGCGTACACTTAGTGTACACTGGTGTACACTGGGTATACGCTGTAGTCGTGTTTTGTGTTGGCAGGTTGCATGCTATGACAAAGATGGTTGGAACACGTTGTACATGATCTGTGATAATGCTGGACAGCGCAATGATTGGATTAAGCTGATTCGAGATGGTAAATCGGTGTGAGTGCAAAAAAGAATACAAGCAGCTGATGGAAAGGCAGATCCTGGAAATCTGAAACAGTTACATAACATTTGTGGGCATTTTGTTTCGTCATGAAGTTAATGTCATTGTCTAGACAAACATCTTCTTATCGTGTCCCCAGTGCATGTTTATTCCAAGTGAGGACGCCAGTCTTACTCGTGTTTTCTACACAGTTTTTGTTTGGTGCATGGATTATTAAACTTTTAGTTATGCAGCAGGTGCAATATCATACAATGACAAATTTAATCTTACCCAAACGCTGCGTGATACTGTAACTACCGTAAGTCTGGTCAGATATGTTGACCATCGCTCTCCTTTGCTGAGTGCGCCACCTATAGGCTTTGCCCGAGTCTTTGACTCGGTCTTGTAGACTTCGCCGTCTCCTACTAATTATCCACTTCGGCCAATGTCTCAATGCTAGACAAAAATCATCTTCCACAACGCACTAATTCTTCTGACTGTATTTGTCTAAGCTACTGCTCAGTTATTATGTATAAGCGCACCTCTAATAATATCTAATAAAAACAATGATGGTTATGATGATAATGCAGGGGACTACTCGGTTTTTTTCTATGTTACAGCGAGCAAGAAATGCGGGGCACACGTTCAAGCAAAATACCACCCGGACGTGTACGATAGGCATAAGAAGAAATACAAATGTTGCCAAGGAGATCGCAAGAGTGATGGCTGTCAAAACACACACAGCGATGAAAGTACATATGGTCTTGGTATGTAGTGTTGCATTAAAATGTTGAAAGTATTGTTTTAACGTATCGGTTACGTCACTCACAGCGCCACCTACTTGTCTGTAATGTTCTATCTGCACGTCAGCCAGCGTCCCCTTGTATATGGCGGCCAATGTTGGCACGTTTGGGATGGGATTATGACCACCGTCGACACATAGATGCATTATCTTTTTCTTGTGGGACACACTGTTTTTTTCCGTTTTCCCGCTTTTTGGACGAAATGTCCCGCTTTTTGTAATTTCAAAAAAGAAAAACATTCACGGTAAATTTGATCGATTTGTTGCACACGAGGCCATTTCAGGTACATTTTTATTTGGTCCCTAGTGACTTCACAGTTTCTCGCGCGTGCGAATGGCACATAACATTGGCGACCCTTAAAATAACAAGTAAAAAAACGACGAAAAAATAGTGACGAAAGGAGGAGGGTATTTCCCGCACTTCGTGAGCACTTTCCCGCTTTTTCATGTTGATCTTAGTTAACGGTCTCGTAAAACATTCGTTTTAACTTGATCAGTCCTTCAGTGTCGTAAGCGCATGCGTCGACTGAATAGGGGCCTAAAAGTGCATTTTTACATTTTAACTTGTGTACCTTTCTCCAAATAGCTTCAGATTAAGAGGTTTCTCAATGTGTGGGGTGCTAGCATCAGAGAACATTACTTTGTGTAATAAACACATGTCTATGACAATGTGTATACCGGTAGAAATAGCCTAGGTTTGTCCTTACGCAGTGAGAAACGTTCATAGAGTAGAATATTCACACAACGATAACAAAGAGGTCCACGGTCGCCATTATCAACCAAAGCATGAAAGCATTAAAGCATGAACCAATACAGGGCAATCGATTATTACATGTGAATCTTTTTCAGATGTGCGTTATGAAAATGGCGGTGGCTCGGTCTGGTCTTTGGCGTATGGCCTGTAAGTCTCTGAAAACATTCCGTTACACTGCTATATATCAATCTATTCTTTGACGTATGACCAGTAAGTCTCTGAAAACATTCCGTTACACTGCTATATGTCAATCTATTCTTTGACGTATTACCAGTAAGTCTCTGAAAACATTCCGTTACACTGCTATATATCAATTTGCTCTGTGTCCGATTGTAAAGATTGACCATCATTGTCCCGTTCAGTTAAATGACATTCAGCAGTTGTAGCAGTTTTGAGAAACGTGTCTTGACTGACTTTACATAAAAGCATACTCCATAGTGACTCCTCTTGTTTGTATGCTTGAATAACAATGTTATCTCTTTGCACATATCAAACATGCCCACACCACCTTTTATGTTTGAAGACATCTATGATAGATGCACAGGTAAAGGTGTCCTCTCTAATCTTAATATTTTGTAGCCTGTCCAAGATCTCTAATAGCTCGTAGGTAGCGCATCTAAAACATTCAAGATATTGTATCTCCTGTTATTGTAGAGTCCAAGCCTGAGAACCATAGATTGCTATTGGCAGTATAAGGGCTCCTAAATTATGATTTGGCATTCAGTCTTGTTGAGATGCTTCGGTTGGAAGATATGCCATTTCTGAATTTAAAAAAGGCTGCACCCCTCTCTGTCTTTCCCTCCCTCTCCCTCTCTCTGTCTTTCCCTCCCTCCCCCTCTCTCTGTCTTTCATTCCCTCCCCCCTCACTCTGTCTTTTCCTCCCTCCCCCTCTCTCTGTCTTTCCCTCCTCCCCCCTCTCTCTGTCTTTCATTCCCTCCCTCCCCTCTCTGTCTTTCATTCCATCCCCCTCTCTCTGTCTTTCCTTCCCTCCCCCTCTCTCTGTCTTTCATTCCCTCCCCCCTCTCTGTCTTTCCCTCCCTCCCCCCTCTCTCTGTCTTTCCCTCCCTCCCCCTCTCTCTGTCTTTCCTTCCCTCCCCCTCTCTCTGTCTTTCATTCCCTCCCCTCTCTCTCTGTATTTCCCTCCCTCCCCTCTCTCTGTCTTTCCCTCCCTCCCCCCTTTCTCTCTGTCTTTCATTCCCTCCCCCCTCTCTCTGTCTTTCCCTCCCTCCCCCTCTCTCTCTGTCTTTCCTTCCCTCCCCCTCTATCTGTCTTTCATTCCCTCCCCCCTCTCTCTGTCTTTCCCTCCCTCCCCCCTCTCTCTGTCTTTCCTTCCCTCCCCCTCTCTCTGTCTTTCATTCCCTCCCCCTCTCTCTGTCTTTCCTTCCCTCCCCCTCTCTCTGTCTTTCATTCCGTCCCCCCCTCTCTGTCTTTCCCTCCCTCCCCCTCTCTCTGCCTTTCCCTCCCTCCCCCTATCTCTGTCTTTCCTTCCCTCCCCCTCTCTCTGCCTTTTCCATGATCTGTAGCACTATGAAGAGAGCATCTTCCGTCCCTCTGTTCTTCCTGAATCCATACTGCTGCTTTGATACTCTTCTTTGATGCTGCCTATGTACCTCTTCAATTGAGAATGGTGGGATGATATCTGGAATGTCGTCAAGTGCTTCCTCTGATTTTGGCCAATTCGTGTTTAGATGTTTCTCAAAGTATGTTTCCCAGCATTTCAACACCTCAAGTGGAGCTGTTTTTAGCCTTTGCTGCCATGGTGTTTACATGGCTTGTTGTTGGCATCTGGCACAACTGTGTAGAATTCAGAAAATATTCTGTGGTCTATAGAATTTCTATAGAATATTCTGTATATAATTTTTAGAATATTCTATCGGATTTTTCTGATGTATAGCTATAGATGTATTTTCTAGTTTCCATACAATATTCTGCTATGCTCTGTAGAATTCTATAAAATTCTACACAAATCTATTGAAAATTTAAGTGGCATAAATGCTGTTGTTTTCTATGCAAAATTCTACTATACTCTGTAGATATTAATAATTTTTTAAAAGAATTCTATAGCCTTTTTTGCTAAGGGCACAAGTTGCACTAGTTAGCAACAAAGCTTAGATGTAGTACCTGGCATGCGTGTGTGTGTGTGTGAGTGAATGAGAGAGTGAGTGTGTGTGCACGCACGCGCATGCTCACTTTTATCGTGGTGTATAGGGGAAGTTGTTTTAAACACAATGCAATCATTTCCATTGCAGATCAGGAATGACGGGTGGATGGAAATGGTAACAAACACAGACAGGCCGTTTCGTGCGGATTACCCGTATTCGTACAGGTCATTTATATTTTCATTCAAATTGTATGTACCAGGTAGTTTTGTAATATTTTGATACTTTTGGAAAATATTTCTCTGTGAGTTTAGTATCCTTGGGATTAACCACTGAACTAAACGCTACCAAATTTTGCCACACCCTAGCGGACACATTTTGTAACAACATCAGCACATTACGTGCATGGGTTGCCCTTTTGGAAATCTAGATTCTTATTGGTTTTGTTCATGCCGTCTTGAAAAATTTTATTTCTATATCTTTCATGAGAAAATATGGTGTAACCTGAAAAATAACCGTCAGAATTTGATAATTTTTTCAGTGGATCAATGCAAAGCTAACACATATAGCTACATTTTCTTCATGATTGGGTCAATAGCATTGTCAAATTTTTCTACAGATTTCTGAACACAAGGAGGTAAAATCGCTCGAAATTTGCCAGAAATCCTGGGAACAGAAAAAAAAATGCTGGGGCCTAATGGGTTAAACACATCAAATTCTCATTAAATAACATATAGTAGCTGTGTCTTTGTTAGTACAGTTTGGGCTGAATGTAGACTGTAGAGTCTGTAGTATGGATGAAACTGACCTGCTTTAGCTTGTAACCGTCTGTGATTGCAGTTTCTTTAACTGAATGTAGAGTATTGTAATAAAATGTAGTATGTTACCATGTGGTGTTCAGTGTCTTATAGTTTCTGGACTAAGTTCCTTACATCATTCTATCACATGTGCCTCATTCATACATGTTAAGCTTTCTGCCATCACCAGGAAACTCCTGGAAATGCATAAAATCTCTTCTTATACACAAGAAAACAACTTTCTTGGATGTCTATTGGCATAAATATCCTGCATTTGCATTTCTGGAACTTAACATTGACTGCCAAGAAAGTTGCCCACATTGGTCAGGATAAACTGTAGCACTAGATCAGGAGACCACATAAAACATATAATTGCAAATGTATATCGCAGTAAGCATTTATTTGTGCTGTTGCTATATGCGGGATATATTTGTGGTTTTGTTGACATTAAAAAAGTTTTGATACAGTAACAATTCGAACAGCAATCATGAAATATGCCAACCTTACCAACCTTTTCAACAACATATGACTTGCTGCACCAAACTAACACAGCATCAACTTAAAAAATGTCAGTAATTATTTACGTGTTTTCACTAGCATATCAAGATCATAAAAAAAATTCTGCCCTATATCTGTAAATACAAAACATTTGTACCTTGCCATGAAGACAATATCTAGCAAAGAACAAGCCACATGTTACAGACCATGAATCTTTAGAAAAATATCAAATGCCTTATGTTGAGACTAACCAAAGGCAATGGTGCACGCACACAAAAACAGTTAACTGTTAATCTATACAAGAATGACACTGTATAAGGGGTCATAAAAAATTACATAATGGGGCAGGGGTGTATATGTCTAAACGTTAGAGCGTTCAGGGAGAGGTGGGGTGTTTACAGTACTGTTACATGACACCATCGAGGTAGGTTTTTCACTTCACAAGTGATTACTGAAAGTGAATTTGATTGATGGAAACGAAATTCACAACTTGAGCACATGCGATTTATAGACACGGTTGTGGCAGTCTACTAGAAACAGTATCACAATTCAGGTCGTTCACGCAGCATGCTTGTTTTGACTTATGCTCTGCTTCACATCGTGAGCCAGTTCTTTGAGCTTGGGTTTTTGATTTTGGAGAAAAAAGCAATACATAATATTTTAATGGCCCCCAACACCAATGATGTAAACATGGCAACTGGCACAGTCAACAACAATAATTAAGTAAGATCCTAAGTAGCAGATTCCTTACACAACCAGGTAGCTGTGTGGAAGCCACCAAGCCCATGATATATCGGCAGGTAACAGAAAGTATCTTGGTCTCACACTAGTTAGTCAACAGGCTTTGTGCCCACATTGGTCAGGATAAACTGTAGCACTAGATCAGGAGACCACATAAAACATATAATTGCAAATGTATATGCATAGTTGAAACAAAGTACGTAAGGTCCATAATGTGTCACTAAGCTCCACGATGTGTCACCAAGCTCCACAATGTGTCACCGAGCTCCATTATGTGTCACCAAGCTCCACTATGTGTCGCCCAGCTCCACAATGTGTCACCAAGCTATACGACGTGTCACCAAGCCTCATGTGTCATCAAGCTTGAAGTTGTATCACCAAGCTCGGCAATGTGTCACCAAGCTTCACAATGTATCACTAAGCTTCACAATGTGTCACCAAGCTTCACAATGCATCACCAAGCTTCACAATGTGTCATTAAGCTTCACAATGTCACTAAACTTCACAATGCGTCACTAAGCTTCACAATGTGTCACCAAGCTTCACAATGCATCACCAAGCTTCACAATGTGTCATTAAGCTTCACAATGTCACTAAACTTCACAATGCGTCACTAAGCTTCACAATGCGTCACTAAGCTTCACAATGTGTAATTAAGCTCCTGGTTGCGTCGCTAAGCTCCACGATGCATCAGTAAGCTCCATGATGTGTCACCTGGCTCTACAATGTGTCACCAAGCTCCACATTGTGTCACCAAGCACCACAATGTGTCACCGAGCTCATTGTGTCACAAAGTTGTTGTGTCATCAACCTGTGTGGTGTATCATCTACCACTATGGAGTGTCACCAAGCTTTGTGTGGTGTATCACCTAGCACTATGGAGTGACACTAAGCTTTGTGTGGTGTATCACCTAGCACTATGGAGTGTCACCAAGCTTTGTGTGGTGTATCACCTAATACAATGGAGTGTCACCAAGCTTTGTGTGGTGTATCACCTAGCACTATGGAGTGTCACCAAGCTTTGTGTGGTGTATCACCTAGCACAATGGAGTGTCACCAAGCTTTGTGTGGTGTATCACCTAGCACTATGGAGTGACACCAAGCTTTGTGTGGTGTATCACCTAGCACTATGGAGTGTCACCAAGCTTTGTGTGGTGTATCACCTAGCACAATGGAGTGTCACCAAGCTTTGTGTGGTATATCACCTAGCACAGTGGAGTGTCACCAAGCTTTGTGTGGTGTATCACCTAGTACTATGGAGTGTCACCAAGCTTTGTGTGGTGTATCACTTAGCACTATGGAATGTCACCAAACTGTGTTTGGTGCATTACCTAGCACTATGGAGTGACACCAAGTTTTGTGTGGTGTATCACATAGCACAATGGAGTGTCACCAAGCTATATGGTGTGTCACCTCTCTGAGGTACATGTCATTTGTCCCACCATTGATTCTGTCCCCAATCACAGCCCTTCTATTATGTCACACATCATTTTGTCCTGTAAAGTGGGAATAGACTCATCCTCCTCCCCGTTCTCCTCCGGTTCTGTCTTTGTCCGCATCAGCGATATGACCTGGCTGGCGGCCGATGCATCATCTGACGTGTCCATCAACTCGGTCTTAATGAGCAGCTTCGAGTCGAGGCTGACGTCATCAGGCATCGACTGGAAGCAGGCCTGCAGTCTCTCCCGGACATGCTCGAGATGCTTGCGGAAACGTTCGGCCGTCTCGAGTCGCTGTCGCTTCTGTACCTCCATCATCACTCGGAGCGTCTCACGCGCCTGGTGCGGCCGGAACTCGTTGATGAGATGGTGGATATGGATGAAGAGAAGAGTCAGGTCATCCATTTTCTCTGTGCGCTTTGCTGAGTCTGGCAGCTTGATTAATATGTCGAGGAGATCAAGGAAGTTAATGACGATCGAGTGGTTGAGTTTCTTGAGCTCGCGCCGGTGGTCGTAGTTGTGGGGATAGAGGCGGCGCAGGCCTTGATCCTCCAGGGGACGCACTATCTGGTCATCTGCGTGGAACGTCACGCCAAACATGCTGTATGTATCCTGGGGTGGAGCCAAAACATTATAATGGTTATATACAGCAAAAAGTAATTAAAATAAACAACCAGAACTGTACAAATAAAAACTGAAAGCATCAAGATTTAAGGATTAAAGTAAAATTTCCATAATATTTTTGCATAAGTACGACATGCTGAAGAGTAAACAACAAAGTATTTGAACCACCGATTCCAGTCAAAATGAACCTGAGAGGTGACTTTCTATAATTGCATTAAGATGACCATTTTTAGATCCATTTAGTACTTCTATATCTCATTATATTAAAAATATATATATTTCATACATTTTTCTTGGGATATAATGGCGATATTGCACACGAATATGCATTTCGTTATTTGTATGTGGACTTTGTTATAAATGTGTGTTTAAATGCAAGGAGCATAGTAAATAAAAAATGAATTAAACATTATGGTAGAAAATATTAACCCTCACATACCTGGCATAACCGAATCATAGGCCAACAGGCAAATATTACAGTAAAGGACAACATATATAGACCTACATCGGAACTAGTGTCAATGTAAAGACTGAAGTATTAACAGCTGACTAGTATTAACCCTTCTTCTGTCCCTCCCTCCAGTTCATAAGAAGAACAACTTGACTACGACAGACCGAGACTTCCCCAGCCAACAAGCCTAGATCCGCTTCCTATATATGTAATTATATATTATTATTACAATACTAGCGTGTGCTTATGTTTCTGTGAGCAATCATAATTTCCTTTTTTATTGAATCAGGCCGTGGGTTGAAACAACTATTCTTAGAACGCCACAGCTTAAAATTCTTCTACTAATGTGGGCTGAATCAACCGTATAACAATACTGGTTAATGTTAATGCTAGTAGTGCGAATACATTTATAAATAGAATTGACAGATATCTAATAAAGACATGCTACGCATAGATGAGAAAATTGTTGGACTCTCGATTGTCCACTTGCCGTCTGGAACTTGTTGTTTAGGATGGCAATTTTTTTAAAATCTTGTTAAATCTAGCTGAATTCAACAGCGATGCGGTTTTTAGTGAAGTGGGCCGAACCATCCGTCTGCATGGGCCAAAATGACTGGGCCGAACCATCCATGGGTCGAACCCATCATAGGCCGAACCATTCATGGGTCAAACCCATCATAGGCCGAACCGTCCGTGACCACTTAGCTTAGGCTTAGCTTAAGTTAGCTATGCTGGACCATTTTGAGATAATTAAGTTATTGCAAAGTATTATACATCGCTGGAAAGGTTTATTATTAAGATACATCATGGTATCAGTTGTATGGCTGTATGTTAATTAGTTTTCATGTTAGAGCACTTTAAAGACACCCCCCGTCAACGTTTTCAAAACACGTTTTTCTATTTTTATCAAAAAAGTGTACCTGGCCTAAAAAAATTACTAATATTAATGTTAATGTATTTTTTTACATATTGTGGTAGTACTTAATGTTCTCAACCTGTGTGGGGGTCACTCATACCAATGCATCCATTATTTTGGTTGCAAGAGAGCTGGAAGCAATGCTATTTTTCACTTATTTTGCACATTTATACAGGGGCTGTTGGCAAAATGTAAAAAAACACAGTATATACCCTACAGAGACATTTTGTAAACTTCAGTGTCAGCTTCTCAGCATGTTTGGTCATTAGCATTATTATGTATATGAAAAATATTTTTTACAAAGTTTTTTAACTGCAAACTATTATGCAGATTTTTACAGAAGCCTGTTCACAGCTGAATACATGCTAATGCAAGATGAATATTTGACATGTGTATCATACCTTACCTTATGATACCTTATGACGATTCTGATCGCAGGATCCAGTTGGTTCCTCCATGATCAGATCTTCAGAATCAAATATTTTTATATCATAATTTCCGGTTCCATTAGTTATTGTTAAAGGAGATGTAGGATGAAGATCACTGGAAAGGTATATTATTAAGATACATCATGGTATCAGTTGTATGGTTGTACGTTAATTAGTTTTCATGTTAGAGCATTTTAAAGACGCCCCCATCAACATTTTCAACACTTCTTTTTCAATTTTGCTAAAAAAGTGTATCTGGGCTTAAAAAATTGCCAATATTAATGTTATTGTAATTTTTTTTTACATATTAAATATTTATTATTGTGGAAGTACTAAACGTTCTCAACCTGTGTGGGGTCATGAGAGCTGTAAACAGTGCTATTTTTCACTTATGTTGCACATTTATAGAGGGGCAGTTGGTAAAAACAAAAAAATATATATATACCCTACAGTCCAGAGAACTTAAGTGTACACACTAATTACGTAACTAAGTTCAATGTAACACGAGACCGAGTCGGTTTGTATATCCCACCTTGATAGGCGGAGGAGGCTTGGGGGTGCGTCCTCTTCTGACATTTTCATCTGTATATAAGCTGACATACTGCATAGGCGGTAAGGGCATCGAACTAACGCCTTGTTGGCCTTCCGCCATTCTGATTGTTTTCTGCGATTGTAAATTAGTCGGAACACGTCGTATTTGGATGTCTTACTTTTACATTTCATGCAACAACGCAACAACTGAATGTCCTGATTAAGGTGATAGTGTCCGTTTTGGCTGGCTATCTAAGCCGTAAAGAATAGCAATACTGGTTAATGTTCGTGTAATGAGCGAGTGCTCAAAAACGATTTAACCCCAATATCGCTCAACAAATTTGTGCGCAGCCGCACACGAGACATACATGAATAATCTGCAACGTCCCTGAATGACGTGATTGTCGGTCATGTCTGAGCATAGAATCGTCTGGAACAATGTTATGATTTTCACGTTAGTCAGGAACGGAACGAGCAATTTAGCCACCTATCTAGATGTTTTATGGGGACCCCTATAGTAATGAAAACAACATTGTTGGCACTCTGGGATTCAGTTATTTTTATAGTTACTCATTACACAAAAAGCGTGAGAGCTCCCAATCCAACTGTTTTATTTTGTTTAACTATGGCACACTTTTTTATTTAACGTGAAAGAATAGGTCAAGGGAATACAAAATGTGTTGAATTTTTTACTCAGGTCCCCATTTGCCATGGTAACAAGCAAAATGGCTGTCGTAAAGAGACACTCTAGCATACAATGCGCACGGTCTCTATAGCCAAATGTGTAAATCATATCAGATCATAATTCTTCTACTATCATATTTAGATTTAGATTAATTTTATACAACTATAAAATTACATTTGAAACATTAATAAATTATATATTTTGTTTTAATGTTTTTTTGCTATAAATACACAAATCACTAACAAAACATGCCACTTATTACAAAGATGTAATTAAAGTTGTATTGAGAATGTAATACAAAATGGATCATTATAAACCGAATATTACCAGAGCTATGTGGAAGGAAAAAAATGCATTTTGTGTGAAATTTTTACTAGGCCTAATAAGAAAAAAACTGTCTAAATCCACCAGTGGTGTCATTCGTCATTTGTTTCCCATTATGCAAACAGATTAAGTGCGTTGTGTCCACACATCACGGCCTGATTGGATGAGTGGCTCTCTGCAAAAAGGCAAACAACTAGAAATACATAAACTATCAAGATATATACGAGCGCTCTGCAGATAAGTTATTTACTACACAGGTTATCAGATTAGTAATTTTGGGAACTTTCTTCCGGGTTGCTGGATCCTCGAGGAAAAGTTACTGATATGCGGTAACTTATGGTAAGTTCACTTTGGATAGTGACACAAGTATGTAGAAGTACGAGTAGGTCGCTTAAGAATAACGTTTGTCATGCTATGGACGGGATTGAGGTTGTTTGAAACTTCTAAACAAGCAAAGTTTTACCGAAAAGTTAACGCCAACCTGTTGCTGCGACTGGCAATGGTGTCTGCTATTGCTAATGGTATAATACCAAAAGCGGAACAACTACGCATGAAAGTATTTATTATATAACTACTTAACAGATGCGCATAATTTAGGGTAATCGTTTACTTAACTGGCCTAAATTATTACGGCTTTATGCCGACGATTTTTACAGCATTTTTGTACCCGAAAGCGTTCCTTATGTCATTCCGCATATGTTCCAGTAAAAAAAGTTCATATATTCTTTAAAAATATTGTGTTTTAGGCCACTTTTAATCAGTTTTACACATCAAAACAGCGGAACCGATTGCATGATAAACATGGCGCGTGTGCGATTTGCGCATTAGTCACGCCTGGGTGCCATCAGAACCGCGAAGGCGATGTTTGTGTGCACTGGGCATGCAATTACACTACATAAAAAATAATTAAGAGAACAAATTTAGAAAATATAGGCTCTAAAAAATTTTCAAACGAAGAAATTCTAGAAAAAGAATTAAAACATTATTCACAGTTTTCATATTAAACGCAACATTTGTAGAGCACATATAGTGTGTTCTAACGTAATATTTCATATTTTATTTAATTAAATATTTGATGTTGCAAATATTATTTGTATGAAAATGATGTGGTCGATATTAGATGTTATGCGCATGCGCAACTACAAGGGGACATCTCATTGCATGTCATTGTAAATATAATTTAATTTAAAAGAATGCATGGGTTAAATTATCTGTTGTTTGGTGAGCAAAGGTTATTGTTTTTGTAATTAAAACATACTGGTGCTATTGCATGTCATGCGCATCTTTAAAGGGACAATTCATTGTATGTCATTGTTAATATAATTAAATTTAAAAGAACGCAGGGGTTAAATTATCTGTCGCTTGGTGAGCAAAGGTTTTTTTATTATGCTTATATTGCACGCCTGGTTTCCTTCTGCTGGGGAGGAGTATTGTTGGGAGAAACGGAGGGAGGGAGGTATTCTGTGTTGTCCGTTTTTGCAGCCATATCCTGCGGAGAAATCGTGATGTAGTACCGCCTTGCCAGTGATTAATGGGAAGAAGATATAGCTCAGAAACAATTTTCATTGTTCATATTAAATAACATTAATTACTTTCTCATAATACACATGAATTAAAAGCATCCTTTCATTGCGCATATACATTAATTAACATATTAATAATTAATTAATCAACGTGCAACACTATTGTAACTGCTACAATGATTTTGACGTGTAATAAATAAAACACAACAGTTTACAGCTATTTAGCTTTCTTAAAGGGATGGAGTCGTCATAGAGTATTCAATATCCTTGCCACAATAATTACGTAAAAACAGAAATGTATTATTATCATTATGGGACTACATAACTTTTCATTATTACCATCAATGGCCAGTTATATGTAAAGAACTCCATGAACCAACTATTGTAAAAGTTTCTTATATTTATTTGAATGAAAATGTTGCAAAGTAACAGTGGTGTTTTGAAGCTGTCTGCTGGTGTAACTCATACTGCTGCTTGGTGGGTTTATTGATACAGATGTTAAAGACAGTAAGCTTACCCCTGGTCTGGAACCTACCTCAGTGAAGTGACCATCAACGAATGAATGGCGTCAATTAAAAGCATGTCCCCATCAGGAGGCTAGTTTGAAAAGGACAGTTAGGTGCGGACTCTTGATAAGCCCATGGTGTCCTTGTCTGCTTGCCCTCTGGGCCTTTGCCTTGGATGGCAATCTTGTTAAATATTGTTACAAATGGAGTACGGACATAACTCCTCACAGACAAAACCCCTAACGATCGTTATTATTTTGACCTTGCAGTAATGCAACATAATTTGTCTGCATCTTGTTTATTTAAAATAATTCAGTCACGTACATGTTGACACTTCATATGTATTGAATAGGAGAAATACCAGTAATGTGGCTAATTGCTTATAAGATTATCTTTACACTTTTTATTATACAAAATCAGTAGACCTAGCATCACATCACAACATACATTTATTTTGTCTGGAGATGTAGGTATACAGACACACCTACTCCGGATATAATTCCCCTACCTAAATGGAAACTTGAACTAAAAACTTCCTCACATAACTACAAAAAATACAACATGTAATAACCTTTATTTGCATTGTAAAAATTAGTTACACATCTTTATTGTGGAAGGAGGGGTGAGTGATGAGTACGAGTACACCACCTGTGCCATGGCTAATCCGGCACAGGCTTTATACAATTTTCCTCTTATTGTTGTTCCGATTACCGCTTCGTATATATACCCCTATGTAAGCACATGCAGAAATAAGGTAAATTGCTGTAGGAAATCCTTGTCCAAGCCTAAATAATAACACTATTTAGTAAGTATTTACATCGAGGCAGTTGCACAAAAGAAATTGTGTGGCATTTGCACATACTGCCGTGACAGGCGCATAACCGTCGAATACACATTGAATGCACAGGAATGTGTATCCGCTGGATGTGAGCTGTGAATGTGTTATCAGTCATCCGATCAAGAAATGTGTATTCTGACAAATCCAGTGATACTACAACTGCACATAGACACAGCATATACGTAAAAAACAATACATATGTGGTTTGGTTACTCGCCAGTTTAGAAATATAAAAAAAAAACTAAATATGTATCTGGTGTTCCCCCAAAATATGAATATGCATATAATTTAATTATTATTTTAAAATTATTTAAATGAACATGTTAATGTAAAGAGAGTACATTAAATTGTAAATTTATATAAATTTACTTAAATTTATATAAGTTGACTTAATAAAATTTTTTGGTGAAACAGAAGACGGCAGAGCTGGGATAAAAGTATTTAATGACAGTAGTTTTCACGTAATGTATATACACAACAAGTCAATTGGCAACAGTTGTGGTACAATATAATAATAATGCATGTATACACAGTGAAACATAAACTGTCCATAAAGTTAGCAACACTAGAATGTTTGCTAATTGTCCCAGCATGTGTTCTATAATAATAAAACATGTATAGATGGCGACACAATTCTAGTTGTCTATACATTATTATGTATCAACATAGTAAACATATAAGGTGACATTGGAGATACCTAAATTTACTAATAATATGACCTAGAACAATAGGTGGGATGTCACTGAAAACGCCAAAGCCTTGATGTGTACAGGAAGTCAAGGCTGTCATCCCACAAAAAAATTAAGTACTCATTCCCTCCCTCCTTAAAGATGCGCATGACATGCAATATCATCAGTATATATTTTAATTACAAAAACAATAAATTTTGCTCACCAAACGACAGATAATTTAACCCATGTATTCTTTTTAATTTAATTATGTTAATGACATGTAATGAGTTGTCCCTTTAAAGTTGCATATGCGCATGACATGCAATATCATCAGTATAATTTTTAATTACAAAAACAATAATATTTGTTCATCAAACGACAGATAATTTAACCCATGCATTCTTTTAAATTTAAGTATATTTACAATGATATGCAATGAGATGTCCCCTTGTTGTTGCGCATGCGCATAACATCTAATATCGACCACATAATTTTCATACAAATAATATTTGCAACATAAAATATTCCATTAAATAGAATATGAAAAATTACGTTAGAGGTGATTGTATGTGCTCTACAAATGTTGGGTTTAATATGAAAACTGTGGAGAATGTTTTAATTTTTTTCTAGAATTTCTTCTTTTTAAACATTTTTGGAGCCTATTTTCTAAAAAAAATTTCTCTTAATTTTTTACGTTGCGTAATTATATGCCCAGTGCACACAAACATCGCCTTCGCGGTTCTGATGGCACCGAGGCGTGACAAATGCGCAAATCGCACACGCGCCATGTTTATAATGCAATCGGCTACGCTGTTTTGATGCCTAATTAAAAGTGGCCTAAAACACACTATTTTAAAAGAATATATGAACTTTTTTGCTGGAACATATGCGGAATGATGTAAGGAACGCATTCAGGTACAAAAATGCTGTAAAAACCGTCGGCATAAAGCCGTAATAATTTAGGCCAGTTAAGTAAACGATTAGACAGGTTCAAATAAAAACTAAATGGTTTAATGCAACATATATATGAAAAACTGTTCTGTTTTTTATTAAGATTTGTTCCGCAGCTGTACACAAGATTTCTTTTCAATGTTATGGCAGCTACAGCCACTGGATTATTAACAGGAAGTTGTGCCAAGGCCTGGTTTTTTCATGATTCACTGTTTCCAACCAATTCACATGAACTTCCAACTATTTTGTTGCGTTCAGTAAACAGGTAAGTTAAAACGTGAATAAGAAATTGTTGTGTAAGGGTAGCTGCCAGGGTTGTTTGATTTAAATCGCTCCCCCCAAAAAAATAATTGATTTATGATTTTTTTTACTTCCATTTTTTTAATCGGTGATTTATATGAATTTAACACAAATAATTGTTTACAACCATCGAGATCAAGAAAGTTTTGTGTTTTTTTAATACAAAAGCAAAAAGTACGCACACTTGTGTAACCTGTATTGACACCAGATAGCCTGATAGCAAAATATTTTATGACATTGTGTATAGCAGATTAAAAAAATCAAATAAATAAAAAGAATCCGATTTAAATAAAAAATCCGATTTTTTTTTATTTAAAAAAAAATCATGATATTTTTCAACCCTGGTAGCTGCAAATAGCTGCATGTTTCATGGGATGGTTCATTAAGTTAGCATTCTGTGTCATTTGATGTGTCCGTTATACTGGCCAACACTTCTAAGGATCTAAGGAGGGATATAGATAGGAGTGACCGATGATGCCAAATCACATCACCACATTGTCTGATTTCAGAGATGCACCAAGAATGACCCATTTGTGTATACAGTGCAAACCATCTACCTCTCACACTTGAATCTGGGAAGGATTTAATTGGCACAAGACAAAGAAGTGAGCATCCAGGATGTCTGATGGGGACATCATTAAGACAGACTTCATGGTGAAGAGGTCCCAGATGAGGGGCATTTTCAAAGCAGAAAACTACAGAAGTCGGTGGTTTGTTCTCACAAATAAAGTGCTACGATACCACGAAGGTGCTCTGGAGGTGAGTGCAAGTCACATGTCAGCTGTGTTTATGGTATCATTGTTACGGTTTTGCTCGTCTTGGTATCAGACCTGGGGCCGAGTACATTTTCATGAGTAAAGTATGAGTACGAGTACATTGGTGATGGCTGAGTACGAGCACATTGCTCAAAGCTGAATACGAGTACATTTCTACGAGTATGAGTATGAGTTCCGGTACATCTTGCATGAGATTGTAGTAACTCTGCATAGTAATAGTAACGCATTTAAAAAATAAAAATTGTGGATTCATTTATATAATTCAGGAAGAGCTGACTATGCAACAACAGTTGATCACGCTTTTTTATAAGGAAAACTGTAAAAAACTTTATGTTTGGGACCAAGCTGTGTGTGGGTTACATTCCATTCAAAGGTACGATTGCATTCAAATGCAAATATTCAGGGTATACATTCAAATATGGGTTAAAATGTATTTAAAACATTTTTCAAAATACATTTCATAGCAAAACATAACAAGAGAAAAGAAATAACCATTATATATATATATATATATATATATATATATATATATATATATATATATATATATATATATATATATATATATATATGATATATGAATCAATGAATACTGTTAGGCATATTGTGGCTGGCCCTTTGTGCTTTAACCACACTACAAATTGGCACCAGACAATACTGGTGCAGGCTGTCTGAGTCACCAAACTTCTTCAGAAGAAGACTCAGCTAGCAGTACTTAGCACTGTCACTTGTGAGAGCAACAAATGCATTTTACAGCTAACTGATGAATGACCCTTTCATTATGGGCTTCCTGGCTTAATTTAACAAACAAGGATTATGGCCTGGACTGGGAACTAGTACAACTAGGGATATGAAATAGGGGTTTCTGACTGGGAAAATAATCAAAAGATGCTGCCTCTTGAAGCGAAGCCTTTGTGGCTTCAGTGCATTCAATGTGCAGAAAAGTGATCCATGGTGTGAATTTCTGAAAAACTATCCATGGTTATTGCAATAGAATTGACATAATAAAATTGTTTTTAATGATCCTATATTAGAAAGCATATATAGCTCAGCTGAGATGCATTGAAGAACATATGCAATTTTGTTAAATTGATTCATATGCAGGTAATACAATTTGCTACTATATTTTTTTTTATTGTTGTAGTTGCTAATGATTTGATAATAAGAATAATTTTCACAATATCATATTGAAAAAGTACTTTAATGTACTCGTAAAATCTGAGTACATTGAACATGAGTATGAGCACATGACCATAATTTCTATGAGTATGAGTAAATTTCAAAAATGTACCCAAGTACACGAGTACCAAATACTTCGCCCCCCGGTGTGCTTGGTTTGTGACCATCTTGTCATTTAAAATGGTCATTTATTGGATAATACATCTGTAGCCATTTGCTGAGACAGTGTCTTTTGCCTATAGTGTGTATTCATCGTTTGATAGTTTTTCACTAAAGACAACCTTTCTAACAATTCGTTTGCGCTAACCCGATGAAATGACTGATTTAGAATACGGATCTTGTGCAAGTATTTCTTCTGATTTGACTGAAAACGGCATATTATATTACATATAGCCATTGTTACCACTACCAGTATGACGAGCATTCATACTTGCTTCTGTTTTATTCAAAAATACCAGTGAGCTCGGTGCTATGGCGCTGCTCTCGCAACCATTGTTCTTTGAGTATTATATATATTTGAGTGCTGGATAACTAAAATACTAATAAATTAATCCATGTTTCGGCAGTGATTTTAGGTTACATGCAGAACAGAGATGTTCGTTTCTAATTGGTAAACAGTCCACAGTGTGGCGCTGCTGCTATAGTCCTTTCCTGCACATAGCTTGCCTGGCACCTCTAGGGAATGATTCGGGAAGCAGATTATTTTGCGCTGTGCATCACATTAATATTGTTGAAAAAGACTCCCAAATTTATCTGCAGACTCCCAAGTAAATATAACCAAAGTGGGTGTTGGCTGCACTCCCACCAATTTCCCTTGAAAATCAGTGCCTGACTACAAAATTATTTTACATTACCAGTTGTGACTTGAGGTCTTTAGTAACAATATAATAGTTAAATAATATTAAAATGTAAAAGAGTAGGTATACAATATCTTGCCTCACTCTTGCAAATGTAAAAGAGTAGGTATACAATATCTTGCCTCACTCTTGCAAATGTAAAAGAGTAGGTATACAATATCTTGCCTCACTCTTGCAAATGTAAAAGAGTAGGTATACAATATCTTGCCTCACTCTTGCAAATGTAAAAGAGTAGGTATACAATATCTTGCCTCACTCTTGCAAATGCAGTTTTTATAGTTTGTATTCTAAATATTATACTATTTATAGTTGTACGTACTTGAAATGTACTTGAAATAATAACAAAATGTAATTGAAATGTACATGATATTTTTGTCAAATACGTTGACCCAGAACAAGTACTGGCCATTTCAAAAACCCAAGTGTAAATACTGAAATATTGTACTTACATAGAAGTACTTGACCCTAACTGTGGAAGGTATAAACTGCCCTGTCCAACACTTTCCAACTGTACAATGTTATTTTGTAAGTAGTTTAATAATAGCACAACAATTACTATCTAAAATAATATTTTTACAGATGATAAACTAAGTTTAAATTGGAAAGGGAGTGGTGCCAATTTTGTTAAGTAAGAAGGTCAACGGGTAATAACTCTACAACTGTGTTTTATGTTTAAAGCAAAACAAAAGTCATGGTTTTGGGGCTATACACCTAAAAGAGTTAATAAAAACTAACCATGGGCAACTAATGTCAAGAATATCACGCCAGAAGTTTACTCAGAAATTCAGAATTTGTTCTAAAAGTGGGATATTCTAGTAAAACCTCTGTTTAACTGATAAGTGCCTGTGCAGTTCTAACAAATCGGTTAGCCTAGACTACCGCTGTGACGTATTAAGGGCACCTGGTATATACACAAGTAGTGAAAACTCAGTAAAATGCGCTGCTCACCAGAAAAGGGCTAATTTAGTAAGTCCATTTGGCGAGGTAATGAGACTGCATGCACTCGTGACATGGGTTTTCCAATGTTCAGTATGGCGTGGCACACAGAATTAAAATGGTATGTGTTCAAAAAGGTTTTCCTTGTAAACCACTGGCATGATATTCTTAATTGTTGTTGCAAATGATTATGTTTTACTTTTAGTGACTCAAGATTATAGGTTCACAGGCCCAAAACCATGACTTTTATTCCCCTTTAATAGACATGTATGCCTGTGCATTGTTCATTGAAGAGTGTACTGACCGCCTGTATTGGCCCTTGCTGTGTAGTCAGTTCATTGACTGGGTTAGTTTAAGGACATTTGTCAGACTAGCACAGACTCTGTGAATTGCACCTAGCTATTTGACCAGGAAGCAAAAGCAGCGAGTCCACGGCACGACTCTCTAAAACTAGGTCACACTAATGTCAGTATAATCAGTTGTCCATGGCAGATATTGTTATTTATATAACAGACATAGACCGTTTCAGTTATATTTGGAAATTTAGCTATATTTAGCTGCACATAGATTATCACATATTTACATTCATAAAAAAAATTGCAACTTGGTTAAAAAGTAATATGGAAGTTTGACCTGAAAGACATGTAATGTCATTTACTTCCTGATAACGGCACGCCATAGGTAATGTTAAAAGGTGGACATTAATAGTAGGGTGTGTGTGTGTGCATGCATGTACGTGCCTGCGCATGTACATGCGTGCGTGTGTGCATGCGTGTGTGTGTGCATGCGTGCGTGTGTGTATTATAAGTTTATTTGGTTATACACGTGCACACACAGTGCCACACACATACACGCATGCACTCAGTGACACATGCACATACACATGCACGCACACACACATGCACGCACATACACTGAACAATTGTTATAGCTGGACATTTGGGAACAGTTGCAGTATATACCGTATAGTTCCCAATGTACGTGCAGTGCGCAAGTTCAAAGGCTTGGATGCGCGTCTATTAGTTCTTCATAAGTCTTAAAGTGGCACAAGTTGTCGGGGGGGGGGGGGTGGATGCACAAAAAATGCATGCATGTCACGACATACGTGCAACTCTTCACCAGGCAGTACTTGGCAAAGACACGGTTTCAGCGCATTTACCAAATCAAACGAAGCTCAATTATACTAGACAGACAGATGGCACCAGCAAGAAATCATCATTGGACTTTGCAGGATGTCCTGTCTGTGCTGAATTGGTGCTGAAAATTCAAACTCGCACGCTCTGCTAACAGTGAGTGAGCGATAAATTAAATAAATACTAGTCCTAGTACTCTTGCCAACATCTAGCAAAAGGGTTCAGCCTACAGTTACATTTCCCATTGGTGGCCATGTTAACGTTTTGCATAATTATAAGAAAACGTGACCATCAAAAATTCTAAAAGTTTTCACCAGCTGCTGTCATCATCCCACTGACATGCTGGTTGAGTTTTGTAAAAATTAGACATTTCTAACTCTTGTAATATGCCTGTATGTGCGCCAAAAAAACCACAAATATCCTTCCGCCTATTAAAATCATCTCAAAAAATCCACCATTTCACTCTAAGCAGCTTCCACCAGCAAACCGGGTAATGTCCCTGCACAAATGCACTTATGTCGGAATGTATGAATTTTTTAAAAACGTCCTGTATCCAAACTTACTATGCCCTACATTCGTGTGTAACACACCAGGAAGTCTAACTGAGGCATGACCCCAAAAGCCTCCAGCCAGTGATAACAACGTGGTGCCCCCTTGTGGCCACTAGGAATTATTTCTAAATAGTCTGCAAGGTGGCGCCAGCAGCAGTTTTGCTGTCCTTTGCGTATAGCATGTCTTCACTCCGGAAAATCTACGTTTTTGCATGAAGCCATAGGACTGAAATAAATAATACATAATAATTTTTTAGAATGAATTAATATGTACAGTGATAATGAAATAATACCAATTGCTATAAAAAAATAGGCATCTTCATATGTCTAGATGTATTAACAATTATACCCAGAATTATTTTAGCACAATAGAAATTTTGTATCATATCACTTTAGTTGTGGGTATTAGTTGATCATGTGTCACTGGCATCCATTTGTCCAAAATGTAACATGTAGAACTTAATAATTCAGCACTGGTGTTTGGTTCTTAGACAATGGTACTGGGCACAGGTAGCCAGTTACAACTTGTAACTTAATAAATTATCAGAGCACAGAGTTCTTGTTTTTAGACATTTGACTGGCAGCACAGACTGCAGATAATGAGTGTCTGTCTGTTTGGACCA
The DNA here is from genome assembly GCA_033239005.1 of Lamellibrachia satsuma. Classification (NCBI taxonomy): domain Eukaryota; kingdom Metazoa; phylum Annelida; class Polychaeta; order Sabellida; family Siboglinidae; genus Lamellibrachia; species Lamellibrachia satsuma. The sequence goes on along the minus strand of BSQZ01000001.1, from coordinate 32,705,936 downwards.
GCATCAATCACCTCATTCATCTACCCTGCAGTGACACTGCGGGGGGCAGTTTTGTAAGACCAACTTTATCCAGCTGCAGCTTCGTCATGTCAGTTTCAGTCATGTTGGCTTCAGTCATAGCGGAAGTGGCCTTTTAAAAAACCTTCTCTTGATGACAGATGACAGATATTTTGTGGGTCAGTCATTGACTTGTCGACATTGTGGTTATAATAATTTTTTTATATTTTAATCTAATGACACCGTGGAAACAGTATTCGGCCTTCTATCTTGGGGCAGCTAGCCTTGTATTGTGGACTGCATGAACTGTAATCTGCATGGCCAATGGCCATTGATAGCAGCACATAGACACCATTCGTACTATTTGATTGAACTGATAGCTTTATTTCACTGCAAATAACTACTTCTTTTCGAAGGAACAGCTCAGGGATCATCACTGTGTCTGTGTTATGAAGTATGTAGGTGCTGTTATCAGATATAAAATGAATTATGACTGAGATAAAACTACAACTTGTTGTTGAAATTACTTAAAACTACAGAGGCAATCACATGCCCCATGTAACAGTCAGTTGTGTGAAAACTTTCACAATGTCAACAGCTTTGGTTGTCCTCAAGTTGTCCATTGACCAGTCCAGTGTGTCACGTGACAAATACGTAGATATTGTTAGAAGCACGTTGTGCTGTATTTAATCCAGGCATGACTAAATCATTAAAATAAGGATATGTTAGAAACTTTCTTAGCACTTTCATCAGGATATTGAATTTACATAATGTTTTAATTATAAAATTATGATAGCAACATTTTATAGTCATTGTCTTCTAAAAATGAGTTAAAAAAGTGTTAATGACATTGTTGTGTGTCTTTTATGAGTCTTTTTATTGTGTGCTATGTTAATGCTGTCTGTGACTAGGTTTGAGCTATAGCAGACTTACACTCACACTCATTTATTTTGACCAAGTAAATGTAACAAGATTATAATTATATAATAATCATGTATATATATGTATACCTATATGTATACAAGCACATCCATATACATATATACATACATATGGCTGCCTACAAGATATACCTACATATTAATTACATAAATAAATAACTATAAACGTATGCCTATCTGATTTCAACAAATGTAACAATTTTGTTTGGTACAGTTGTATTCATAATTACCAAGAAGATATTGTTTTATGTAACTGGAGAAACCATATAGACTATGAGTATGGACTTTGTTAGTAATATCATTTGGACTATTGTTAACAGTTCTAATCATGCTGTATCTAATACATTTGTTTGCGAAAACATGATTATTTTTTGACATAAATAAGCAATTTTTTTCTCGTGTGTCATATTGATGTATTTCAGAAGTGTTAATATAAGGTGTATTATAAAAATGTTCAGGTAGTTGTTTATTTATTAATTTATGATAAAATTTAAGTTCTTGTAGCTTGTAGATGTCACTGACCTTTAATAATTTGAGTTCTTTATAAATAGGAGCAGTGTGTGCATTATATTTACTTAACGTGATTATTCTAACAGCTTTTTTCTGAAGTATAAATATGCGTTGCGTTTGATACCCCCAAGCCAATATACCATAATTTATATGAGGTAATATGATACAATTGTACATTGTCCTTAGAATATGCTTTGGTAAAAAAAATGCTCAGTTTATTTAGAATTCCAGTGGTTCTAGATACTTTGTGTGCTACTTTGTTTATGTGACTGTCCCAGTTCAAGTGATTATTTAATGTGATGCCCAAAAAGTTGAAGTTATTCACATATTCAATTACAGTTCCATTTACTAATGGCGCAGGCTTTTCTACTTTCTTTTATGGCATATGAAAAATCATAGCTTTAGTTTTGTCAACATTTAGAGCAAGTTTGTTTACGTTAACTTCGTTAAGCCAGTCACATATCTTGTTTAGTTCTACGTTTATATTGTTATTTAAGTCACCGGGTCAATTAAAGACATCTAATATACTGGTTAGGGTTGTATCGTCAGCATAAGTTATGAAGTTGAAAAGGTCACTAACAACTGGTAAATCATTAATGTATATAATGAACAACAAAGGTCCTAATATCGACCCTTGCGGGACACCAGTAGTAATATAATATTATGCTTCTTTAGATTTTATATTTCCAAATTGTACATGCTGTTTATGATTTGATAAATAGTTCTTAAAGAGGTTAAATGCTGAGCCTTTTATCACCTTTTTTGAATAGTGTTATTACTTTAGCAACTTTTAGTTTGTGAGGAAATATACCTGTTGACAAAGATTGATTGAGTATTGTGGTGACAGTTTACAAATTTCATGTTTTATTGTTTTTAATAATATAGTTAATATGCCGTCTTTGCCACTACTAGATTTAGGATGCATACGGTTAATTATTTTAATTGTAGTATCTTCACTTATAGGTTTAAACATGAATTTATGTATGGTCTGGTTTTTCAAATAATCTGTATGACATTTGCCATTACTGCTTATTTGTGATACAAGTTTGGGACCACTATTTGTAAAAAATTAATTAAATTGATTGGCAATATCCGTTTTATCGGTAACAGTTGTTCCAAAAATTTTAAAAGAGTAAGTAAATTGTTCGGTCATTGTTGTTTTATTAATTATTTCTTTAATAATTGATCATGTTTTTTAAATATTGTTCTTATGTTTCTCAAATCTCAATTCAAAATATATTTTTTTGGCCAGACGAATATTTTTTTTTAGAATTTTATAAGTGTGCAGATTAGTTTTAAGGACCTGATATCTTGCTGTGTCTATAGTAGTTTGCTTAATTTTTAGATATAGCTTATCTCTAAACGTTATTGATCTGATAATACCTTGAGTAATTGAAGACATTTTTTTATTTATGTTTATATTTAATTGTCTTAGTGGGTAAGTATTTAATCATAGTATTTGAACTAATTTCTTCAAGAATGTTATAATTTTTCGTTGGGATTACCATCAATATTCTTATTTAGTTTATCATAAATGTTTGAGTTTATTAATTCTAATATAAACTTATTTAGTGAATCCGGTCTTTTCTGTGTTATTGTTATGAATTTAGGTACCATGTCTCGAGTTAATATGCAGTCCATGCAAATGAAACAGGGAAGATGATCAGAAATTTGGTTGATTACAATGACAGAAGTGGAGTTCAATGACCCCTCTGTCAGTTTACGTAAAAAAATTTCAATAAGTGTACCACGAAATCTGGTAATGTGATTCTAGGAAAGAAGCCTTGTGCACTGATCATGTCAAAGTATTCACTAAATACAGGTTTTTCTTTGATTTTCAGTAAGTCAATATTAAAATCTCCTGCTATGATAACTTCACTCTTTGATTTTTGTAAATGAGTGAGTATGGGGGTTAATTCGTCAATAAATAACATCTCTTGGTGTTCCATATATATATATTTTTTTTTATAGTATTTCCAGTTATCTCAATAAACTGTCCTTCCCATACATTTGATACATTGATAATAGATAATATTTCATAGTCATATTTATTATTAAGATATATCAATAGGCCACCATGAGCACTACCTATTTCACCTTGAGAGATTAATGTAATACCATCTATTTGCAGTAAAAAAAGTTGGAGTCATTGGATAACCATGTTTCTTGTAAGCAAATGGCTCCAATTTCACAGCTATTGTTTCTAAAATTTTTTAATTTCATATTAATTTGATCCATTTTTGCATTAAGGCTTTGACAATTTAGACTCGACACTACAAAAGTATTCTGCTTGTTTTTTATTTTGTTTATTAATTCTTCATCAGTAAAATATGGAGAATGTTTAATAATTTCAAGTTCTCCATCTGGTAAACTTTCATTGAGTTCGTTTATTTGTAAGATGTAATTTAAAGAGTTAACTGTTAACCCTCCAACATTTCTTAAAAAAGAATCATCATCGTTAAAAGGAAGACGATTTCTAGCCATGTTCAAAGTCCATTACACGTGAACTTGACATCATCATCTTAACAGTAATTTGTACAACAATTAATATCCACAAATGGAGCATAGGTGCTAAAATGAAACGCGTTAATGAGAACAACGTCAATGCTGTGACATTAACATAGACAAATAGTGCTTGGACAGTGTTAATTAAATAGTTAGAGTTACAAAAGAACAGAACAAAATGGGCAAAAATACGGGTGAGTACACATATTAGTGATGCCAGTGTATGTAGGCAGAATGCCTACAACTTGCAGATACATTGCCATTTTTTTTTGCATTAAAGTCAGATTTTTGTTGTATCTGGAGACACTACACTACACTCAAATGGACATTGAGAATTCCACAAGCTACATCATTGAAAGTGCAACTTACAAGGTTGTGAAATAATGTACATTGTTACAGTTATAGTATGTCCATTGCCATGTTGAACGTCCCAAGTTATACTCAATGCTTCTTTCCAAGATGTGTCCAGTGCTGGTCTTTAATCATCTCTTTCCATGTTGTCTCCCAGACGTCTCCCCAGAAGGAGAAGGGAAGAATCAACTTGGCTGATGTGCGTGCCGTGGAGGAAGTGGACAGTGAACCTCTGGGTAACAAACCCAACGCATTCCAGGTAAGTCACCGACTGAAGCTGGCTGTCATTAAGGTACAAGTGACCTGGCTGTCATCTGGGTGGTCTTTGCTTCCTCTTCCTCTCCACTCCACATGACTCCAGTTTCTTGTCATTTGTATGTAGTTTTTCCTTTCCGTCAGTTCCCTTCTTTCACTCTCTACAGTAACTTGACCTTCTTTGGGTTGTTTATCTTGCATTCCCCTATTGTACTAAGCCTCCAATATGTTTATTTCCATTACTGTCCACCTCAAAGTAGTGAAGTGTTTCTCTGTGTGTAGTACTGTGTACGTCTTACAACCCGTCCTTGTGCTCCACCGCTTCACTCCACGTCAGTCCCTTTATTCTTGCTCATCTTTCTGTTGGCAGTCAGTGCCACCTTTTACATTGATATACTTCACCAGTGAACTGTTGGCAGTCAGTGCCACCTTTTACATTGATATACTTCACCAGTGAACTGTTGGCAGTCAGTGCCACCTTTTACATTGATATACTTCACCAGTGAACTGTTGGCAGTCAGTGCCACCTTTTACATTGATATACTTCACCAGTGAACTGTTGGCAGTCAGTGCCACCTTTTACATTGATATACTTCACCAGTGAACTATTGGCAGTCAGTGCCACCTTTTACATTGATATACTTCACCAGTGAACTGTTACATTGACTGCACTCACACTGATGACCTTTAACCTTTTACTTTGTCTGTACACTTCAATCAGTGACCTTTTATATTGATTTTACACTTCCACTGGTGACCTTTTAGATTGAATTTACTCTTTCATCGGTAACCTTTTACTTTGATTTTACACTTTCATTGGTGTCCTTTTACACTACATTTACTCTTCCACTAATGACCTTTTACTTTGATTTTACACTTTCATTGGTGTCATTTTACATTACATTTACTTTTCCTGTGTTTGTTGTCAGGTGATGTATTATGACACAGTAGCAAGAGACGTGTTTGTCTTGTATATTGTTGCTCTACACGGTGGCCAACGCACGGAATGGATCGATCTGGTTAGACAGGGTAAGTTGGTCTCTATCATCAAAGGTGTATTGTGGTATGATTCTCATCAAAGTGACATAAGGCGACGGTTTTTATTTTTTCGGTTTACGGATCCGCCAACCACATTTTGGGGGATTTAAAATGAAAAGCGTTTGATTTTTTTTAATATCCTGCCAGCATTCTCACGCGACAATTTTTTTACGAATAATCTATTAAAACCGCCGGATAACGGGCCAATCAAAATGACAGTAAATACGCCCTGTCACATGTTTGTCAGTTGGCTGGCATAACCGGATACCATAGATGATAACAATTACAAATACAAATTCAAGAGCCATTGTGGCATCAAGTTAAGGGGACGTGTCAATATTACAAATGGTCATTATGTTTTGTCAACAATACGTAAAATGCCAGTGAAAAACTATAAATTTCTACACAAAAACAAGCATTTGTTGAGATTGTGTTTTTATTAATAACCAGGAAATGATGCTTAATTTCTTATTTTAGAAAAATTACAACACTAACAACGTTGTAATTTGGCATATAAATGCATCTTGGTGAAATGTTTGTGTCAAAAATACACTGCCACTTTAGGCTGTCAGTCAACTTTTGCTTAATTCATTCACGGTTTTGTTTTTTGACTTAATTTGTTTATGTCTGCCAAAATACTTATATGTATGTA